>VFSX01000087.1:340000-425000 GCA_016618255.1 Chlamydomonas sp. UWO 241 | reverse complement strand
TGCTGGCGCGCTCGACCAACTCATCGACGAGGTCGGCGTGCGGCCTGGAGCTGGCGGCACGACGACGCGCACTTGATAACTGTTGAGCTGCCCTGGGCCAGGGGGCTGTAAGATACGAGGGCTGGGGGGCGGTTGTGTGTGAGCTACCTCTCAGCTGCTTTCCAAAGGGACACCGCCACCCAAAGAGACCCACCAGCCCGGGACCCTGCCCCACCACACACGAAGGAAGGCCCAACCCAGCACACCGCGCCACCCATACCCCCGCCCGACCTCCCCACAAACACGCTCGCAGTACTGACCTACAACGTGCGAGGGCTCAACGCGCGCTCCCGGGATGTCACCGCACTCATTGGGCTGCACCACCCAGACGTGCTGGTGCTCACGGAAACACACCTGCTTGCACAAGAAAAGAAGAAGGGCTGGTATAGAGAGACGCTCAGAGGATACACGGCATGGGCAGCCTGCAACACATCCGAGGCCTGCGCCAGCCGAGGAGTGGTCGTCGCAATCAAAGAACACCTCGCCATTCTAGGCAGGGCAACAAGCCACACGACCCACACACCTGACGGGCGCCTCGTACACGTGACCCTCAAACTCCCCCACTCAGCACCACTAGCTATCAGCGGTGTATACGCACCCGCCGACACAACACAAGCAGCGATGGAAGAGCAAGGCCAACTCTACACCCACCTTGCTGAGCTCGCAAAAAAAGACAGGGAGCAGATGGGGAACTCCACTGTCAACCTCCTCGCGGGCTATTGGAACGCTGGGCTCTGCGAGGGGGATCACAGAGGCCACCCTGACACAAGACACCATACACGCAGAGTTTGTATGCCTGCAAGAACTCGTGTACATGGATACAGAGGAAGGCCCACGGGCACACACGTACCTACCGCTGATCGCGGGCGGCACAGCCGAGACCGTGAGCAGCCGTGTCGATGATATCCTGATAAGCAGAAAACCATGCAAGGCAAAGGTTGAGGTCCTCAAGGAGGGCGCCACCTCTGACCACGCGCCGCTACTAGCGACTATCCAAACACGGTCGACAGGCCTGTATATCCCAACCCAGACGAAGCCCAGAAAGGCGAAACCAACCACCCGGCTAGTGCTCCCGATCAGCGCCGCCGACACCAAGGCGTTCACCAACCGGCTCATGAGCCCAGAGGAGGGCGTGGCCCCACAAATAGACGCACTGCATGAACACCTCCTCGACCTGCAGAGCAAGCACGCGATACCATACCTAGACGCGCTTGAAGGGAAAGACGGAAAGACCTCTGCTAAACTCACTGAAATAGATGGAGCGCCAGCCACGATTGTGTTTGCGGGAGCAGCCGCTCAGCTTCAGAACATCCTGTCGGCAGCACACACAACAGCCATGAACACATGCACCACCACCAGCAACAACCCAGATAAAATAGCATATCAGAACAGGAGCGATGCACGCAAACGTGCGAAACTCACAAAGAAGCTGCAGGTGCTCAAGGACGCCTGCACGAAGTCGCACAACCACGACAGGTGCGAAGGCTGGCCAATCGACGCCGACACGTTGTTCCAAGATGACGATCCGCACCACCAGGCAGCGGCTGAAACGCTGCAAGACACGCGCAACCGGGCAGAGAGGGAAGGCACAGGTCAAGAGAGAGACACTAATGCCCTCGTAGTAGACTCAATTCGCACAACCACAGCCGAGATCCGGAAGCATGATACAGACTGGCAGGTCGATCGGGCCATGAAAGTCATAAAACACACACGCCACCTCATCAACACCAAACGCAAACAAGCAAACCGATCCATCTTTGGCGGGGCAACGAGGCAAACCACCTACCGGGCGCTCCAACACCCCGTGACCCGTGTCATCACTGACGACGCAACGCAGATGCTAGGCATCATCGACACGCACTACCGCGACCTAGGCAAAGCCCCCTCGGGCGAAAAACACGGGACATACACACCGATGGACGCCCCACGGGACTACCCATGGGAAACACCTGGGGCAGAAGACAACTTCCACCTGGAAACACGAGCCAGTCAGCTCAGACAGCGACCCTGGCTTCACAACACAATCATGGACAAGGCTGCATACGACGCGAACGTGAGCGCACTAAGCAACGGCAAGAGCCCGGGGCCAGACGACATACCAAACGAGATCATCAAGATGCTACCCCCCAAACTGCACGAGTGCATCCACATGATGTTCACACTTATGTGGGCCACAGGCATCACTCCGCACAACTGGAGGGAGAGCCACACATGCCTTCTATACAAAAACAAGGGAGAGCCAACCGACATCACAAAGTACAGGCCAGTCGGCCTACTCAACACCATCTTCAAACTGTACACTCGCACAGTTACCATGGCACTTTACGACTACGCTGAGAAACACAGTGTTCTCAGTTCCACTCAAAAAGGATTCAGAAAGTATGCCTCCACCATGTCACAAGTGCAAACGCTCATCATGGCGCTAGAGGACGCACGAGACACGGCCCAGGACATCTACATGCTTCAAGTAGGCTTCAGTAATGCGTTCAATATGATAGACCATGATAAACTTCTCGCAGTAATGTGGGATCTAGGCTTCCCGACAGACGCCATCGATGTCGTGTGCGACCTCTACACGAACGCGACGACGAAGGTAAAATGGGGCCCAGACTATACCGAAGCCATCCCGGTAGACCGAGGCAGCATACCAGGCGACTCGCTCTCACCGTTCCTCTTTCTCATCTACATAGAGCCGCTCTTGCGCTGGCTGCACGTAGGGGGCAGGGGCTACATGCACGGATGCCTTGCTGAGAGCGAGCTGGACGAGAGGTTGAAACACGCCGTCAGCGGCGCAGCATATGCCGACGATGTCGGCATCCTCACAAAATCTCTGTCGGACCTACACGTCCAGGCACAAAAACTGAGCAGCTACTCTGACTGGGGCTCGATGCAAGTCAACGTAGGCAAAACAATCGTTTCAGGGGTACTGCACAGGCAGACGCACATGCCCGGCACAACACAAAAGGCGGCATACAGCCAGGTCGCGCGGCAGCTGACCGGCCGCATCAAGGTCCAAGGTCAACCCGTCACATACCAAGACCCCAGGCAGCCCTTCACCTACCTGGGAGTGTTGCTGACTATGACACTAGACTGGCGTCCACAGCTCCGCACAATTGCCGAGAAACTACGCGAAAAATTAGACTGCTTGCGCGGGTCATGCGCGACACCGACCCAGGTCAAGGATCTGGTGCGTGGCAGCATCATCCCTGCCGTCGCATACGCCCTAGGTGTCACCCATGCACATGCACAGACATAATGATGATGGACGGAGCAATCACCGCAGCAATCAAACGCGCGTATGGCATACCAACCAGCGTCGGGGCGGCGTTCACACACGAGGACACCGACAACTGGGGTTTAGGCGTGCCTTCCCTCGCTGTTGAGTATGCCACACGCAGCACCACGCTGCTCCTCGAGTCCCTACAGGACAAGGGGAGGCTGGGGGCCGTCACACAGGCCCTGATGAAGCAACAACTGCTCGCCTTAGGGGGAGGAGGAGGCAAACTAGCAGCGGACCCGTGGCATGCACGACACCGCACGCGCGTGCGCCAGCACACGATCATACGAGCCGCTGGCCTGTGCATCAAATTAAACCAGCAAATCCAACACGACGACCTGGCAACGGTGCTGAAAACGATCGAGCCCTGGGGCGCCAACGACGCGCGTGTGGTACCGCTGAAACTTCATGGTCTCCCTCTTTGAAATGGGAATCACCCACCTGGTGGAGGTTATGGAGCCCAACGGCAAACTCGTTATGACGGGCGCAGCGCTCCGCCTGCTGTGGGGGAGACGAGCCGGCCGCCCCCAGATCACAGCATTGAACACGCTCGCGGCGATCCTGAGTGGAGGACCAGGCAAAGACTTTGACATTAGAGAGTTCCCAAAGGATGTGGCTGCAAACTTGCACCTGAGCAAAGAACAACGTACAGTACATGAGGCATACATAGCCATAACGGTCGCAACAGCCCCAGGACTGGCGCCAACGCCCACCCGTGTGGTCGCACACCCAGACCAGGCCCTCATACGCAGATACCTGAGCACCACCGTCCGGCCCCACCTTACAGGGGAGCCCCCACACCCCACGCGGACCGAAACGCAGACCACGCCAACACCTGGCCCTCATCCCCCACCACAGCCGACCCGACCAGACAGCACAACGCGACCCCCCGGCCGCGAGCCCACCTTTCACAGGGACAAAATACGCAAGACCGCAGCACGGGTGACGATGCCTGAGCCGCGCCGACGGAAGACACCAAACCTAGCGTGCCTGCGACACAACCACAAAGAGCAGGAAGTTCAGGGGGGTCAACGGCACAAAAGCAGAACAGGCACAAGCAACCGCGACTGTCCTAGTGGAGGCATACGGCCAGGCTGACCGCGTGGAGGAAATCCTCGGATGGCGCATGGTGGTGACTAGAGACGCAGGCAAGGGCACCGGGCAGAAACGCGACAGGGGAGGGGGCAAGAAAAGAGAGATCCAGCTCCAGTACCTGGTACAATGGAACCACACTCGAGTGGACGCTTGGGCACTGCCAGCATTCGCTGAAATAGGATACGACCCCCACCCGTCACACCCACCCCGTGAGTGTGGCCGACACGAGCTGGAACACGACGAGTGCACATGCGAGGTGTGTTGGAACGCAGACAACATCGCCAACCCAGGCACGTCCAACCACGACGACATGCCGGTGTGTAACACATGCCAAAAGACCTACCACACAGCATGCATAGCCGGGTGTGATGGATACACGCCGCCCACTGGAGACAAAGATGAAGAATGGGAGTGCCCGGCCTGCCATGACCTCCAGGACCACCCTGAACACGCAAAACCATCGGTGATTGTGGAAGTCCACTGGCGCCCCACCTGGGAACCAGAGGAGGGCTTGCGCGAAAATGAGGGAGTCGCGGAAATGATTGACAAATGGAACGACGACAACAAACACAACCCACCTGCACGCATGACGAAACACGCGAGAGACCGTGGCCTCACGAATATGCAACGTCAGGGGACGTACGCCACAGACCCGCAGCAATGGGAGAGCACGGTGGGCACAGCCTTCCGAAACACAATCAAGTTCAATGCGTCAGAAACCCACCCGGGTCTCGACATGAAGGCGCTAGGTACATGCTGCGTCGTGGTATGTGACGTCAAACTTTGGGCGCCACCACCACACCCCGCAGCTGCAGACATACGCGCCGCCCCACCAACAGAGACGTGGCGCGCAGCCTACGTGTACAGCAGCGACGGCACATGCGAGGGGGTCCTTACAGAACAGCGACTCGCCAAGCTCCACGCCATGTACGACCACAACGAGGGCGCACACACGACAATAGACGAGCAGGGCGAGCCCAACAAACAGGAATTCACAGCGGCACTGATTTAAAACCTGCAGCATGAGCGCCACACTCACAAGCAGAAGACGGGCGCATGCGCTTTCCCGCGAGCCGCACACCCCGACATCGTCGAAGTGCTGAAAGAACACTTGGGATGTACCAAAGCGAGATACAGCAGCCCCCTGACTGTTCACTCACCTGAGCACGGGTATGACAGCGAGCACCCACGCGACTGGGCCTTCAGTGCGGCAGGCGCAGCTCGCTCACACCAATGGACATGCCACTCCCATGCGATGCTGCCGCCCGAGATTGTGGAACACCGACGCGCCGTGCGCTGGGCCGCGATGTCAGCCCAATGCAAGGGCAATGAGACCGTACCGACCTGCACAGTCCTCCTGCTGCCATACACAAGCGCAGACAAGGGAGCAACACCTGAGTACATGCAATCGGCACGCACAGCACCACACATCATCACACACATTGCGACGCTCTCGGGTGCAGACCCACACGCAGAGAGCGACGTGCTGTGGGCGCGCGAGACCCATAAGGCGACACCACACATTCACCATACTGACCTGCTGCTGGTATGGAACGAGGCTGCCCGCCTGCAGCTGGGATGGAGCCCCGAGAAACACGCCGCCCTGGTAACAGCCCTGCGAGGAGCGTACACAGGCAAGGTCACGCCAGGCACACCAGCCGCTGCGACACATCCAAACCACCCCCCACCAACTGGAGGCGCCACGGGCCACCCTGCATGGGAGGCAACCAAGCGGTTCAGGCAGACCCCACGCGAGCCGCCGCATGCACACACCATGCGGCACCATGTGGCACGCACTCAACCCCCTCGCACTACGCAGCCCACACACACCCCTCAGCTCAGGCACGCCTGGGAAACCATCACCTTCACGGACGCATCGCGCATGCGTGTCAGCGCCCCTGGGGCTTCACCAGACGAGCCCACGGTGTTGCAGTCAGGTGGCTCAAACTGGCAGATGCAGCGTCACGGACCACTGGTGACGCTGATAGACCCAGGGCATGCGGCAGGCGGAGACACCGTCAACCACGCGGAGTTGGCGGCGCTCCACGAGGCCATTCGGGCATCGCCCCCGACTGGGGGCGTTATTGCTTCCGACAGTCTGGCATCGATCTGCCAGATACGCAAGGCCGTGCACCACCCGGTGCTGATCCGCATGCAACGCCATGCGGAGATACTGGGGAGAATCGTGGAGCTGCTCCACAAGAGGGTGGCACACAACATGGCCCCGCTCGAGCTCATCAAGGTTCGGGCGCACAGTGGGTGCGCCGGGAACGAGATGGCCGACCTAGCTGCAAAGGAGGCAGCAAGAGGGATTGATCTAGTCGACGTTACGCTGACGCATGGCGACGTGCCATGGTACGACAAGACACACTGGCCCTTCGCAATAACACGTGCGCAACAGGCGCAACAGGGGCAGCAACTGGGGAACACCACCACCACGACCGACACACAGGCAGATCCGATGGCCCCAGAAGCCGCAGCCACGCCGCCGGAGGGCGACACACACAGCCGACCGCTGCACCACACGTCAGACGCGATCCGCCAGCACATGCACACAGTGCACCACCTGGGCGAGTCCAACACCAGCTCCATCTACTACCACCACTACAGCCAGATCAACGGGGTTGCTTACGGGAAGCTCAGCAATGCCTTCCTGACCCATGCGGGCGTGCCGCATGGGGCACGCAGACCTGCACTCGCCATGCGCATGGGCGTGCTGTGGTCATCCAAGCGGGCACGCATGATGGGCCTGCGCACAGACAGCAAGTGCCCTCTCTGCCATCAGGAGGATGGAGGCTCGCACATTGCATCAGGCTGTCAACACAAGACGATGGAGAAGATGTACACAGCACGACACAACGCTCTGGCGAGACAGGCGCTGAAGTGCATTCAGAAGGGCAGCAAGGGAGGCTGCATTGTATCGGCAGACGTGGGAAGGCAAGAACTCTGCGACACAGACAGGGTACAGTGGACTGCATGTAACCATGTGCCAGAATGGCTGCTGCCGCGACCGCCTGGTGTGACAGAGGCAGCCCACACCGCCCAGCTCCGGAAGCTGAAACCAGACGTGCTCCTGGCCTGTCCAAATAACACGGCAACCCCAGAGGGACCCGCCCAAGTCTACATCGTGGAGATCAAGACCTGCATAGACACGCGCCACACCGACCAACTTGAACACGCGCGCACATAACACACTGACCTCGCCAACATGCTGATAAGCCACAACCATACGGTGACGACTGTACCAATCCTGGTGGGCGTCACCGGCACCATCTACACAGAACACACACTCCAAGCACTAACCAGGCTGGGGGCAACACACGACCAGGCTAGGGCCTGCTGCCAGAAACTGCACACAACAGCGATCAACCAGCTCCACAGCATCATAGGCACACGAAGACAGCTTGAGCCAGCCGACACAAAACCACGACCGAGACCCCGAGCCCCCCCCTGATCCATAGCTAGCTGGCGCCTGTGTAGTGGCGGGGGGTGGGGTGCGGGGGGGGGAGGAAGGCAACTTCCTTGTTTCTGTTTGTTTCCCTGGTAGGCTGGCGCGCTGCGTGGCCTTGCGGGCTCTCTTAGTAGAGCTCCCCTAGACGTGTAGTTTAGGCCTAAACTCACGCCCCGGGGTCCTCCGGGCGCGCACGTGTAAAACCTGTAAAACCTCAGCTGCTTGCCGATAATGCGCTCGACCAGGTCGATTAGCATATTGATGAGGCCGGCCGGCGGCTTGAACCTGGCGACCCGATGAAGCGCACCTGATTGACTGTTGAGCCGCCATGGGCCAGCGTGCTGTAAGCAACGAGGGCCGGGGGCGTGTGTGCTGTAAGCAACGAGGGCCAGCGTGCTGTAAGCAACAAGGGCCGGGGGGCGTTTTAGCTGCTGGCCGACGGCGAGCTCGACCAGCTGGATCAGCCTGTCTATGAGGCCGGCGGGCTGTCTGTACCTGGAGACCTGACGACGCGCACCTGCATGACTTTTGGCCGCCATTGGGCTAGGTTGCTGCTAGCAACGAGAGACAGACGGGGGAGAGGGGGGGGCGGTTACGCGCGTGAGATGCTGACCGACGACGCGCTCAACCAGCTCATCGATGAGGTCGGCGGGCGGCCTGAATCTGAAGACCCGACGACGAGGGAAGTGGGCGCACAGTTCTCCACCTTGCTCCGCCGCCCGTCCAAGTCCTGCTTCGATTGATCCTGCACTGGTACTGATTGTGATCGCCGGCTTAGGCCTGTGATTGCAAAACCCTCTTGTTGTTGTCCAAGTGCCCTCAGCTCAGTCTGCCTCCGCGCTCCGCCACCCAGCACTGCCCTGTCCCCTTCGCGCTCTAGATTGCCCCACCAGATTCCGATTCTTGCAGAGCTGCCACCATTCGCGCGCCACCCTTTGGGCTGCCTTCTTGCACCACCATACCGATCGGTAGGAAACTCGCGAGTTTCCTCTGCAGAGCCCATGGCAGAGGCCCTTGGCAGAGGCCCATGGCAGAGGCCCTAAGAGGAGACCTCATAACGCGCCCTGCCCCTGTCCGCTCTGCGCCCCCCTTCGCGCTCTCTCAGCACTCAACCCTTCTTCGCGCTCTGCCGCCCATTCAAGTGCCCTCCATGCCCAGCCACCCTTTGAGCTCGCCCTGAACGCGCTGCCCCCCATGCTGCCCCGGTTCACAAACTGTGTACGTGCACAGCCGCACTGCATCATGACTGCATTGCCGTTCACATGCTTTCTTGCTGTTGATGCAGCTGCCAAGGCCCCGCCCCGAAGTCTCGCTCTCGACTCGTCATGCCCTCAATAGCTTAAAGCGGCTGCCGGTGTGCCGTGCTGTGCGCTTGCTGTCCCCAGGCCTTCTCAGCGGGCGCCAAGTACATGCCCCGCCGGGTTACCAGAAACAATGCACCATCATCCACCACTCCTGCGCGCCTGGGCGCGCGCAGGAGCCTGGGCACTGCATGGGCGTAGTCGCATGGGCGCCATCATCATGCACAAGCCACAGTTTACAGAGGGTACACTACCAATAATCAATAATCGCCCTTGTCTGACTGGCTGCTGCCTGCGTGCCAGGGCAGACACTTGCCATGCGCTGCATGCGCATGGCAAGCCCCCCTCCCTCCCCCACCACCCCCTGACCTACTTTTGCGTGCGCCATGCAGCGCCACGCCCGTGGATACACCATCGGCGACCCGCATGCACGCCTGTCATGCACTGGGTTGGTGTCGTGAACTGCCCAGCGCTGGCCGCACCTCGCGGCCCCCTGCCGTCTGATCTAATCCTCCCGAATAATAAGCTGGCTGCTAGTGCGTCGGAAGCCGCGTAAGTTGCCACGTCCGGGGCGCCCTCCGGTCCTCTGCGCTCCACTACGCGGTCGTAGTTGCCTTGGCGTATTCGGGGAAATACGCGGGATCATGCTTGACGAGGAGCTCCACCTCCTTGCGGCCCAGCGGCTTGCAAGTGAACACGAAGAGGACCATCGCTCCGGTCCAGGCCCCCGCCATGAACTGGTACACGGGGTTGCCCCAAATCGGGAAGCTCCTTGGTGGGGGCAGCGGCCGCCGCAGCAGGCGGTTGATGATGGGGTCGCTGTCCAGCGCGCTGTGGAGCACGTCCTGGGGCTTGTCGTACATGACGGGGAGCGTCGGGGGCCTGCGTGCATGGGGCAGGCACCACAGTTGGGCGGCCAGGCGTTGGGAAAGGCATGACAGCGGCATCGTGGCAGGAAGGAGCAGTCGTGGAGCGAGAGGGGTGCCCATGCGTGCATGCATGGCGTTGGCGCATGGTGCTGCTTTGCATGGGGTGTTTTGCATGCCGCATGGTTGTGTTCTGCTTCCTCTTCTGCCCATCCTGCACCTCCATGTGTTGCCGTCCCCCGTGGGCGCCTTGACCCTCCAATTGATGTAGTCGCTCATCGTCTTCATCGTGGAGGTCGGTCAGGCGCCGCCGCCGATGGGTTGCTGTTTGCTTGGTGGGTGGCCAGTAGGCCTCAAGTAGGCCAGTGGACCTCAAGGGAGCTGGTAAAGGGGGAGAGGAATGGCTTTGCAGCCCTGGAGCTGGAGCTGCAAGCATGGGTGTGGGCTGGGTGTGGACTGTATAATACCAGTTACTGCTGCTGCATTGCCATAGCTTACCATGTCCGCGCGGGCCCTGCGGCGGGCGCAAGAGGTGGCGCTGGCCGCCTCATCAGTGGAGCAGGTGAAGGAGGAGAGCGAAGACAGCGAGGAGGAGGATGCCCCCACGGCGCCGAAGCCCAAGTTCAACCCCTTCGACCTGTTGAGCGACGCAGAGGTGGGGCATGGATGCGACTCCTCATGGTGCATGCGTTGCGGGGGGGGGGGGGCGCGGAAAGCCCAGGCCACCACACGCACCCAACAGGAGGACAAAGACGACGAAGAGGAGGAGGAGGAGGAGGAGATCGCCCCTGCGCCCAAGGTAGTGCAGCAGCAGCCGTCCAAGAAGAAGAAGGCAAAGGCGAAGGCGAAGCAGGGCAGCGCCAAGACAGGGCAGCGGCAAGACAGCCACGGCGCAGGCCCTAGCGCAGGCGTTGGTGACGATGCTGGGGGCGCGGACGTGGAGGAGGAGGCTGCGCGCAAGGCGCAAGACCTGGAGTCGATCGATCGCCTCGTGAAGGAGCTCAACCTCGCCACTGTGGGTGCATGGTGCATGGCGCATGGCGCATAGCGCATGGCGTGTACAGCGTGCGGCGCATTTGGGCAACCACCGCTGGGACTGAGCACCAACTGCACCCCGGCAGCGCACCTGTGTTGCTGCAGACAAGCGAGCGTGCACACACGACCGAGGCCCTCTGTCTGTGTCCTGGCTCACGCGAGCAGCAGGTGTTCCTCGAGTGTTCTTCGAGCTGCAGTACCTCGAAACACACACACCAGCACACGAATGCACACACACACCGTGCCACAGGTGGGCACTTCTGGTGCGTCTGGCAGCGGACAGGGCGGCAGCGGTAACGGCAGCGGCGGCGCGCAGCAAGGTGGGACGCGACGTTTCCCGCACGTCCAGGCATACATTCACATGTGAACACGCGGAAACGCTCGCACGCATGCACACACGCATACACACGTACGCATTCACACCCACCCACCCACCCACCCACACCCACACCCTCCCACACACCCACACCCAGGAACCCGCCTCGGCAGCCTGCTGGCTGTGGACACGTCCCCTCCACCCACCCACCCACACACACACCCATGCACCCGCCAGGGCAGCCTGCTGGCTGTGGACGTTTGCGGGCTGCGGGGTGATGACGAGCTGCGACGAATCTTTGGCGCAGACCCACCCTGCCACACCCACCCACCCACCTACACGCACACACGCACACGCACACATGCACACACACACACACACACACACAGGCACCCGCCCGGGCAGCCTGCTGGCTGTGGACGTTCGCGGGCTGCGGGGGGATGACGAGCTGCGACGAATCTTTGGCGCAGACATTGTGGAGTCGGTTGACCGGCAGGAGCTGGCGGAGTCGGCGCAGCGGAGGCGCATGGCTGCGCAGGTGTGGGGGTGTGGGAGTGTGGGGGGTGTCGTGTGTGTGTGTGTGTGTGTGTGTGTGTGAGAGAGGCATATGTGTGTGCGTCTGTGTGACCGGCAGATGCGCATGGCTGTTGAACTGTGGTGGGGGCATGCTGGGCGCATCGCGCATGGCGCAGGCGAATGGCGCATGGCGGCATTCTTGGCGCATGGCGCAGGGGCATGGCGCAGATATGGCGCAGAGATCGGTGAGTCAGTCGACTTGGCAGGAGCTCGCATAGTCTGTGCAGCGGAGGCGCATGGCAGTGCTGATGGATGTTAGTGTGGGTTGGGGTGTGTGGGTTTGTGGGTGTGCGCGTGCGTGTGTATGTGCGTGTGTGTGTGTATGTGTGTGTCGACTGGCAGGCTTGCAGCGTCAGCGGCAGCGGAGGCACATGGCTGCGCATGTGTGTGTGTGTGTGTGTGCGTGCGTGGGGAGGGTGTGTGCGTGTGCGTGTGTGTGCGCGTTTGCGTGTGTGCGTGTGTTTGTGTGTGTGCGTCTGCGTGCGTGTGTGTGCGTCTGCGTGTCCAGCAGAGGCGCATGGCCGCGCAGCTGTGGTTGAAGCATGCTTGGCGCACGGCGCATGGCACATGCGAGGATGCATGGCGCATGGCGCATGACGCATGGCGCATGGCGCATGGGTATGCAAGCCACAAGCGCCTGCTCGCGCCACCCTCACACGCACTCACACACACACACACACACACACACACACACACACAAACACAAACACACATAGGTGCGCGGCACGGGTGCACGCTCTCGCCGCCCCCTCAAGCGCGGTTTCCTTGTGACTCCAAAGGACCACTGGCCTCCGTTCGATGCGGGCAATCTCTCGATGGAGGTACGTGTGGGTGTTTGGGTGTGTATGTGTGTAGGCGCGCGCGTGTGTATGTGTGTGTGTGTGTGTGTGTGTGTGCGTGTGTGTGTGTGTGTGTGTGTGTGTGTTTGCATGCCACTCAAACTTCCACACCGTCCACACCGTCCACAAAAATGTGGCACAGATGGTCCCCCTTGCCCGGGCGACCTGACTGCCTGCCAGTGCCCACATAAACGACACCATCCACACCATCCACACCATCCACACCGTCCACACCTTCCACACCATCCACACATTCCACACCTTCCACACATATATCACGCAGGTCGTCCCCCTGTCCGAGCGCCCTGACTGCCTGCCAGCGCCCAAGGCTCACTGTCCACAACGTCGCACCGTCCACACCATCCACACCGTCCACACATTTCACACATTCCACACCATCCACACATACATATCACACAGGTGGTGCCCCTATCCGAGCGCCCCGACTGCCTGCCAGCCCCCAAGGCTGACTATGCTAAGGGGGAAGCTGTGCTCTACTGCAGGCCGGGGGTGGCGCCGGTGCGGGGCACGGTGGTCCAGGTGCGTGTGTATGTGTGGGTGTGGGTGTGGGGGGGGACCGGGGGGGAGGCATGCGCGCGTGTGTGTGTGTGAGCCTGCCAGCTCCCCAGGCGGACTATGCCAAGGGAGAGGCTGTGCTCTTTGCAGGCCGGGGGTGCCGCCGGTGCGCGGCACGGTGGTCCAGGTGTGTGCATGCGTGTGTGTGTGCATGTGTGTGGGTGTGTGGGTGCCTGTGGGTGTGGGTGTCTATGTGAATGCGCATCAGTGCGTGTGTGCGTGAGAGAGGCAGTGGTGACAGTGCATGTGTGTGCACGCGCGCTTGTGTGCACGCGTTTGTGTGGGTTTGGGTGCGTGTGCGTGTGTGTGTGAGTGTGTGTGTGTGTGCGTGTGTGAGAGTGGCAGTGGTGCCGGTGAGTAGGTGTGCACGCGTGCATGCGTGTGTGTGTGTGTGTGTGTGTGTGTGTGCATCTGTGTGCGTGTGTGTGCGTGTGTGTGTTTATGTGTGTGTGTGTGCGCGTGAGTGTGTGTGCGTGTGCGAGACCGCGGTGCCAGTGCGTGCGCGTGTCTGTGTGTGTGTGTGAGTTTGTACGCACACGCGCGTGTGTGTGTGTGTATATGTGTGTGTGCGCATGTGTGTGTGAGTTTGTTTGTGTGTTTGCGCGTAATAGAAGGGTGTGGTCGCACACGTAAAGCCTCGACCACTATCACACTCACTCCCTCTCCCTCTCTCTCTCTCTCTCCCTCTCTCCCTCTCTCTCCCTCCCTCTCCCTCTCTCTCCCTCCCTCTCTCTCCCCCTCACTCCCTCTCACTCCCTCTCACTCCCTCTCACTACTTCACTTCCTCACTCCCTCACTCTCTCACTCTCTCCAATTTCCACTCATTCGCACCCTCACTCTTTCTCACAGGTGGCCCTCATCATCACGCCCCCTCAGTACGGAGTCACTCTCTCAATCTCTCACTCACTCTCTCTCACATACAGGCACACAATCTCCCACCCACTCTCCTCACACACAGGCACACACCCTCTATGTATGATTACCACTCACTCTCTCTCCCACACTCTCACTATTCTCACAGGTGGACCTCACCGTCACGCCCCCTCAGTACGGCGTCAAGCGCGATGGCATTGACAACGTCGTGTTCACCGAGGCTGGCAGGCTGCGACCGGCAGGTGTGGATCGTGTGGGGTGTGGACTGGGTGTGGATTGACTGGGGATAAAAGTGGACGATTGGAAAAAATTAGAGAGTTTGGGACAAATGACCTTATTCTTCCAAAGATGCACACACATCAACCGCGACGGCATCGGCAACGTCGTTTTCATTGTGGCCGGCCGGATGCAGCCGGCCGCTGTGGATCGTGTGGGGTGTGGATTGACTGGGGAAAAAGTGAAGAGGTTAGGAAGAATAACCTTATTCTTACAAAGAAGCACACACATCAGCAGCGTGACGGCATTGGCAACGTCGTGTTCACCGAGGCAGGCAGGCTGCGGCCGGCAGGTGTGGATCGAGTGGGTTGTGGAGTGTGAATCGGTGTGATTGCAGATTGTTCTATAAAACAATTTTCCATCCTTCTTGAAGCACAGTCCTCATACTACCCCCCCTCCCCACTAGAGACCCCCAACCCCACACGGATGATGTTCTTGAAGACACGACGAAATTGGGAAGAGTTGAGGACGAAACGGATGGACCTTGGGATGGTCAAACACACACAAAAAAAATGCGACAGCACCGATGCCGTGTTCAGCGAGGCCGGCAGGTGTGGGATGTTTAGGTGTGGAGGGAGTCACTGAGCGTTCAGCAGTGGTGTCATGAAGGGAAACACATAATTTCCTGTTTGCCCCCGCAACATCGGCGGGAACATGGCAAATTGCCCCCGCGGGAGGCTTTTTCGCGGGTATGTGTGAAATCATCAAATTCCGCACTTTTTGAAGCGAAATTATTGATTCGCCCCCGCAGTTTCCTACGGAATTTCCCGGTTTACCCTCGCAGCGGCGGCTGGGGGGACTGCGGGGGCGCTAACGGCACCACTGGCGTACAGATGAAAATTAAGAAGAAGGGGCAAACATAGGGGGATGAAGGATGCACTGAAAACGCGCGCTGGCATCGACAGCGCTGTGTTCACCGAGGCTGTGGCCGGCAGGTGTGGATTGGGTTTTGGGTGTAGACTGGTTCGCGGGGGGGGTCGAAACTATAGTTGTTTAATGCGATTGCGGGGGTCGTTTTTCGTCGTTTTTAGTCGTTTTGACGCCCCGAATCGCCATGTCCGACGATTTATATTAGTTTCCTAGATTCGCGGGGGGGCAAAAAACGACAATTATACGCAAAGGCTAACCGCCCGGACGGTACTGAAGAGACGAGATTGCAGGAAACAGAGGAGAAATTGACGAAGAGCATGAATGAAAACAGTATAGAAACGGCATCTCTCGCTTCCTCTCCCTCTCTCTCCCTCTCCCTCTCTCTCTCCCTCTCTTTCTCTCCCTCTCGCTCTTTCTCCTCTATCCTCTCTCTTTCTCCGCTCTCTCCTCTCTCTCTCACTCTCTCCCTCTCCCTCATGCTCTCTCTAAACCCCACACAGTGTCTGACGCGCCATCGCCATCGAGCACCGGAAAGACGCTCTTCCGCTACGTGTACAGCCCACAGTACCGATCCCAGCAGCACATGTTCGAGCAGTGTCAGGCGACGCACGACCCCAACGCGATCGCGCGGCTGCTGCAGCAGGTGTGTGTGTGTGTGTGTGTGTGTGTTCGTGGTTACACACGATCATGCCATCCCGCCCCCAGCACGCGCGCAGCAACACTCAAACTCAACCGCCCCTGCAGCTGACATCCTCTAGATGTACAAGCTGTACCGCCACGGGGGGTCGCACGCATCAACACCCCTGCAACAACACCCCGCAATAGACGCCCTACCACGTGGACTCGCTGCTCTTGATGTACGACCTGTACCGCCACATGCTGGGGGGGCAGCAACAGCTTTGCAGAAACATCTCTGCAACACCCCTGCAACGACACCCCCTGCAACAGGCGCCCTACCACGTGGACTCACTCCTCTCGATGCAAGATCTGTACCGCCACATGGGGTCGAACGCAACACCTCTGCAACAACACCCCTGCAACAACACGCTGCAACAGGCGCCCTACCAGGTGGACTCACTGCTCTCGATGTACGATCTGTACCGCCACATGGGCGAGAACGCAACACCCACGCAGCAACACCCCTGCAAGAACACCCCCTGCAACAACACCCCTGCAACAACACCCCTGCAACAGGCGCCCTACCACATGGACTCACTGCTCTCGATGTACGATCTATACCGCCACATGGGCGAGAATGCAACACCCCTGCAACAACACCCCTGCAACAACAGCCACCCTCCCCGCAACAGGCGCCCTACCACGTGGACTCACTCCTCTCGATGTACGATATGTACCGCCACATGGGGGGGGGGGCAATAGTTTTGCAACATCCCTGCAACACCCCTGCAACAACACGCTGCAACAGGCGCCCTACCAGGTGGAATCACTCCTCTCGATGTACGATCTGTACCGCCACATGGGCGAGAACGCAACACCCACGCAGCAACACCCCTGTAACAACACCCCCTGCAACAGGCGCCCTACCACGTGGACTCCCTGCTGTCGATGTACGACCTGTATCGCCACATGGGGGAGAACGCGTACGCGGAGGACTGCCTCGCGAGGTGTGTGTGTGTGTGTGTGTGCGTGTGTGTGTACGTGCGTGCGTGTGTGCGTGTGTGTGTGTGTGCGTGTGTGTGTGTGTGTTTGGGGGGAGGATCTGGTTTGGTGTGGGTGTGCTTTTACGCCACATGGGCGAGAACGCGCATGTCGAGGACTGGCTGGCGAGGTGTGTGTGTGTGTGTGTGCATGTGTGTGTGTGTGTGTTCAGGCTCACTTTCCGGGTTGTAGGTCCGGGTGTGCTGTTAGGCCACATGGGAGAGACCGCGTACACAGAGGACTGCCTCGCAACGTGTGCGTTTTGGTGATGTTGCTGCTGTTGCTGCTGCTGCTGCTGCTGCTGCTGCTGCTGCTGCTGCTGCTGTCGCTGTCGCTGCTGCTGCCGCCGCCGCCGCTGCCGCCGCCGCCGCCGCCACTGCAGCTGCATTAGAGGCTCCCATGCCACATGCTGCCCCCAGCCGCCAGCCGCCGTGGCACCCGTCGTTTCGACATCTTGTCTGCACACGCACGCACACACGCACACACACACACACACATGGCTCTCTACTGCATGGAGATGGCGTGGCACCCGTTGTTTGACATTTTGTCTGCACACACACACACACACGCACACACACACACACACGCACACACACACTCACGCACACACGCACGCACACACAGGGCACTCTACTGCATTTAGCTGGCGTGGCCTGTCGTTCGACATCTCACCAACCGCCAACCGATTGTCAACCAACCGCCAATCAGTTGTCGACCAACAGCCAACCACCAACCAACCAACCGCCAACCAATTGTCGACCAACCGCCCACTTGCAACAACACAAAACTGCAGGGCACTCTACTGCATGGAGATGGCGTGGCACCCGTCGTTCGACATCGCGTCTGCCAACTGCCGCCTGGACTTCGAGGTGGGGGTGGGGAAAGTGTGGAGTCGGTGTGGAGTGTGGAGCTGTGCTCTTCTTGCACTAGTTTCTGTGAGTTTTTCTGCCATATGGACTTTCAAGTGGGAGAGAGCAGGGTGGCTGCACGCACACATGCACACACACACAGAGAGAGAGAGAGAGAGAGAGAGAGAGAGAGAGTGGGAGGGGGGGGGGGGGGTGAAGAGAGAAAGAGCCGGTACAGATCCCACTGCAACACATACACGCACAAACACAAACACACACACAACCACATACACACACACACACACACACGTGCGCACACACACACACACATTAAGCATACACATGCACACACACACACTCACACATCACACACACACACACAGTCTCCATTCCAAATTATGACGTGGATAATGGCGACAGCAAGACAAGAGGTCTGCATGAGGGCGGCTGTGTGCGCACACACACACACACACACACACCCAGGTGGACGAGAACCGTGCGCTCTTCACGGCACTGTTCAGGCACACGCAGGTGTGGAAGGGTGGGGTGTGGATGGAGTGTGGGTGTGGAACAAGTTTGGGGTGTTGAGTGCGCTGACTATTTCTGTGTGAACAAGAACCGTGGAAACAGTCCACAGTGATTTTTAGGTGCGCACAGGTGTGGGGAGTGGGATGTGTGATGCAAACATACATACATACATGCGTGCGTTTGTGGGGTGTGGGGTGTGTTCAGGCACACGCGGGTGTGAAGAGTGAAGTGTGGGGAACTGTGTGGTGCGAACATACACACACGTGCGAGGCAGTTGAGTGGGCTGGTCATGCTGCTGCCACCTGCTGCTACTGCCGCTGCTGCTGCTGCTTGCTGCTGCTGCTGCCTGCTGCTGCAACTGCTGCTGCCTGCTGCTGCCTGCTGCTGCCTGCTGCTGCTGCTGCTGCTGCCACCTGCTGCTGCTGCCACCTGCTGCTGCTCTTGCTCATTCTCCCTCTTCTCTCTCCCTCCTTCTCGCGCTCATTCTCTCTGAACATCTCTGCTTCGCATTCTCTCTCATTCCCTCTCCTACACACACACAAACTTTCTCGCTATGTATTTGCAGGGCCTCAGCCGCCAGGGCTGCCACCGCACGCACTCGTGTGCTGCAAGCTGCTGCTGCAGCTGCTGCTGCTGCTGCCGACACACACACGCACACACACACGCACACTCCCTGCAGGGCCTCAGCCGCCAGGGCTGCCACCGCACCGCAGTCGAGTGCTGCAAGCTGCTGCTGTTACACACACACACACACACACTGCAGGGCCTCAGCCGCCAGGGCTGCCACCGCACCGCACTCGAGTGCTGCAAGCTGCTGCTGGCAATCGAGCCAGAGGACCCGCTGGGCGCGCTCATGCTGATGGACTACCTCTCGCTGCGCGCCTCCAAGTACACGTATCTCCGCGACTTTGCTGCACACTTTGAGGGTGCGTCTAGGGGGGTGGGCGTGTATTTGTTTGAGTATGTGTGTGTGAGAGAGAGAGAGAGTGAGAGAAAGAAAAGGAAGAGTGAGACAGAGACATGGAGAGAAATTGATCTTCTACCTCAGTCTGCGCGCCTCCAAGTACACATACCTCCGTGACTTTGCTGCAAACTTTGAGGGTGCGTCTAGGGGGGTGGGCATGTATTTGTGTGTGTGTGTGTGTGTGTGAGAGAGAGAGAGAGAGAGAGAGAGAGACAGAGAGACAGACATAGAGAGAGATTGATCTTCTACCGCTTGCTGCGCGCCTCAAAGGACACGTACCTCCGCGAGTTTGCCGCCAACTTTGAAGGTGTGTGTGTGTGTGTGTGTGTGTGTGTGTCAGACTACCTCTCACTGCGCGCCTCCAAGTACATCTACCTGCGCGAGTTTGCCGCAACCTTTGAAGGTGTGTTTGTGTGTGTGTGTGTGTGTGTGTGTGTGTGTATTGTATAAGTTCACGGACAGCGGGTTGAAATTGATACAAGGTCGGATGGAGCCATAATCTCTCCAAGTTTCTTAGCGGAACCACTGGTGTGCGTGCGGCCTGATCACACTGACAGTCGCATCACAACCGCTCGCTCGCGCTCCTCCCCAACTACGCGTTCGCGTGCGCGCTCGTGCGACTGAGGCAGGCACAGGAGGGGGGCACGCTCGCACACGCACTCTCGCACACACACACACACACACACACACACACACACACACGTGCTCTCACCTTCAGATGCCCCCCCCCCCCCCCCCCTCTCCTCCCTTCTAGGTAACCGCTCGCTCGCGCTCCTCCCCAACTACGCATTCGCGTGTGCGCTCGCGCGGCTGAGGCAGTCACAGGAGGAAGCAAAGGCCGGCACGTCAGCTGGCACTTCGTCCGCAGGGCAGCCGAGCGCCCTGGAGCTCATGGTGCAGGTGCGGTGTGGACGGTGTGAACGGTGCATGGCGGTGAGGTGTGGACGGTGCATGGCGGCGAGGTGTGGACGGTGCATGTGACGGTGAGGTGTGGACGATGCATGGCGGTGAGGTGTGGACGGTGCATGTGACGGTGAGGTGTGGACGGTGCATGGCGGTGAGGTGTGGACGGTATGAACGGTGCATGGCGGACGGTGCAGTGGTCCCTGGGAAGGATTTTAGTAATTAGTTTCTCGCCGACTCCAGGAACTTTCACCGCTCATACCAGGCACAATACACAGCGGGTATTCATGCAATGCATGCCGTTGTGCTGCTCTCGGCAAGAGCTTTCCAACGTATCGCTCCACGCCCTCACCCACTAAGTGTGGGGTGTTTTGGGGGGAATTGGGAAATCCGGCTCGGAGCGGTATACGGCTCGCAGGGGAATCACTGGAGCGGTGGTTTGCCAGCAACAACAGCAACAACCAACAAACCCACCCGCAACAAAAACAATAACAACAAGACCACCACCATAACAAACAACAACAGCAACAACAACAGCAACAACAACAAACAAACAACAACAACAACAAACAAACAAACAAACAAACAACAACAACAACAAACAAACAACAACAACAACAGCAACAACAACAACAACAACAACAAACAAACAACAACAACAACAACAACAACAATCACAACAAGACCACCACCATAACAAACAACAACAACAACAGCAATAAAACAACAACAACAACAACAGAAACGACACCAATGCCTCTGTACCATCCCCCCCCCAGCCCCCCCCCCCCCCCCACACACACACACACACAGGCCATCCTGCTGCACCCCCTCGTGGTCCCGCGCCTGCTGGCCAAGCTGCAGGTGTGTGTGTGTGTGTGCGCGCGCCTCTGCCTCTGCCGCTGCCGCTGCCCCTGCCCCTGCCTCTGCCTCTGCCTCTACCTGGCGCATACCCCTGATCCCTTGACCATTTGTTCACTGCAGGAGGGCGGCACAGGGCGCGAGGGCCAGTGGTCTGTCGCGCTCGGGCGCAAGCTCTTTTTGCGCGCGGACGACGGAGGGAGCGCCTCGCTCTCGAGTCTGGTGGGTGTGTCTGGCCACTTCGTTTTAGGGTTAGGTGTTGGGTTTAGGGTCCACAGACGCGGAGCAGGGCCCTAAAGATTGCTGTTGGTCAGCTCAGAAGCAAACCGTAGTGCAGCTTTGCCTTGCCGTCATTTGTGTACAAGTCCGAAGCAATCTAGAATTGTGTGCCTCGCCGCCTCCTCGTCGGGATTTTGTTTGGGGTGTCCCCGCGTTGACGCAGCTTTGACGTCACTGTTGGCATTTTTGACGATTTTTTTTTAGGAATCGACCTTGTCGGCGCGTTCTCAGCCTGAGTTCATCGGCAAGGCAGAGCGACACTACGGGTTGCAGACAGTGTCCCCTGGGAAGGATTTAGTAGTTATTTATTTCCCGGCTCCAGCAACTTTGACCGCTCATACCAGGCGCAAACCATAGCGGGTATTCATGCAACGCATGCCGCTGTGCTGCTCTTGGCGATACCTTTCCAACGCATCCCTCCACGCCCTCTCCCACAAAGCGTGGTGTGATTTTCTGAGAAATGGGAAATCCGGCCCGGAGCGGTATACGGCTTGCAGGGGAATCACTGGCAGACCTGAAGCTGTGTTGCCATGCTGTGTTCACGAATCCCCCCCCCCCCCCCAGTGATTCCCCTGCGAGCCGTATACTGCTCTGAGCCGAATTTCCCATTTCCCAGAAAACCACCGCGCACTTAGTGGGTGAGAGCGTGGAGCGATGCGTTGGGGAGCTCTTGCCGAGAGCAGCACAACGGCGTGCATTGCATGAATACCCGCTGTGTATTGTGCCAGGTGTGCGCGGTCGAAGTTGCTGGAGCCGGCAAAAAACGAATTACTAAAATCCTTCCCAGGGATCACTGCCCCCCCCCCCTCATTGTTGAGTGTGGTGCCTGTACAGTGGTGCTGCCTTACCACATTTCCAACGCCTTAGGCGGCGCCTCAGGCGGCGCATTTACTTTCGCGGACCAGGCAGTGCCTCAAGCGCGCCGACTGCCTGAGGCGCCGTCTGAGGCGCACCCCTGATCGCCCCAGGCGCCGCCTCAGGCGTCATCCCAACCGCCTCAGGCGCCAATCCGACCGCCTTGGGCGCCCACCATTGCCTGAGGCGCACCACCGACCGCCTCGGGCGTTATGACCTCATTCACTTGCACGGATCACGATTGACGCTTGCACGGATCACGATTGACGCTTGCACGGATCATGATTGACGCTTGCTTGCCTTCACTTGCACGGATCACGATTGCACGGATCACGGACCTCATTCACTTGCACGGATCAGACGATGGGGCTGTGGTAGCGCTGCTTGCTGCAATGCAATGGGTGGCGCTACCATGGGTTTCCCCCCTTCAATGTTTGGTATGTCTTCAGGACTGCTGGCAGGCAGCCGGCTGGTGGCTACTGCCCCTCACAAGTAATTGTTAGGGCCAGAACTGGACTTGGGTCTAGGCGGTGGTACTAGGACTAGAGGTAGCCTTTGCTGGAAAGCCGATGTAACTGTAACAGGACTGCTCTCTCTTAGTCCCGCCAGAGGTGGAATCGTAAACTCATCTCATCCCTTTGTGTTCAGTGGTCCCTGGGAAGAATTTTAGTCATTAGTTTTTTGCCGGCTCCAGCAACTTTGACCGCTCACACCAGGCACAATACACAGCGGGTAATCATGCAACGCATGCCGCTGTGCTGCTCTCGGCAACAGCTTTCCAACGCACCGCTCCACGCCCTCTCCCATCAAGTGTGGAGAGGTTTTCTGG
Source organism: Chlamydomonas sp. UWO 241 (assembly GCA_016618255.1). NCBI lineage: Eukaryota > Viridiplantae > Chlorophyta > Chlorophyceae > Chlamydomonadales > Chlamydomonadaceae > Chlamydomonas > Chlamydomonas priscui. The sequence continues at coordinate 401,884 of VFSX01000087.1, read as the reverse complement.
GAAATGGGAAATCCGGCTCAGAGTGGTATACGGCTCACAGGGGAATCACTGTTTGTGTTGCCTTGTCTGTGACGTGTGAGCTCAGGTCAACATTTACGCGGAGCGCAGCGCCATGCTGTGGAAGCCGCCTGACGCTCTCGAGCTGCTGCGCATGGGCGCGGTCCTGGCGGCTGAGCTGGCAGACGGAAGGTGTGGATGTGTGGATGTGAGGCTGAGGATGAGTGTGTGTGAGGGGCGGAGGATGTGCATGGATGCGGTCCTTGCGGCTGAGCTGGCAGACGGAAGGTGTGGATGTGGGGGGGAGTGTGTGTGTGTGTCTGAGTGAGTGTGTGTGTGTGAGTGAGTGTGAGTGGTTGTGCACTGGTGCGGTCCTAGCGGCTGAGCTGGCTGGCGGAAGGTGTGGATGTGTGGGGAAGAGTGTGTGTGTGTCTTGTGTGTGTGTGTGTGTGCCTGTGGTTGTGTGGTTGTGAGTGTGTGTGGTTGTGTAGTTGTGCGCATGGGCATGGTCCTAGCGGCTGAGCTGGCAGGCAGAAGGTGTGGATGTGTGGGGAAGAGTGTGTGTCTTATGTGTGTGTGTGTGTGTGCGTGTGTGTGTGTGTGTGTCTGTGGTTGTGTGGTTGTGAGTGAGTGTGTGTGGTTGTGCGCATGGGCATGTTCCTAGCGGCTGAGCTGGCAGACGGGAGGTGTGGATGTGTGGGGAGAGGTTGTGTATGGTGCGCAGGCAGAAAGTGTGGACACACACACACACACGCACGCACGCACGCAGGAGCGCTGCCGACGCTGCTGCTTCGGTGTCTGGGGGCAGCGGGGGCAGCGACGTCAACGCAGGCGACGGTGGGTGGCAGGCGCATGCGTATGCATGGCAGACAGCACACGGCGCATGGCGTGTGCGGTGGAGCAGGAGCGGCACGCAGTGCACGGCGCGTGGCACACAGAAAGCAGCGCACACCAAAGGGCGTCTGCGGTGGGGCAGGCATGGTGCATGGTGCATGCACGATTCACAGCGCGCGGCGAACAGCGCGCGGCGCACAGCGCACGACACAGCGCACAACACACAGCTCACAACACACAGCGCACGACACACAGCGCACGACACACAGCGCACGACACACAGCGCACGACACACAGCGCACGACATACCGCGCACGACATACCGCGCACACCACACAGCGCGCGACACACAGCGCGCGACACACAGCGCGCGACACACAGCGCACGACACACAGCGCACGACACACAGCGCACGACACACAGCGCACAACATACCGCGCACGACATACCGCGCACACCACACAGCGCACACCACACAGCGCACGACACACAGCGCACGACACACAGCGCACGACACACAGCACACGGCACACAGCGCACGACACAGCGCACACCACACAGCGCACGACACACAGCGCACAGCGCACGACACAGCGCACGGCGCAAAGCTTATGCACACAGCACGCAACTCATGGCACACAGCGCACGGGGCGCATGGCGCATGCGGTGGCGCATGTACGCACGTGGCGCAGTTTAAATGGCGACCCGGCGCGCAGCACACGTTGCGGGGGCAGAGGCATGTCGCATGCACATTCCACTGCACTGCATGCGCCGTTGGCAGCGGCCTCAAGGGCACGCCCTCCTCATGCGCACAACCACACACGCATACACGCACGCACGCGCGCACACAAACCGCCAAGCGCACGCGCGCCCGCACGTCTTGGAAGCTGCGGCTGCTGCTGCTGGGCTCAGCCCCAAGGACTGGGTGTGCGTGCACACACACACACACACACACACACACGCAGTCTCGGCAGCTGCGTCAGCCGCAGCGGGGCTCAGCCCCGACGACTGGGCGTGCGTGCGGCGGGATGCGTTCCCATCGAGCGACGTCAACGACTACCGCCACCTGCGGCTACACGACTTCAGTGATGCTGTGTCGCATCTTCCGCGCGAGGAGCTCAACGCGGCCATGGCGCAGGTGTGTGTGCGTGTGTGCGTGTGCGTGTGTGTGTGTGTGTGTGTGAGAGTGTGTGTGAGTGTGTGTGTGTCAGCTGCCGCGCGAGGAACTGAGCGCGGCCATGGCGCAGGTCTATCAAGCACCCCCCCAAAGCGCATGGTGAATGCTCGAATGTGATCGTTCGTGGCCGAAAGGGCTGTGTCACAGCTTCCGCGCGAGGAGCTCAACGCGGCCATGGCGCAGGTGTGGGCGTGTGTGTGTGTGTGTGTGTGTGTGGCTGCACGACTTCAGTGACGCTGTCTCGCAGCTGCCGCGCAAGGAGCTCAACGCGGCCAGGGCGCAGGTGTGTGTGTGTGTGTGTGTGTGTGTGTGTGGCTACACGACTTCAGCATCGCGGTCTCGCAGCTGCCGCGCGAGGACCTGAACGCGGCCATGGCGCAGGTGTGTGGGGGGGGGGGGGGGGGGGTATGGGCACGGAGGCGCTGCTGTAGGGCCGTTTTGGATCGCATTGAAGTTATACGAGGGACCATTTTGTGTGTGTGTGTGCGTGCATGCGTTTTTTTTTTGCGTCCTGCGGGTCCTGCAGGGACGTATTCTGCGTCACAAGACCGCAATCATGCCGAACATTTTCTGCTTCACTGGTGTGTGTGCACCTGCCCTGCCCTGCCTGCCCTGTCCTGCCCTGCCCTGCTTTGCCCTGCCCTGCCTCACACACACAGGCACACACACACACACACACACACACATGCAGGGCGGCCCGGACGGCGTCGAGGACGCACTCGCAGAGATGCAGGAGCAGATGCTGATGCAGCAACTGCAGCAGGTGTGTGTGTGTGTGTGTGTATATGTGTGAGTGAGTGTGTGTGTGCGTGTGTGTGTGCATGCTGCCCGCTTGTAGGTGTTTCATACCACCGTTTGTGTGTGTGTGTGTGTGTGTGTGTGAGTTTGTGTGCGTGCTGCCCGTGTGTAGATGGTGCATGCCACCACGTGCGTGGGAGTAGGAAACATTCGGCAGAGATGCAGGAGCAGATGCTCATGCAGCAGCTGCAGCAGCTGCACGTGTGCGTGTGGGGGGGGCACATAGCACGTGAGTGTGCAAGCACGCCCAAATGCATGAGCGCGTACACACACCCATACGTGCACACAACCACACGCACGCCCACACACGCGCACACACACACATACATACGCAGGTGGCGCAAGAACAGGCTGCAGCAGGAGGCGGCGCAAACGCAGTCCCAGAGGCGGAGCTCCGAAGCGGGAACCCGCTCATGATGCTGCTGCGTTCCCTCATGCCTTGGGTCGATGCAGGGCAGCAGCCGGACTACCAGCAGGAGGGCGGTGGGGGCGGGGGCGCGGCGCAGCAGTAGTGACAATGGACGTCACAGGAGCAGGCGGGAGATGTTAAGGCGCCCCTGCTTTGGGGCGGATTTGCGTCATCCCGCCTGTGCTGCTTTGTGCTCTCATGCCTTAGGTCGACGCGGGGCAGCAGCCAGACTACTAGCGGGAGGGTGGCAGGGGCGGGGGCGCGGCGCAGCAGTAGAGATGATGGACGCCGCATGTCAATAGGAGCAGGGGGGGGGTAAGGCGCCTCTGTTTTGGGGCGTATATGCGCCATCCCTCCCATGGCTGCTTGGGCTCTCATGCCGTCGGTTGACGCAGGGCAGCAGCCAGACTACCAGCAGGCGGGCGGTGGGGCGCTGTGCAGCGCAGAAGAGCAGAGTTGCAGCGGGAGATGTAAAGCCACCTCTTGTGGGTTTGGGGGTTTTGCACGCTAGTGCCAATCCACTTATGATGCTGCTATGCCTTGGGTCGACGCGGGACAGTAGCCAGACTTCCAGCAGTATGGCGGTGGGGGCGGGGGCGCGGCGCAGCGGTAGTGATAATGCATGTCACTGTGGTAGCAGCGGGAGATTGAAAGGCGCCCCTGTGCAATGCATGGAGCTGGGTGCCGGCTCATGCTGATTCTGCGCTATTCCATGGATTGGGTCGATAGGGACAGGGACAGGGAGGATGGGCCGGCACGGGAAGCAGTGGCTGTGGAAGGCGAGGGGGCGGAAGGCGAGGGTGCAGGGCGCCCGCGCGCGGGGGGTGCAGCGGACGGCGGGACAGGCCTAGGTGCACCGCTGTCAATTGTTGCAACACAGGTTTGGCAGCAGATGCAGAATCTGTGCTGGCTTCTGCCGCGCTGGGGGGCGCCGCCTCGCGCACCAGCAACAGCCGCAGCAGTCACGGCAGCAGCAGCGGCCGGCAAGAGGGGGGGGGGAGACAGGCGTGGCTGCGTGGCGCGTAGCACTTCTCCCGCAGCGGTGACAGAGAAGGAGGAAGGGGCGAGACGCAGTCGCTACTGGTGCCGATGCACAAGCATGTGTCTCACAGCAGCCATGGCCCCATGGCGCGTGTGTCGACACATACTGTCAGGAACACACTGATGTAAATGGCTCCTGCGTCGCGTCCCGATCGATTTATGTGGCTGCTGCCTGCTGCTTGCAGCCTGTCTGGTAGCTGCCACTTAGCTGCCTGATGTACGCACGCAGGAACGCACGCACAACGCTTACCTGCAGCACACCTACCTAGCTGCCGCCCCCCAACTGCAGCACAAGCTGATTGTTAACAGCTATAGCAATCAGGCTGAGGCAATCAAGCCCTAGCTCCTAGTTTCTAGCTGCACGGGACCTAGCTGCAGCATGCTCACCACACGCGCACACACACCTATCACACACGCTGCCTACCTGCAGCGCGCTGCTAGCCGCATGCATGCGCACACGCACGCTGCCTAGCTGTAACACGCTGCCTAGCTGCAGCACCGCTGCCTGCTAGCTGTTAGCCGCACGCGCGCACACACACACGCTGCCTAGCTCGTGCTGCCTCGCTGCAGCGCGCCTTCTGCCTGCCAGTGGCTGTAAGCCGCACACACGCGTGCGTGCACGCACGCATATTGCCTACCTGACTAGCTGCCTATAGCTAGCTAGCATATAGCTAGCTAGCTCACGCTGCCTAGCAGCACTGCATGTGGGCGCTGCATGTGTTGAATCATCGCTTGCAAGCTTGCAATTGCACCACTGCACGCGTGCTGCATGCTGCATGTTTGTCGGCCTACTTGCGTGTGCCACATGCGCGCGTGCGCGTGTGCCGCATGCGTTGGCCAGCTGTCACCACTGCACGCGTGCTGCATGTGCATCGCGCTCACCACTGCACGCGTGATGCATGCATGCGCGCACTGCATGCATGCGTGCTTGTGAATCGCGCTGGTGTCTGTCTGTCATCATGCTGTGCTGCGATGCTCGCTTCGATGATCGGCGCAGCAAGCATAGTGAGGGCGCTTGCGAGCCCACCAAGAGATTAGAGTGACGCGACCTTGCCCGTCACATGCGCCGTGTCGCGCACACATGGACTCCGACGTTACGCAGCCCTACGCGTAGCGACGCTTTGATGTGTCGAAGATGGCGGAGATAGGAGGGCGACGATGGCGAACTGAGGGAGGGACAACTCCTGCTTCTAGCTAGCTCCTCCGTAAGCTGTATTATGTATAGACACCTCGGGGATGTGCTGTGGGGAAGAGACAGGGACAGCCGTAGTACTGCCATAGTACTGTGGCCCTTGCAGTGTGACCATGCAAGTGCTGGTGTGTGGTGGTGTGTGCATGTGGGTGCACGGGGCTTGCATGTGCGCGCGGTTGAAGAGTGGGCCACACTCTGCATGGGCCTCATCGACTTCCCCATCGACTTGACCTCATACAGACGACTCCCATCAAAACCCTCGCGCGCTTGCCTGCCTGCCTTTGGCGTGCCCCCTACAGCCGTGCCATCAACGCCTGATCTTCCCCTCAGCTTCCCGCTCGCCGTTCAAATCCGTCGACCGCGGCCACCGCTCTCGCGCCGCGCCGTCGTCGTCGTCACCACATCGCGTGCCGCTTGTAAGTAATGCGTCGAGACTTGCGCGAGCGTGCTGCATTGCGCGCCGTTCACAAGCACGCATGGCGTGCGCTATGTGTGCATGCCCCCGTGCGCCTGCGTGGGCTGCAGGGTGCCCTTCCATGCCACACGCAAACGGATGATATGGACATGAACTGGGCTGCATTCATGGCGATCGCAAGCGCAATGCATGCCCCACGTGATCTTCACGTTCCCTGTGCAGAGGGCGTACGTGTCCGGCGTGCATATGCATGCGCACAGCCCGCCATGGACTCGGCACACACACCCCGTGCACTGCACAGATTTGTTGGGACATTCAAGACGCGGTTAGGATTGCCCACTGAGGCGACTAAGTCGCGACTTACACGGGTCGGCTCTCGTAGGGCTGACAGACCCGCCGTAGGGTGTTTGAACGCCGCTGCACTCGTGCACAGGCTCACCACAATGTGTGTCCCCTCCACCCCCGCACGCACGCAGGCACACACGACCGCACAACATGCCTCCACTCCCCCGCCGGGAGCTAAGGAAGCTGGTGCGCAAGCTGGGCGTGGCCGCGCGGCCGGCTGAGCAGAAGAATGCGCTGGCGACGCTGGCAACGCTGTGCCGCGATGCCGACAGCCGGAGCGCCATTACCGCTGCTGGAGCCATCCCTGACCTGGTGGTTCTTCTTGGGCCTGTCTTCTCTACTGGGGTGCACCAGGATGCAGCAGGAGCACTGCTGAGCCTCGCCATGGATGATGACAACCAGGTCGTGATCGCTGACGCCGGTGCCATCCCTTCACTGGTTCAGCTGCTTGGGCCTGCCTCTCCAACTGATGTGCAGTGCAATGCAGCAGGAGCGCTGATGAACCTTGCTGGAAATGATGGGAACAAAGCCACTGTCGCTGCTGCTGGGGCCATATCTCTGCTGGTGGAGTTGCCGGGACCTGGCTCTTCAGCTGGCGTTCAGAGCCATGCAGCAGGAGCTCTGATGAACCTTGCTGTGACCACTGACAACGAGGTCACGATCGCTGCTGCCGGAGCCACCCCACCACTTGTGCAGCTGCTGGGGCGTGGCTCTCCATGTGGCGTGCAAAGGGAAGCAGCAGGAGCACTGACGAACCTTGCTGCAAATGATGGCAACAAAGTCACGATCGCTGCCGCTGGGGCCATCCCTCTGCTGGTGGAGCTGCTGATGCCTGGCTCTTCAGCTGACGTGCACTGTCCAGCAGCAGGAGCGCTAATGAACCTTGCTGTGAACACAGACAACATGGTCATAATCGCTGCTGCCGGTGCCATCCCACCACTTGTGCAGCTACTGGGGCGTGGTTTTCCATCTGAAGTCCAGGTGGAAGCAGCAGGAGTCCTGAAGAATCTCGCTGCAAATGCTGAGAACAAGGTCACAATCGCTGCAGCCGGTGCCATCCCACCACTTGTGCAGCTGCTTGGGCGTGGTCCTGACGACGTGCAGAGGGAAGCAGCAGGAGCACTGAGGAACCTCGCTGTGAATGCCGAGAATGCAGTCACCATCAGTGCAGCTGGTGCCGTCTCCGCACTGAAGAAGCTACTGCGGTCTAGCTCTGCCGTCAACACGCAATGGTTCGCATCCCAAGCACTGGTGCTGCTCGGCGCCTGCAATGACGACAGCGGCGCTGCCACTGGCACTGCGGAGGCCAATGCTGAGGTGCAGGAGGGAATGGGGGTGATGCACATTTGAGTGTGCAGAGACGGCACCACTGGTGGTGCTGGTGGGTCAGTTCCATTCGCTGAAGATAGAGGGTCGCGGGCTGGGGGCAGTTTGGGCAGTTTCATTCGATGCACCAGTCTGTTTACATCACAATGTGATAACCAATTCAGCAAGCACTTACCAGGCACACACATCAGTCTGGATGGGCACATGACACAATTTGGTTAAATTGCCGATGAAACATACACTGAAACCGACGCGGTATCTGCAATGCAACTTAAGGCGCCCGCTCGGCCGGCACTGGTCAGCGCGCGGCGTGCGAGCTTGAGGATGGGGGAGGGAGGGGGCAAGGGGTTGCAAGAAGTAGAGGGAGCGTGGCTGCGTAGGCGTATCGGTTGGGGCAAGTACATGCGGGGGCTGGGCCACAACACGCTTGGTGATAGAGAGTGTCGCCCAGGGGACGTACCTGTCGACTAGCAGGCGGTTGATGTAAAGGCTTCCCTGATTTGTGAGGTTTGGCACGATCCCGCGCATGCTGATGCTGCGGTTGCTCCATGCCGTGGGTCGACGTGGGGCAGCAGCCGAACGACCAGCAGGAGCGCGAGGACGGGGGCGGGGGCAAGGGCGCAGAAGCAGAGTAGCAGGCGGGAGATGGAAAGACACCCGGCAGCCTGTCCTAATGTGTGGATGTGTGGGGTGGGGTGCCCTGGCGCTATCCTGCTCATGCTGATGGGCGCTCCCTCATGCCGTGGGTCGACGCAGGACAGCAGCTGGCTTCCGACACAAGCCAATTTTGCCAGCAATTGTAAACTGACTCGTGAATTGTACCGACGGCAGCGGCGATGGGTACAGGGGCAGAGCGTAGCAGTCGCAGAGTACCACTTGGTAGCAGGTACCACGCGCCAACGCCACCCTTGTCCCAATAGATGTGTGGGACCGGATAGGGGGCCGCACGCTGGCGCTTTCCTGCTGCTGCGTTCTCGCATGCCGACGGTGGACGCAGGGTAGCAGCGGCGTGGCTACCACGCCATCAGGAGGGCGGCGGGGTAGGAGGGGGGGGGGCGCAGCAGCATCGCGCAGATACGCCCCCGCGCACAGTACTCCCACAACCGGCTGCCAGCCTCGCGCTGGTGCTGCCTAGGAGTGCGGCAAAGTGAGATGGATGGGAGGGGGGACAGCTGGGATGAACAACTCGCTACCGGTTGTTACAGCAGAGCTGGGTTCTCAACACTTGACTGTCCCGTGTTTTAGGGGGATGATGCAAGCACAACAACAAGTGAACGATAGGGAGGCACCGCTGCTCTCAAATGGCGTCAAGTCTCTAGGAGCATGCTGCGCCGCCGTTTACCGACTGACGATGCAGGCGGAATCATGGCTGGTGTGGTTGCAACCCGCGGCCGTGATGCAGACGAGCACCATCAGCGTGAGCCACTGCGGGCCCGCTCGCTAGTGTAGTCTATGCCTTAACTCACGCCCCGGGCCTGGGGTCCTCCGGGCGCGTACGTGTACAGTTACAGTTACATCGGCTTTCCAGCAAAGACTACCTCTAGTCCTAGTACCACCGCCTAGACCCAAGTCCAGTTCTGGCCCTAACAATTACTTGTGAGGGGCGGTAGCCACCAGCCGGCTGCCTGCCAACGTGTAGTCCCAGAGCAAAAAGGAGAGCTATTGTGCGACGCCTCCAAAATAGGTCCTAACTGCTTCTAGGGGATAGGGGGTCAAGTGGCGCTTGCCAATCTACTTGACCGCCGTGGTGGAGGGGCCGGCGCCTGAGGGGCAGCCGGACCGTACACCACGGCTCTCCACCCGACCCTATCCTGAGCACGCTCAAACGCCGTGTCCGAAAAAATCTTCCAATCAGAACGAGTACGTGTAAAATATTTAAATACGGGCTCGCTCGCTCTTGTGAGCATAGTGATGCGCTCAGTGCGGCAGTGGAGCCAGGGTCCACTGTGAAATACGCTGCCTGTCGGCACAAACGTCTGCTGGCATCACAACGTGACCAATGCGGGCAGGTGCGGGATCCGGCGGAGCGCAGTCCCAAGTACTGCAGTGAGTGCCCTGCCCCTCCCGCGTGGATGGATGCAGCAGCTGTGCCCAACACGCAACAGCTCAGCACCGCGCACCACTCCGCATCAGCAGGCGCTCGACTGCGTTGTCGCCGCGATGCTTTGCCCAGAAGAGAAGCGTGGCCCCATGCTGCACAGGCGCAAACACACACCAGGTGACGGGTGCGTGAGTGGGGCATGCACACATGCATGCACCCTCTCTCTCTCTCTCACACACACACACATAGGGGTATGACACTCACACCCAAACCCCCGGCTCCGCCCATGCCTACACCCACACCCACACCCACACACCCACACACCCACACAACACACCCACACACACATACACACACACACATACACACACACACACACATACACACACACACACACACACACACACGCACGCACGCACACACGCACACACACACACACACGCACACACACACATCTAATGCACACACACACACACACACACACACACACACACACACACACACGCGTCAAATGCGCCATCAAAGGCGTCCGACGGACTGTAAAACCGACCACACACACACAGACACACATGCACGGGCACATGGGCACGCACACACACGGGCATTCACAGACAGGCACGCACAGCAAGCAGAGCTCTCGCAGCCCGCATCAACACAAAACCCAACTCACAGCGTCCTCCTTGTTCACTGGTGCCTTTGCGTTCAGCAGCAGGGTCATCACGCCGATGTGGCCCCGGCCGGCAGCACGGTGGAGAGTCGTTTCCTTGAACTGCGCACGTGCGCGCACACACACACACACACACACACACATACGACGACGGACACGGAGCGGGCGGCAGCGCTAAACAATTCATTTACTGAGGCGGAGGTGTATGCGGCACTGATGGGCATGGACGCGGGCAAAGCCCCAGGCGTAAACGGCATGCTGATAGAGTTCTATCAGAGGGCATGGGCTAGGGCGGCGGAGGGGGGCGATGCAACGGGTGCTGTGGATGAGGAGCACCTGCTCGCTGGCCCCATCACACACCTGCTCAATCGGGTCTTCCGTGAGGGGTACCCGACTGCATGGCACTTGGGGGCAACCACGCCGGTGCCAAAGCCGAAAGGCAGCCTAGACGTGCGGGACGATTACCGAGGGATCACGGTGGGGAATGCCCTCGCCAAGCTATACAGCTTGGTGCTTATGAACAGGCTGGACGCCTTAGCTGAACGGGAGGGGTACCGGGCGCGGGGCCAGGCAGGCTTCCGGAAGAAGAGGGGGACCCCAGATAATGCCTTCATCCTGCAACACCTTATTGAGAAGAGCGGCCTCCAGCGCAAACCGCTGTACGCCGCCTTTATTGACTTCAGGAAGGCTTACGATTGCGTGCACCGCCCATTGCTTTGGGAGTGCCTTAAGGAGCCTGGGGGTACATGGGGAGTTCATGGCGGCGCTGATTGCCATGTACGATGGGTCCGCAATGTGTGTGCGCATCGATGGGAAAGTGGGACCCGCGTTTCCTTCACACAAGGGGGTCATGCAAGGCGACCCACTGTCACCGCTGCTGTTTGAGCTTTTTATTGACGCATTAGAGGGAGTACTAGACGCAGAGCTCCCGGGTGATGGGGTGGAGATGGCGGGGAGGTTACTACGGCTGCTGCTGTACGCTGATGACTTGACGCTGCTGGCAGAGACGCCCGAAGCGCTTCAACGCATGCTAGATACTCTGCACGCCTTTTGCGGCACGCGCGCACTAACAGTAAACGTAAAGAAGTCAGAAGGGGCGGTGTTCAATGACCAGTTCTGCCCAGTCGGGGCGGCAAGGGGGAGGGTAACGCTGAAGTTTGCAGGAGCAGATCTACCCATGACACACGAGTTCCCATATCTGGGCATGCTCTTTCACCACCGGCGGGCAGTGGGGGGGGGGACGTTGGCACCCGACACTCTAGGGGCCAGCGCACCAGATATGCGCTAACTCGCAGATGCTATATGATACGCCTTAACAATATTGGCATTAAGGCCCACCTGTTCGACACGCAAGTACGGCCTGTGCTAAATTACGGGTGTGAGGTGTGGGGCCCTGCGATCATGGCAGATGCTGGGGGGGGCGTGTTTGCCGGGGCGGGCGTACGGTGGGAGAGAGGCAGGAGTGGGAGGGGCGCTAAGGCCGCACGCGACGGATGGCGCACCCTGGAGGAAGTGCTTCTGCAATTTACCCGTGCGTCCCTAGGAGTCCGCAGCAACGGGCAGCAACTGGGGATTTTGGCGCGGGAGGCGGGGTGGCGGCCGCTGGCGGCAGATTGGCTGCGCCAGGCGACGCGCTTTTGGGATAAGGCGCGGGGGCGGCCTGACGTTGACCTGCTTAAAGATGCAATGCGGGAGAGCTGGGGGCTGGCCGAAGCGGGGGGGACGTGCTGGGCGGCACGCTTGCAGGTGTGCCTCGGAACTGTGGGGCACACCCTGGCGTGGGACCAGGAGGGACCGGTACGCATCACCAACCTGCTGGACGTGGCGACCGCGGCGTGGCTGGCCGCCGCGACAAGCACACCGGCGCTGCCGAGCGGCACTACCGTGCGAGATGTACCTGAGGAGTTGGTCGCGCGGCTTTAAGATGCTGACCTACATGCGGTGGATGGCGGGTAGCGACAGCGAGCCGCCGGCCCTGTTGAGCTCAGGGCTGAACAGTGCTGCCCGGATCACGGCTCTAGCTAGGTTCAGGATGGGGCTCCATGAGCTGCAGATAAAGTGGGGCCGCTACGCCGTGGCGGGACAGAGGCAGCGACGCAGCCAGCGGGCGTGCTGCCTATGCAGTGGGCTAGAGGATGAGGCACACATGGTATTTGAGTGCCCTGCCTATGAAGAGGCAAGGGTGCAGGCCCACAGTCTGTTTCGGTCCATCCCTCGCCCCGAGGAGGCCGATTTAGATGAGCGGATGCGGGAGTTTATGAATCCTCGGCCAGGCCAGGAGAACCCCAGGTTTTGGCACGAGCTGGCTGACTTCCTTGTCGCCTGTTTTGAGACACGCACCGCGTGCACAGCAATCATGATGGCAGATGGCATGCTAGGGGTCTAATTTTGACAGCTGCCGGCCTCTTTCCTAGGGTCCAATGCGCCATCAAAGGCGTCCGACGGACTGTAAAATCGACCACACACACACACAAACACACACACACACACACACCAGTTGCGAGGAGTGCGTCAATGGGGCGCGCATGTGCTGCAATGCCGTGCATGTCTCCACGTGCATATCCCCAGCCCCACCATACACACATAGACACGCACACCAAACGGAGCGCCCTTAGCCCCACACAGTCACAGTCAAACTCACAATCCCCCCAGCCTTGTCCACCTTGCGTTCAGTAGCATGGTCACCATGCCCTCGTGGCCGTAGAAGGCAGCCACGCTGAGAGGCGTCTCCTCGTGCTGCGCACGTGCACACACACACACACACACAAACACGCACACACACACACACACACACACACACACACACACGCACACACACACACACACACACGGGAACACACACGGGCGCACACACACACACACACACACGCACACACACACACACACACGGGAACACACACGGGCACACACACACACACACACACGCACACACACACATACACACGGGAACACAAACGGGCACACACGCACACACACATGCACGCATGCAAGCATGCAAGCATGCACACACACACACAAACACACACACACACACACACAAACACACACACACACACACACACACACACCAAGCGAGGCACACGTCAGTGGGGGGCGCGCACGTGCATGAAATGTTGTGCGTGTGTGTGTATGTGTGTGTGTCACAAAACTCTGCAGACACGCACACCCTTGGGCAAGCAAGCACACACACACACACACACACACACACACACACACACACATACATACATACATACATACATGGGCATGTACACACGGGCATGCAAACAGGCACACACACGAGCACACACACACGCACACGCGAGCACGCACAACCAACGGGGCGCCCTCAAACCCGCACAGCGCCCAACTCACGTTGGTCGCCTTGTCCACCGACGCCCTTGCGTTCAGCAGCGTGGTCACCACGTCCGAGTGGCCGCCTGAAGCAGCCGCCAGCAGAGGTGTCCACCCGTTCTGCGCACATGTACACACACACACACACACACATAGGGTGGGCACGCCAGTGGGGGCGCGCACGTGCATGCGATATCATGTCTCCACACTCGGCAAATGCACGCAAACGCGCGGACATGCACACACACGGGCATGCACACACACAGGCGTGAAGACACACAGACACCCCAACCCCCACTCACACCCCACCCACACCCCCCACAAACACACACCCAAACCCACGCACACGCACACGCACTCACACACACACACCACACACACGCGCACGCAAGCAGGCTGCTCGCTCGCCCGCCCGCCCGCCCGCAAACGCGCGCACACAAACAAACACACACACACACACACCTGAGCAGGGTGGCACAATACGGTCGTGTTTGTTTTTTCCCCGTATTCTGTATCCAGAATACGGAATACGGAAAACGATACGGAACACGAAGCATGAAAACATACGAAATCAATCCCCCACACTCCCCTACTTTCGGTAGAATCGTCTGTTTGGGATAATTTCGAGTGCAATCGACATCAGCTTGACGAGAGGAGTTCAGAACTGCTTTCATATGTACAATCCGTCTTGGTTGACGTGTAGCAATCCGAGGTTGAAGTTTTGATTTTGTGTGTGGGGGGGGGTATAGCCGCCCTTTATGCCTCTAGGCATTCCTGTTGTGAATTCGTTGGGGTTGAGGGCGGAGATGATGAAAAGTTTGTGTGTTTTGTTAGGGCCACACCTTACAGGACTAGACGACGGCGGTCAAGGAATAGGATGATGTGGCCTTCAACTCCGAACGCGCGCACAGCGACCTGTACCTTGGCCCTTGGAGTTCTCAAGTATACAGGGTGGGGCTACTAGTGCAGGACTAGTGCAGGTGGAAGTGTGATGCACGTGTGTCGACACCACGGTGATGATGCGCGTGCTTACGCACGTGTGTGGTGCCTCAACTGCAGCACCGTATTCTCCACCGTATTCCCACTCCGTATTCCCCCATTTGAAACCCATATTCCGTATCTTATCGTACTCCGTATTCGTTTTTGTATTCCGTATCGTGCACCTGAGCCTGATCACGCCTCACGTGACATCCAGCGCCCAGCCAAATCAATTGGGAACTTCAGCAGGGTCTTCCTCCCATTGCTGTCGACAGCCGACCAGACCTCTCGTGGCCCCCCCTGTCCCCACACCTGCGTGCACGGAGCAGCACGTTCTTCACACGAGTTTCTACCATGCGCATGCGTAAAATGCGTGGCGTGGCGTGCGCCAGACTAACAAAAACACTGGAGCAGGCAGACATCAGGCCGCTCACAGTCGACCTCGTCGACGTCTGCGCCATGGCGTAGCAGCGAGCGCACTTACGCTGCGTCTCCCTTTGACGCCGCGAGAATCAGCTCTGCACCTTGAACCTTCTCCTGCTTATCTCCTGCGTATGGAATGGGGGGCCCGCCACGTTATTATATACGTAACGGAGGCGCGTTCTCGTCGCCGAGCCCTGGACCCAGCAATGCGGCGCTGCTGGTGACTAGGATCTCCGTGCCGCTGACGAGCGGGATAAAATACGACCGGCCTGGCTCCTGCTAGACTGTCCCTCGGTGGAAACTACAGGAGCGGCTTGCCCGGCGCTGTCATGGCTTGGCGAATAGCCGCGGCGCTGCCGCGACCCGTGCTGGGAGACGGCCCTTATCCTCCTCCCATGCAGGACGCCATGCGGCACCGATCTCGACGAGTTGATCGACGAGCGGAGGAGCTGGCGCCCGTCAATGCATGCTGGACATCGGTCAAGATGGCTGCTCGTGGGGGCGAGCTACCATCAGGGCTTCAGCGGTGGTGACCGCCGAGGCAACAACAGAGTTTATCCGCTTCACCATCGCAGCGTTTGTCACCGCGCTCACCCTCGGGGGCACTCGTCTGCCGGTGACTGGCGTCGGCATTGGTCTTCAGGCAGCCTGCCATGACGACTCTGTTTGCCCAGGCCCCCCTGGAGGGTGGGACCTGGCCATGCATGACGCATGGGGCGCAGGCAGAGCCCCATGCATGGAGTTGGACAACATGCACCATGCCAGGCGGGGACTTTTCTGCTTCAGCGCCGCCAGTCGGCACAGCCGGCGTGGTTGGCCTCAAAGGCCAGGAGGAGGACGGTCCTTTCCTATACGCTCCTTGCCAGACATGTCCCTCAGGGACTTGTTTGGGTCTAAACTAGCCGGCGGGAGCGGTAGTCTAGACGGCAGGTAACCGGCTGTTGGCTATCGTCCTTCACAGGGCGGTGGCACTAGGACTAGTGTTGTCTTAGCTGGAATGCCATGTAACTGTAACTGTATATACGTATTATATATATGCGTATTATACGTATTATACGTATTATACATATACGTATTATATATACGCGTATCATATATATACGTATTATATATATGCGTATTATACGTATTATATATACGTATTATATATACGTATTATATACGTATTATTATACGTAAAGGTGCAAATCCACACCATGCTGGAGCAGATTTGTTTTCTTCTTCAAGCGAATATACAGCACTGGGGAGGTGCAAAGGTCTGACAACGAGGGAATAAAGTGGCAACACTGGCAGCCTGTCCAGCAGCTCTGTTCCCACCGACAGCGCACAGACGCCGTGCACCTGCAGAGACAAGACTTCCAAGTCAGGAATTCCACCAAGACGTGCGATACGTGCACGGAATCGTCGTGCCCCCAAGGCGCACCAGTAATCAAGTACTGCTTCAAGGCCAGCTGACCCAGCAGGAACTTGAAGGCCACGCCAGCAGCAATGAGCAGCCGAAGAGCTGCTCTGGTAGAAGGGGCTGCCGAATAGCTGCTCGGGCTGCAGAATAGCTGCTCGGGCTGCCGAAGAGCTGCTGGGGCTGCCGAAGAGCTGCTTGGGCAGAAGGGGCTGCCCCTGAGGTGCGCCGCCAGAGCCTTAGCGCCACACATAATTCTCAGACCACAAAGTAAGCCTTCGGCAGGCTTCGGAGGCCAAAGGCTCCTCCTTGAGCACACAACTTGTAATCTGCCAGTGCAACGCACCCGCCATGCCACTGCACTTGCTCCAGTACACCCAACAATAGCTGATCCCTGACTGTAATGCACACATCAGTCATCGTCGCCAGCACCAGCCGCACAGTCGAGCTAAGAGATGCCCACACCTAGACGCAGGCCCCCTATGAGCATGAGGACAGTGGTTCCGTTGTCGCTGGCATGCACCATTAGTCAACCTGTCCTAAAATCACAAACGTACCAGCTCAGAGAAGGGAAAGGAGCCTCAGTCAATGTTAGCAGCACCGTTTGGCGACGCGCCAGCAGAGATCGTGCGCTTGGCCCAGGCACAACCACTCTCAGAGAGGCCCATGCCCAGAGAGGGGGCTCGGTCGATGCCAGGAACAGGCCAGTCCAGATGGCCTTGACATGACTCAGACAATCTCTCTTTACATCCAGTGCCCTACTTGCAGCACCGCATGCAGACGGCACACATGGCCCAGCAGCCTTATCATGGATTTTAAAGTCTCGTGTGCCGCACATGAAATGCATCGTGTTCGAGTTTGCTCAGCGTGGCGCCCAAGCGCCACCAGAAGGCGGCTAGCTGCTGAGGTCCTATGGCATTGGGCCCCCTCCTCCACCCTAGCTTGAGTGGATGGCGGCACCTGCCCCCTGTAATGGCAACCCAACCTCAGGGACGCTCCAATGCAGAGAGAGGGTAGAGGGCCCCGGTCATCGCTAGCAGCACCAGCCGGTAGCAACGTGCGTGCGCTGACTCTTGTCGCACTCCAGCAAAGGGATGAGAAGCCTCGGTCGTCACCAGTTTCCCAGCTCCTGCAACCCCAGCTCCTGCAATCCCATTCTCCGGGGGCGTGCTGTGTGCTGCAAACTGTAAAGGAGGGCCTTGAGGCAGTCGTCAGCAGCAGGTGCCAGTATGGCAGGCCTCGACTCAGGCGCGCTCCAGCAGGTGGTACAGGTTTTACATGTATGCGCCCGGAGGACCCCGGGGCGTGAATTTAGGCCAAGACTATATGTCTAGGGGGGCTCTAATAGGAGAGCCTGTAAGGCCATGCAGCATGCCAGCCTACCAGCACGCTCCAGCACAGAGGCTCAGGCTCGAAATCAGGCCAGTCCAATCTCAGCAGCTCCCTCAATCCAAGGGCGTATACTGTCAACTGCAGCGGAGGAGGGCCTCGGTCATCATCATCATCAGTTGCCAGTCTCCCTTGCGTCTGTTGTGCAGTCACACACCCAGGTCTCGCGCCCGCTGCACATTCACACACCCAGCCCGCTCATCTCATCCGGAGCAGCGGCGACGGCGGCGCGGCTGTTGGCATACAGGCGCAGCCTCCTCAGTGGTACTGCTGACATCTCCCGCACATTCGCTGAAGTGCCTGGATCGAGCTGCAGCGTCACCAGTGCAGATACGACTCCGGCTTCAACGGCGGCAGCCGTGGTCTCAGCGTTCACAGCGAGGTGTCCCACCCTACTATATTCCTAACGCATTTCCTTGCGTGGATCAGGCGGCGCCTCAGGCGCGTCGACCGTCTCAGGTCCGCCTGAGGCGCACCCCTGATCGCCTCAGGCGCCGCCAACGCCAAACATTCTTCCCGCCACACGCCAGCATTCTCTCCACCACAGTAACACAGGGTTTCCAGCTAAGCAGGCTACTCTTCTACTAGAGACACCCGCCGATACTCCAGCACACTTAAGTACTAGAGTACCGCCGGCTCCCGGCCGATAGACTACCGCTCCCGCCGGCTAGACTACCCCAAACAGCGGTCTCTGAGAGAGATGTCTGGCAAGGAGCATATAGGAGAGGACCTTCCTCAGGGTCACAGTAGTGGCCTTGTGGCCAGTCAAGCTGGCAGAGCCAACTGGCGCTGACTGGAACGGTCCCCGCCTGGCAGTGCATGGCTGTCCGGCTCTCGTTTGCATGGGGCTCAGCCGGCGCCCCATGCCTCATACATGGCCAGGTCCCACCCTCCAGGGGTGCATGGACGACAGAGTTGTCATGGAGGCTGCCTGAAGACCTTCCAACGCCAGTCACCGGCAGACGAGCGACCCCGAGGATGAGCGCGGTGACGAACGCTGCGATTGGTGAAGCGGATTTACTCTGTGTTGCCTCGGCGGTCGCCACCGCTGAAGCCGTGATGGTAGCCCGCCTCCACGGGCAGCCATCTTGACCAATGTCCAGCATGCATTGACGGGCGCCAGCTCCTCCGCTCGTCAATCAACTCGTCGAGATCGGTGCCGCATGGCGTCCTGCCTGGGGGGAGGATAAGGGCCGTCTCCCAGTACGGGCCGCGGCAGCGCCGCGGCTACTCGCCAAGCCATGGCAGCGCCGGGCAAGCCGCTCCTGAAGTGTTCCACCGAGGGGCAGTCTAGCAGGAGGCGGGCCAGTCGCATTTTACCCCGCTCGTCAGCGGCACGGAGATCCTCGTCACCAGCAGCGCCGCATTGCTGGGTCCAGGGCTCGGCGACGAGAACGCGCCTCCGTTGATCGAGCCCCATCTCCACCACATGCCGTAAAAATGCTCATTTTCCGCCCACTATAGCTGGCTTCCGCTGCCCCCAAAAGACAGCTATTTCACCTCCATGGGACATCCCGACCGTCTCAAGCGCCACCCTGATCGCCGCAGGCGCCCATCACCGCCTGAGGGGCCCCCCCAACCGCCTCAGACGTTTTGACCACATTCACTTGCGCGATGCGATGGGGCTGTGGTAGGGCCAAGGCCCCCGCTGCGCGCAGCTACGCCTGTTCTGGGACGCCAGACACCAGCATTCTCTCCACCACACACCACACTCCAGCATTCTCTCCGCCACACGCCAGCATTCTCTCCACCACACGCCGTCATAAAATGCTAATTTTACGCCCACTATATCTGGCTTCCGCTGCCCCCAGAAGACAGCGTTTTCACCTCCACGGGACAACAGTGAAGGGATCGCAGCAGCGCTGGCACTGGTGCCCGAATTCTCAGCATTATTGGCCGCAAGGCAACTCAACGTGTGCGCCGCAAACGTCTGCAGTACCGATACGACTGGCACGCCATCTGACGTGCCAGGCACCAGCAGCTGCACCAGTGGAGGGATGTGGCACCAGAGCGGCAATGCCGGCCACATTGTCAGCAATCGCAGCGAGTTCTGCCCACATCAGTACTGCATCGTCAGCTGCACGTCAGCTGGATAGCCAGGCGCCAGCAGCGGCACCAGTTAAGGGATGGCACCGGCAGTGACCAGATGACCAGATGCTCAGGGAATTTTAGCAACCTCCAGCCTGTCAGTATTGCGACCAGCTGCATGTCGGCTGGTACGCCAGGCCTGATCAGCTGTACCAGCAGCGGGACGGCACCGGCTGGAGCGAGGGCCGCCGCGCCGCCTGGACCATTGCATTGTGTCCGTCAGCGCCTGTGACCGCCAGCGCCTGTGCCCGCCAGCGCCAGCGCCTGCCTCTTTTCACCAGGGCGCCTGTCCAGACCCGAGCACTAAGCACACCAAGCTTGCGCACACACCTTTTCAACTTCTGATTGAACATCGGAGGCATTGTGCGCGTGTCGTGTATATGCACGCATACCAATGAGCACGCATGCTCAGCGTTGAATAAAAGCACAGTGTGCATGCAGTGCACCAGGTTGATGATTTATCTTCGTCCGGGTGTGGCAAGGTGTGGCGCCACACACAACCAAGCGTACAAGGGCTGTCGCTTACTCTGCAGCAGTCTTGCAGCCTTGCTCAAGGCGCTTTGTCGTGCGATAGAGCATGGCGTCGACAGGTGCCTCGCTCGAAACGCCGTCGCCGAGGGTTCTAGAGCGGACGCCTGCGCAACAAGTTACACATGCTAGTGGGGCCACAACTGCTACTGGGGCCACCACATCCGCGTCCGTGAGTGGCGGCACTGCTGCAGCAGAAGCAGTCGGACGCTCCGAGGATGTGGCGGAAGCACACCAGCAGGCAGAGACTGCCGCGCTTGTGGAGCGCTTCTACGCCCAGGTCATGAGGTGGGTGGGGCTTGGGGTCGGCGGCGTTCAGGGAGGCGGCACAATGCGGGTTTGGGGCCATGCATGGCGTGTGCCCGCATGGCGTGTGTGTCCCATGCATGGCGTGTGTGCTCCATGCAACTCGCACGCACGCACCCACCCACACGCATCGCCCCACCTGCCGCCAGCCCTGCCGCCAGGCCTGCCACCCACCTCTCTGTGCCTCTTCAAGCCTGGAGGAGGCCGGGTCGCCACGCACACACCCCGGCACAGCGAGTGCACTCCTCCGTGTCGTGTGTGCGCCGACCCGTCATTCGCCCAGGCGCTCCTCGTCCCGTCTCGTCCGCCCACCACCACAATCGCCCCGCCTGCCCCGCCCCGCCCTCAGTGTGCACGAGGAGCTGACCGCCCACGGCATGGACGCGAGCGAGGCAGCTGCGATGGCGCTGCGTGTCGCGGCGGGCATCGGTGCGTACTTGTGGGGACTTAGGACTTAGGGTGTGTTCCCACTCACGACCTAGAAGTTCTTTCTAGCCTGGAAGAAGGGTGGGGAGCGACTTTGACTGGAGCGTTCTCGTCGAGACGCTAGCGACGTTGACTGAACGTCGGCTGTGACTAGAAGAAAAATCACTTGTTCTAGATTGCTTAGGGGGCCGCTCGGGGGCCCTCTAGCGTAACAAGAAAACCTAGAAGTTTTCTAGAAAACTTCTTAGAGCCCGAGTGGAAACACACCCTTAGTATGCCCTAAATTAGGGCTGGGTATGCCCCTAAACCTGAACCCGTCACCACAAAACCGTACACCCTAAACGCCCTAGACCCTAGCTCTGCCCTAGAGCCTTCACCCTTCAACCTGAACTTTGAACCTGGCGGAGCGAATCAGTGCGTGTTGTGGCAAGAGGTTCAGTGCCTGGCAGCGTGTATGTCCATATGTTGGTACAGGCAAGCGCCGGACATGACGGGACACGCACCCTGCGCACAACGCGCCCTCATGAACACATACACAAGCGCACGCACGCACGCACGAACGCACACGCTCGCACACGCTCGCACACGCTCGCACAATGCCTCGCCGTTCTGTCGTGTGTGCACGCAGGGAAGGTGCCCCTCTTTGCTTCGGAGGTCGAAGGCTCGCTCGACCACTCCACCCGCCTGCTCCGTGCGGCACGGGAGGCGGGTGTCGCGGCTGAACTCGCGCGGGGCACTGGGAGGAGTGGGGGCGGTGCCGGAGGTGGGGGCGCGGGAGACGCCGCGGCGCTGGCGGCTGCGTACAAGGACGCTGAGGTGTTGGCAAACAAGGTGGGTGGTGTCTCATTTTATGCACCCACGTACACACACGCGCATGCGCACACACGCGCACGCGCACATACACATGCACACGAACGCACACGCACACGCACACGCGCAAGCGCACACACACGCACACAGGCCCTCGGTGCGTCCGCCCACATGGTGTACCAGTTATTTTCCTCAGTTGACGCACTCCACGTCGCATTCTGGTCGCCCAAGCCAGCTGCATCTGGCAGGCCGGGGGCAGGTGTGTGTTTGTATGTGTGTGTGTATGTTTGTGTGTGTCTGTGTGTGTATGCGTGTGTGTGTGCGTGCATGTATGCAGCATGCGTAGAGTGTCTGTGTGTGTGCATGCATGCGTGCGTACGTGCGTGCGTGTGGAGTCCTTTTTGCTTTTCACACTCTTCCCAACCTTCCAAAATACAGGTAGCGCAGCTCCATCACCGCGGTCGCTATCGCACAGCGCGCCGTCGGGAGGCCCCGAGCGCGACTCCACGACGGGCAGCGCTGGCGTGGTCGAGGAGGAGGAAGGCGCGGGCGCGCGGCCAGAGTGGCAGTCACTCGCGGCGCCTGCGGCGGCGGTGGGTGCTGATGGCGCTGGGAGCAGCGGCAGCGGCAGCGGCGGCGGCGGTGGCGGTGGCAGTGGCGGGGTGGGTGGGTCAGCGGGGGTAGCGCCGGCGGCGGCGGCGGGAGCTGACGGCGGCGCTGGGAGCAGCGACGGCGGCGGCGGCGGCAGCGGCCGTGGCGGGGTGGGTGGGCCAGCGGGGGTGGCGCCAGCGGCGGCGGCGGGGGCTGACGACGGCGCTGGGAGCAGCGGCGGCGGCGGCGGTGGCGGGCTGGGTGGGTCTGCGGGGGTGGCGCCAGTGGCGGTGGCGGGGGCTGACGATGGCGCTAGGAGCAGAGGCAGCTGCGACGGCAATGGCGTGGGGAGTATGCCGAGCGGGGCTGCCGACGAAGGCGCTGAAAGCAGCGGCGGCGGCGGTGGCGGCAAGGGCGGCGCCGGCGGCAGCGCTGAAGCTGGCGCGGGCGCTGACTCAGCTGCGGGCGCCGACGCGGGCGCGGGGGCGGATGCGGGCGCCTGCGGACGCGGTAGCGAAGGCGCAAACGACGCAGCGGCGGGGCCGCCCGGTGGGTCCGAGGCACCGGGAGAGCCGGCCAGTGTGAGCGCTGGTGTGACTACAGGTGTGGCAGGGAGTGTGGAGGCGGGGCTGGGCTCCGGCGCGCGGCCCGCAGCGGCGGCGGCTGCGGCGGTGGAAGCAAGTGTGGGCGATTCCGCGACAGCAGCGGCGGCGGCGGCGGCGGCGGCAGCGAGCGGAGGAAGTGGACTCGATTCGGTTGCTGATGCTGCGGCTGCTGCTGCTTCTGTCGCTGCTGCGGTGACAGCGGCGGGCGGAGCGAGTGGGGGCGATGCAACAGCTGCTGCTGCGGCTGCGGCGGCGGCGGCGGCGGCGGCGGTTACCCCAGCGGCCAAGCCGCAGCTGACGGGGTCGGCCGCGCGCGCGGCGCGTGTGCCGCTGGCGCACAAGAGCGCCGCAGACGCGGCTGCCGAGGAAGCCGCTCAGCTGTCGTGCCTGGATAGAGACGCGGTGCGCGAGCTCTACGCGCGCGTGTTGGCCAGCGGGGAGTCTCTGCTCGCGGCTGCGCTGAAGCGGGGGTGCGAGCAGCTGCTGGAGGTCATTGGGGTGAGTTATTTATATTTGTGTGGTGGGTGTGTTGCGGGTATGGTTGGTGTGTACATGCTCGTGCTCTTTAGTGGGAGAGCCTCTGCTCGCGGCTGCGCTGAAGCGGGGGTGCGAGCAGCTGCTGGAGGTCAGTAGGGTGAGAAATTTAGATTTTTGAGGAGGGTGTGGAGGGTGTGGAGGGTGTGTAGGGTGTAGGGTGTGTAGGGTGTAGGGTGTAGAGTGTGTGGAGTGTGTGTATGCGCGCGTGTTCTTGAGTGGGAGATTCTTCCGCTCGCGGCTGCGCTGATAAGCGGGGGTGAGGCGTGTGGAGTGTGTGGAGTGTGTGGATGGTGTGTACGCGCGCGTGCTCTCTTGTGGGAGATTCTCTGCTGGCTTGTTCAAGGAGTGCGAGCAGCAGCTGCTGGAGGTCACTGGGGCGAGTGGTGGGATTTGGTGTGTAGGATGTGGCTGTGTACGTGTGCGTGCTGGCCAGCGGGGTTTCTGTGCTCGCGGCTGCGCCGAAGCGGGGGTGCGAGCAGGTGCTGTAGGTCATCGGGGTGAGTTGTTTAGATTTGTGTGGAGGGTGTGGAGGGCGTATACGCACGCGTGTTCTCGAGTGGGAGATTCTTCTGCCCGCAGCGGCACTGAAGCGGGGGTGAGGCGTGTGGAGTGTGTGGGTGGTGTGTACGCGTGCGTGCTCCCTTGTGTGAGAGTCTCTGCTGGCTGGTACAAGGAGTGCAAGCAGCAACTGCTGGAGGTCATTGGGGCGAGTAGTGGGATTTGGTGTGTAGGATATGGCTGTGTACGCTTGCGTGCTGGCCAGCAGGGGAGTCTCTGCTCGCGGCTGCGCTGAAGCGGGGGTGCGAGCAGCTGTTGGAGGTCATTGGGGTGAGTAGTGTGGAGACGGACGGTGTGGAGAGTGTGGAGGGTGTGGAGAGTGTGCTGGGTGTGGATAGTGTGTACACGCGCATGTTGTCTAGTGGGGACTCTGTGCTTGCGGTTGCGCTGAAGCAGGGGGGGGGGGAGCAGCTGCTGAAGGTGATTGGGGTGAGAAGTGGAAATTGTGTGGAGGTTGTGCGGGGTGTGGAGTGTGTGGAGTGTGTGTACACAAAGCACATGTTGTCTAGTGCTGAGTCTTTTGCTCACGGCTGCGCTGACGCGGGGGTGCGAGCAGCAGCTGGAGGTCATCGGGGTGAGTGGCGGGATTTGGTGTGTAGGGTGTGGATGGTGTGTGCACAAAGCGCATGTTGTCTATTGCGAAGTCTTGCTCGCAGCTGCGCTGAAGCGGGGGTGGAAGAAGCCGCTGGAGGTCATCGGGGTGAGTAGTGTGGATGGCGTGAGATCCCACGCACGCGAGGAGGGAGCGCCACACCCGTCGGTGCACGTCACGTAGACGCTAGTCCATCCAACACCAAAACGAGCCCCTACAACAAAGCCTGCGCAGCTCTGCTCTGAATCTGTTTTGCGGCGTGTGTCCTTCATGTTCCCGTGCAGGCCGCGAGCGCCGCCTCCCACCCCGGGCTGCTGCGCCAGCTCGCCATCGTGCTCGAGTGCCCGCTGCTGGATGACATGGACCATGCTTCACTGGTTGAGGCGCTGTGCGGGTGAGTCAGAGGGGATCCTAGTGACGCAGGCCCTCCTTCACATTCTGGTCCTCCGGGATGACTCTAAACCTTTGACCTTTAACCATGCCCCCCCTCCCTTCCACACGCACACGTCCCCCTCTCGCAGCCTCCTCGTCTCCCTCACCCCCTGGGTCTCCGGAAAGCTCGTTTCGATGATGGCATCCTACCCTGCGCCAGCGCTACAGCGCCTGGTTACTGTACTTCAGCAGTACATCACTCTCACACTGTACCAGCAGCAGGCAATCACGCGAAGGTGGGTCGGTCGGTCACTGAAGTGTACTCTAGCAGGCAGGCTGGTCACTGTACTTCTGCAGTACATCACTCACGTTGTACCAGCAGCAGGCGATCGCGCTCAGGGGGGGGGGGGCTGCATGGTCACTGTACTTTAACTGTACGATACTCTCACAACACTGATGAATAATCCGCAGGCGCTCAATTTAGGAAGCACTGAACCCATGCATCTTGTCCCTCGACAATCCGCAACCCCGCCTCGTCTTGCGGTGTCGAGGACGCGACGCGTGCGCTGGGCATGCTGCACGCTGCAAGCGATACGAGCCACTCCGCCCTCCAGCTACCCCCCCCCCACCCCCACCCCACTTTAGTCCCTTTCCAACCCTATTTGCTAACACATTGTAACAGTGTCGAGGATGCGACGCGTGCGCTGGACATGGTGCGCGCTGCCAGCGATACGAGCCACTCCACCCTCCAGCTGACCTCCCCCCCACACGCACCCTAGTCCCTTCCCAGCCCTATTTGCTAACACATTGTAACAGTGTCGAGGACGCGACGCGTGCGCTGGGCCTGGTGCACGCCGCCAACGTGAAGAGCCGCGTGCTGCACCCGTCAGAGTTCTACAACGACGCCGTCAACAACGAGGACTTCAACCTGAAGGTGCGTGGTACCTGTGGGGTAGCTGCTTGGTAGCTGTGTGGTAGCTGCGTGGGAGCTGAGAGTCTGGCTTCCGGCGTGCTTCGCTGCGCTGCCCCTGTCCACCCCTATCTGATGATGTGTGTCGAGCTCGTGAACTGAACTGAACAGAACTGTACCGACTCGCACTTAATTGAACTCAACTCAACCAAACCAAACTGACCTGACCTGAACTGACCTGACCTGAACTGAACTAAACTGAACTTAATTGAAGTGAGCCTCCTCCCCCCGCCGCTCCCTGCTCTGTGCCCCGCCTAGGAGGACTTCCGGCGATGGAAGACCCCGATGACGCGCGACTTCTCGTTCTGCAACTGCCCGTACGTGTACGACCCAGCGAGCAAGGTGAGAGGCGTGGCAAGAGCCTACGGGAACTGGCGATCAAACAAGCAGCCAAGGAAGCACGCGGGCAACAAACAGGCAAAGAAGCAAGCACGCAACCAAAGCACACTTACAAACCTCACGCAGGCGCGCATCCTGCAGCTGGAGAACCAGATGTCGCAGTTCAACGAGCTGCAGGGCGCACTGTACCGGGGCCTGCTCAGCGGCAGCGACCCCCTCGTAATGTGCCCGTTCCTGGTGCTCAAGGTGTGTGTGTTGGGGGGGGGGGGGGCGATTCAGGGGTGTTGAAAAATGTGTGAATATTGTGAAACACAACATGCTCGTATGATTGCAGGTGCGGCGCGGGGCGCACCTCGTGCAAGACTCGCTCGTGCAGATTCACCAAGCCAAGGAGCAGGATGCGCTGCGGAAGCCGCTCAAGGTGAAGTGTATACCGTGCATGCAGACCACTGTCAAATCGGAGCATGCATGCAAGCACACACAATCACACACACACACACACACACACACGCATGCACGCGCACGCACGCAGATATAAATTCCTGAACTCCATTTTCATCGAAAATTCAAATTCAAATTCAAAACCACAGGTCAAGTTTGTCGGCGAGGAGGGCGTCGACGAGGGCGGTGTGCAAAAGGAGTTTTTCCAGCTGCTCGTGAGGGAGCTGTTTAACCCAGACTACGGTGCGTGCACATTTCCGGGGACGTGTGTGTGTGTGGGGGGGGGGCTTCCGACACTACACGTCTTCCCGTCTCCCCCCGTCTTTCACACACGCACACACACACACAAACACACACAAACACACACACACACATACGCACAACCATCCACCCACCTAGGCATGTTCACGTGCGACGACTCCACGCGCCTCTCCTGGTTCCGCGCCTCCCCCCTCAACATGGACCTCGAGTTCGAGCTCGTCGGTATCCTCATCGGGCTTGCGATCTACAACTCGCACATCCTCGAGTTCACGTTCCCTCAGGCGGGTGTTGGGCAAGGCTTGGCGCGTGCGTGTGTACCTCATAAAAACAATGGAAAATGTAATCATGGACGTCGAGGTACAGCTCGTCGGTATCCTCATCAGGCTCGCGATCTACAGCTCGCACATCCTCGAGTTCACGTTCCCTCAGGCGGGTGCAGCATACATGTGTGCCCAATGGGCTTGACTGGGCGCTCGGGCTTGGGCGTGTATGCCAAGTGCCAAAAGAAAAACAAGAAAATGTGGACCCAGGTGTCCTCATCGGGCTAGCGATCCACAGCTTACACATCCTCGAGTTCACGTTCTCACACACGAGTGCGGCATACATGTGTGTCCAATAGGCTTGGGTGGGCGCTCGGGCTTGGGCTTGTATGCCAAATGCCCCCCCCCCCCCCAAAAAATGTGGACCCGGGTGTTCACCGGGATCGCGATCTACAACTCGCACATCCTCGAGTTCACGTTCTCTCAGGCGGGCGCAACATGTATGTATGCCCAATAGGCATGGGTGGGCGCTCGGGTTCGGGCGTGTTATGCCAAATGAAAATGCAAAAAATATGTCGACCCGGCTGTCCTGACCAGGATCGCGATCGACAGCTCGCACATCCTCGAGTTCACGTTCCCTCAGGCGAGTGTTGGGCAAGGCTTGGTGTGTGCGCCTAACATAAAAATGGTAAAAATACAATTATGGCCCGTGAGGTCAAGTGACGCTCGGTACTCGCATCGAACTTACGATCGACAGCTCGCACATCCTCGAGTTCACGTTCCCTCAGGCGAATGTTAGGCGAGGCTTAGCGCGTGCGTGGTGAATGGTGAAAATGGTAAATGCAAATGGTAAATGGTGAAGAACACAATCATAGACGTCGAGTTTCAGCTCGTCGGTATCCGCATCGGGCTCGCGATCTACAACTCGCACATCCTTGAGTTCACTTTCCCTCAGGCGGATGCTAAGCAAGGCTTGGCGCGTGTGTGTGCGCCTCATACAAAATGGGGAAAATACAATCATGGACCGCGAGTTTGAGTTTCCGTCGGTATCCTCATCGAGCTCGCGATCTACAATTCGCACATCCTCGAGTTCATGTTCCCTCAGGCGGGTGCTAAACAAGGCTTGGCGCGTGCGTGTGCGCCTCATACAAAATGGGGAAAATACAATCATGGACCACAAGTTTGATTATTTGTCAGTATCCGCATCAAGCTGGCGATCTATAGCTCGCACATCCTCGAGTTCACGTTCCCTCAGGCGGGTGCAACATATAAGTGTGCCCAATAGGCTTGGTCGGGCGCTCGGGCTTGGGCATGTATGCCAACTGAAAATGCCAAAAATAAATGTGGACCTGAGCGTCCTGACCGGGATCGCGATCTACAATTTGCACATCCCCAAGTTCACGTTCCCTCAGGCGGGCATTAGGCAAGGCTTGGCGCGTGCGTGCGTGTCTTATACAAAAATGGGGGAAATACACAATCATGGACCGTTCGAGGTCGTTGGAATCCTTAGAGGGACCGCGATCTACAACTCGCACATCCCCGAGTTCACGGTCCCTCAGGCGGGTGTTGGGCAAGGCTTGGCGTGTGCGCGTGCGCCTTATTGGGGAAAGTGCTATCATGGACGGCGAATTCGAGTGTCCCTCAATATCCGCATCGAGCTTGCGATCTACAACTCGCACATCCTCGAGTTTACGTTCCCTCAGGCGGGTGTTAGGCAAGGCTTGGCGCGTGCATGTGCGCCTAGTACAAAAAATGTGGAGAAGTACAACCATGGACCGCGAGTTCGAGTATCCCTCGGTATCCGCATCGAGCTCGCCATCTACAATTCGCACATCCTCCAGTTCATGTTCCCTCAGGCGAGTGCAACATACATGTGTGCCCAATAGGCTTGGCTGCGCGCTCGGGCTCGGGCGTGCATGCCAAATGCAAATGCATAAAACAATGTGGACCCGGGCGTCCTGACCGGGGTCGCGATCTACAGCTTGCACATCCTCGAGTTATCGTTCCCACAGGCGGGTGTTAGGCAAGGCTTGGCGCGTGCGTGTGCGCCTTGAACAAAAAGAATGGAAAATGTAATCATGGACGTCGAGGTTGAGCTCGTCAGTATCGTCATTGGACCCGCGATTTACAGCTCGCACATCCTCGAGTTCACGTTCCCTCAGGCGGGTGCAACATAAACATGTGCACAATGAGACTAGGCTTGGGTGGGCGCTCGGGCTTGGGCGTTCGTGTGTACGCCCAATCAAGCCAACATGTAATTTTGGACTGATATGTCCGCACTGGGCTCGCGATCTAAAATTCGCACATCCTCGATTTCTCGTTCTCTCAGGCTGGTGCAACATATAGGTGCTTGGGCTTGGGCGGATGCTTTGACCTAAGCGGGTGTGTGTGAGTATAACAATACACAAAAACAGGAAACTATTGACCCGAGTGTTTTCACTAGACTCGCTCTCTATAACTCACACATATGCAAGTTCTCCGTTGAAGAATAATTAATTATTCCACAGCCGGATTTTGCTATGACCGCGTTGACTATTGACCTCCCGTTGACCGTCTGTCCTCATATATAGGTCACTTGAAAGCTCTAGACGAGCTTTGTCTGGCGGGCTTGTCAGACTTACAATCCGCTGTATGGGTTGAGCTGTCCAAGGTCAAAGTACAGCCGGAATACAGCCAAATGGCTGTGGAGAGCCGAAAAGGAAATCACTGTGCAAGACTTGGGCGTTTGGGGTTTGGGCTTGCATGGGCATGCACCACATAGGAACCAGGCACAGGAACCCACGCAACACAAAAGGGCCGACTACCTCCCGAAACACACTAGCAAAAAAAATGTGTCTGCTCGCGGGAATCGCCTTAATTTAGGCAGGGCAAGCATAATTGAGCACACACACACTCTATAGTTCATAAACACAGGTCCTCTATCTACACGCGCCTGATGGGCCTGCCCGTAGCCCTCGGAGACTTTCACAGACTGCACAGGCTATTTGCGTGCATGTTCTTCATTTGAATCGTCTTTGGATTGTATTTGGGTACCCAGTCCCTCCCGCACACACCCGAACACGTGCGCACACACACACACACACAAACAAACACAAGCACAAACACCACACATACAGGTCCTCTACAAGCGCCTGATGGGCCTGCCCGTGGCCCTTGGAGACCTGAACGACCTGCACCCCGAGGTTCACGCGTCGCTAGGGAAGCTGCTGACGTACGACGAAGAGACGGTGGACGCGCTGGGCATGGTTTTTCAGGTGTGAGTGTGTGGGGTGGGCGTGTGTGTGTGTGCGTGTGTGTGTGTGTGTGTGCTTGTGTGTGGGGGGGGGGCGGGGCGTGTGTGCGTGTGCGCAAACACTCTCTTTGGTTAACGCACACACAATACACACACACACACACACAAACAGGTCGACATGGAAGTTGGCTTTGGCGAGGTCGCCTCGGTCGATTTGGTGCCCGGCGGCGCAGACAAGGCGGTGACCATGGCCACGCGCACTGAGTACGCGAATGCGTACACGCGCCATCTCCTGGAGGTGCGTGGGAGGGGGGGGGGCGTTTGTGTTCGTGCGTGTGCGCGTGTGTTGAGTGCGTGTGTGCGTGTGTGTGCGCGCGCGTGTGAGCGGCTGTGTGTGAGTGTTTTGGTGTGTGTTTGCCTGTCTGTGTGTGTGTGGTGCCTGGAGGCGCAGACAAGTCGGTCACCATGGCCATGGTGTGTGGGGGGGGAAGGGTGCGTGTCCGCGTGCGTATTCGGCACTGTTGGCGTGTGCAATGCACAGCCTGCGTGTTGTGCCCCCGGCCCCCGCCCCCCCGCCCTATGCCTCCATAGGGAAGGATCACGTTCCATATGGAAGGATCACGTAGGCCCCTTCACAAGAACGCGTTACATCGCTCAATCGACTGACACGACACATACAATGCGCGTCTAATGCGCCATCAAAGGCGTCCGACGGACTGTAAATCGACCACACATACACACACACACACATATGGACAAGCAAATGCACACACGCGCACGCACACGCACACGCACACGCACACGCACTCGAACGCACGCGCGCACACACACACACACACACACACACACTCACTTGCACACACACTCTATCTCACGCACAACACCGCGTTGTCAGGGCTCCATCGACCGTCAGTTCTGCCACTTCAGAGAGGGCTTCCTGCGGCTGTGCTCGGGCGCTGCGCTGGCATGGTGAGATTGCCTGCTGCAGCAGTGCACGCAAACTCATGCACGCAAACTCATGCACGCACACACACGCACCGCGTGCACAGCAATCATGATGGCAGATGGCATGCTAGGGGTCTAATTTTTACAGCTGCTGGCCTCTTTCCTAGGATCCAATGCGCCATCAAAGGCGTCCGACGGACTGTAAAGTCGACCACACACACGCACGCACACACACACACACACACCACGCACACACACACACACACACACACACACGCACGCACGCACGCACGCACACAGGTGCACGCCTGACAAACTGGGTCCCCCTGTGTGCAGAGGGCAAGAATTGAAGCTGGAAGCACTCTATCTACACACACACACTTACACACACACACGCGCGCAGGTTCACGCCTGAAGAGCTTGAGCTGCTTGTGTGCGGAGGGCGAGAACTGAAGCTTGAAGCTCTGGAGGGAGCGACGCTGTATGACGATGGCTACACGCAGACGAGCCAGGTGTGTGTGTGTTTCTGTTTGTGGCTGTGGCTGTGGTTGTTTGCGTGTGTGTGTATGTGTATGCGTGTGTATTTATGTGTATGTGCGTTTGTGTGTCACAGGTGCCACCTCACACACGCGTCCTCTCTCTCTTCCGCGCACCCTCGCACTCGATCACCCAATTCTCGCATTTGCGCCACCAACCGCATACAATGTGCCATCAACCGCAGGTTTAGTAACATAAGCTCTCCAGCGAAGAACACCTTCTAGAAGTCCTAGTACCACCGCGTAGACACAGCGTTGACACAACGCCGAGCAATCAATCACCGACAATCAACCAGCAACCGCACATGGGTGAAATCAACTGCAGGTCGTGGCACACACACACACGCACACACACACACACACACACACACACGCACACACACACACACACACACACACACGCACACGCACACGCAAACACACACACAAGCACACACACACGCACACACACACACACACACGCACACGCACACGCACACGCACACGCATCCCTCCCCCCCCTCCCCGCACACGTATGCATGCACACGCATGCATGTGCAATCAACCGCAGGTCGTGCGCTGGTTCCGGGAAGTCACACACACACGCACACGCACGAGCACGTACACAGACGCCAAAAACAAACACACACACACACTCACACACACACACACACACACTCAGGTCGTGCACTGGTTCTGGGAGGTCGCCCACTCCCTGGCTGAGCCGCGAAAGAAGCGCCTGTTGTTCTTCGTTACGGGCTCCGACCGTGTCCCGATCAAGGGCCTGGCGCACCTCAACCCGCCGTTCGTCGTGTCGCGCATGGGCGGCGACTCGGACCGCCTGCCGACCGCGCACACGTGCTTCAACCACCTGCTTCTGCCTCAGGTGAGAGTTGGGCGGTGGTTGGAGGCTCCCTCTTTGTGCGGGTCGCGTGCAGAGGGGGCCCCGACCACAATGCCAACTTTCGAGGCGCGCAAGTGCAGGCGGGCGTCACGCCTGAGGCGGTCGGAGGTAGCATCAGGCGGTGGTGGGTGCCTGAGGCGATCGGGGTGACGCCTAAGACGGCGCCTGAGGCGATCAGGGGCGCGCCTCAGGCGACGCCTCAGACGGTCGAAGCCTGTGCGTGATCCTGTGTGCGCGCACCGACCCCTGACCGCAAGTGCCCCTGCCAACATGCACGCTGACACACGACTCCAACCATCTACCCGCGACCTGCCTGTCGCACGCAGTACTCATCACGCCAGATGCTGCGTGCGCACTCATGCTGACCGCCTGTGCCTGTCAACACATGTGCCGACACCTCAAACTGCCTGCTGCCACTGCCTCTGCCTGCCGCAGTACTCGTCACGCGAGATGCTGTGTGCGCGCACTCATGCATGCCCGCTTGTGCCTGCCAACACATGTGCCAACACCCCCAATTTCCTGCTGCCACTGCTGCTACTGCCGCAGTACTCGTCACGCAAGATGCTGCGAGCTCATGCCGAACGCCTGTACCAACCTGCCAGCATGTGCTGACTACTGTGCGATGACATCCCCAACCTGCCTGCTGCTTCTGCTGCCGCTGCCTGCTTCCGCTGCCTGCCTGTCTCACGCAATACTCATTGCACAAGATGCTGCCTGCGCGCACTCATGCCGACCGCATGTGCCTGACAACAACACTTGTGCCAGCACCCTCAACACCCCCAACTGCCTGCTGCAGTACTCGCCACGTGAGATGCTGCGAGCGCGCACTCATGCATGCCCGCTTGTGCCTGCCAACACATGTGCCAACACCCGCAACCGCCTGCTGCTACTGCCACAGTACTCGTCACGCGAGATGCTGCGAGCGCGCCTCGAGTGCCGACCGCCTGTGCCCTGCCGACATATGCCAACGCCCCCAACTGCCTACTGCCACTGCTGCTACTGCCGCAGTACTCGTTACGTGAGATGCTGCGAGCGCGCGCTCATGCCGACCTCACGCCGACCGCCTGTACCAATCTGCCAGCGTGTGCTCTCGACCGCGCGCTGACATCACCAACCTGCCCGCTGCTGCTGTTGATGCTCCCACTGCTGCTGCTGCCTGCCTGCCGCAGTACTCGTCACGCGAGATGCTGCGAGCGCGCCTCGAGTGCGCGCTCGACAACGCAGAGGGCTTCGGGCTGATGTAGTCGCCAGCAACAGCCCAGAACATAACAGTTTGCGCAGCAGGGTACAGCACGCACCCTCGGGGCGTCGGAAACAGGGAGCTGCCTCAGTTTTGCATTATGTCTCATAACATTTGACATAATGCCTACCTGACATTTGACATAATGCCTACCTGACAGAGGGGTCGTGGCTGATGTAATGATGTGGTGCCGCTGCTTCTGCTGGTTCTAGTTTGATGCTGGTGCGGATCCCCTCATGGTGGGAACGCCTGCCAGGATGGGTAAGCACGCACGGCAGGTGATAGTGGTGCTGCTGATGGTGCCGGTTCTGGTTCTGCGCCTGATGTTGGTGCTGCTCCTCTGATGATGGTGGCCTGGGTGTTCATGCCAGGCGACGCAAGACAGGTGCGGGCTGGTGAGGTGGAGATGAAATTGATCACGGTGGAAGTGATCTTGACAGCTGTAGACGCCGGTGGTGCCTCAAAGGAATTTAATGGCCTTAGTTCTGCCCCAGACAGGCCGAGACAGCTTGGTGACGCAGAGGGAAAACCTGTTGTTCACGACTCACGACTCAAGGACACATTTCAGGGAGGGCAGTCTGATAGCGCTGCGCGTGGTGGAGCAAACGAGAGTGGTGAGTCCCCCCACCAGATATTACATGCGGCCACTACCTGCACAACTTCTAGCTAGCAAGTCCACATGTGGCTGACTGAACCAAAGCCAAAGCCAAAGCGAAAACATAATGAGCTCTTCGCCAGCTCTTAACTTACAAAAAAACTGGAAAGACGTTTCCGGGGGGTGCAACCGCCTCCCAAAAACAGTTTAAATATTAAACGGGCGGGTGGGGGAGCAAATGCTAGGGGCAACTGTTGTACCCCCCAAACACATAAATACACTAATCCCGGAAACACGGTTACGCGCGCAGCAGAGCTTATATGTAGTTTTCCGACAGCGGGAACGCCTTTTTGGTGCATGCCAGTGGTGTCAAAGAGGCAACAAAGATTTTCCTGTATGCACCCGCAACATTTGAGAGAACGTGCCGAATTGCCAAGCGTGTCATTTTTTGGCGGAAAAGTGTGACAATCGTGAAGTGTCACACTTTTTTGAGCAAAATTCCCGAGATCTGCCCCCGCAGCTTCCCCCCAAATTTCCCCGTTGGCCGGAGGGGGGCAGCAGGGTCTGCGGTGGCTGCGGGGGCTCTTATGGCAGCACTGGTGCATGCCACACTCTCAACACCGATGCAGACGGCGTAGCGATTCAGACTCGCGCGCATGGATGCTCACAGTTGACAATACCACACGTCATTACGTATATTAATATAAAAAAAATCATTCATATGGGACAGCTTTTTTGGGGGGGGGGGGTCTGGGGATCAATTATTAATAAGCAGAACAGGCTAAAGGAGTCTACGGTATTCCGTAATCAATTGAAGAAGCCCTGAGTGGCAGGGAGAGGGGAGAGGAGACGGGGGGGCAGCACTGGTGCCCTCCCTGTCTGACTGACTCCTCAACTGGGCAAGTGGGCAGGGAGGAGGGGGGCACATCACCGCCCCCCTCCCCCTACATCCGCAACGCAAAACCGCACCGCGACACTCCCCTCCCCCCCGAGCTCGAACGATGCACCCCCCCCCCATCCTCCCGCCTCACAAATGGTTCATCCGCGCGACACCCTGCGCCCCGCCGCCACTGTGCGCACCGAACCCGGGGGACCCCGTGCGGTGAGAGGGCAAGAGGCTCCCACCCCACACCCCCCCCCGAGCTCGGCCGACCAAACGTCCCCCCCCACTCGCCTCACGGACGGTTAATCCGCGCGGCGCCCCACCCCCTAGGGCCCCGCGTGCCGCCGACCCGGCCGCGCTCCGCGGGACCCCGCCTGGCGAGGGGCAACGCACCGCCCCCCCCCCCCCCGGCGAAGCTCGGCCGAGCCTTCCGCCTCACGGTTCAGCCGAGCCGCCGCCGCGCGCGCCGGCCCCAGGGCCCCACGTGCCGCCGACCCTGGAACCCCGCGCACCGAGGTCGCACACCGCAGCTCTTCCCTCTCCCTCCCGAAGCTCGGCCGAGACTTCCGCTCCCCGCCTCACGGCCGGTTCAGCCGCACCGCCGCCGCGCGCGCCGGCCCCTGGGCCCCGCGTGCCGCTGCCCAAGGCCTTGCGTGACGAGGGGCACATCACTGACCCCCCCCCCCTCTCGAAGCTCCCCGCCTCATGGGCGGTTGATCCGCGCGGCCGTGCGCGCTGACTCCAGCGCCCCGCGAGGCGACGTCGACGTGGACGTGCCCCTGACCGCGGCAGCCGAGGCCGCGGCGGCGCTTGGCGACAGCGCCCACAGGGCTGTCAGTTTGGAGCGTGCGGTTGGCCGGTTTCGGCTCGAGGCTGAGAGGGAGGCGCCGAGGCGGCTGTTGAAGCCGTCGCCGTCAGGGTCTTTGTCGGGGTCGGTGCTGGAGATGCGTGATGAAGGCTTGGCGGACGATGGCCCGTTGCATGCCTGTACGCGCATGCACAAAGAGGCAGGGGTGGGTGGTTAGTGAGGAGTCGCGATTGCTATCTGGGTCGGCGCTGGAGATGCGTGACGGCGGCTTGGCGGACGATGGCCCGTTGTGCGCCTTCACACACACAGACAAAGAAGGTGCAGGCAGCACGCAGTGGGTTCTTAGTGAGGTGTCGCCATCGCTGTCGGAGTTGACGCTGGAGATGCGTGCCGACGGCTTGGCTGAAGATAGCCTGTTCCGTGCCTATGCGCATCCGCACAAAGAGGCAGGGGTGGGTGGTTGGAGAGGTGTCGCCGGTCGTCCTCGGGGTCGGGGTCGGCGCTGGAGATGCGTGATGAAGGCTTGGCGGACGATGGCCCGTTGTGCGCCTGCACGCACACAGACAAAGAAGGAGCAGGCAGCACGCAGTGGGTTCTTAGTGAGGTGTCGCCGTCGCAGTCAGGGTTGATGCTGGAGATGCGTGCCGACGGGTTGGCGGAGGATGGCCCGTTTTGCACCTGCAATCACACAGACAAATAAAAAGCAGGCAGCCCGCAGTGGGTGGTTAGAGAGGTGTCGCAATCGCTTTCGGGGTCGCCACTGAAGATGCACGCGGACGGCTTGGCGGACGATGGGCCGTTGTGCGCCTGCAAGTAAAGGCACAAAGAGGCAGGGGTGGGCAGCACGCAGTGGGTGGTTAGTGATGTGTCGCGATCGCTGTCAGGGTTGATGCTGGAGATGCGCGCGGACGGCTTCGGGGAGGATGGCCCGTTCCGTGCCTGTACACGCATGCACAAAGAGGCAGGGGTGGATGGTGAGGTGTTGCCAGTCGTCGGGGGGGGGGTGATGCTGGAGATGCTTGCAGACGGCTTGGCGGATGATGGCCCGTTGTGTGCCTGCAAGCATAGGTACAAAGATGCAGTGGTGGTTGGTTAGTGAGGAGTTGCCAGCGCCATCGAAGGCATCGTCGGGGTCTGCGCTGGAGATGCGCGCCGACAGCTTGGCGGACGATGGCCCGTTGTGCGCCTGATTGCACGCAAACAAAGAAAGAGCAGGCAGCAGGCACGAGCGGGTGGGCGGTCAAGGACACGCGCCACGGCTGACGACTTGGCGGACAATGGCCCGTTGTGCGCCTGCAAGCAGAGCGGCAGGAGGCAGGAGCGGTGCCTGTTTTGTTGACACGCAATATCGATGATGCCTCTGTGTTGTTGGTGGTGCATGGTGACCAGTTGTTTTGTTTTTGGGCTCCTGGGAGCCATTGCGAGCCATTTGGCTACTGACTTTCTCATCAGATAAGCTCAACCAACCAAGTTGCTTGATGGTCTGACGATCCCATCAGATAGAGCTTGTCAAGAGCTTGAAAATTACCTTATATTTGATGGTCAACAGTCAACGTCAAGGCAGCGGTCAAGGCGGTCAATGGGACGTTGGTCCGCGCGCCGGCTCCCAGAAAACAACTATAAAAACAAAATCACTCATGGTGACGCCTTGGCGGAGGATGGCCAGGACGGGGAGGCCGGGGAGTGTTCTTGTGCATACCGTAGTAGCGCTTTGCCTTGCAATTAAATACTTCGGAGAACGTCGCGGCAAGGTCGATTTCTCAAAAGCATTGCCGAAGAGTCATTCGACAAGCTATATGGCGGGGAGACCAAGCTCAGCGACGAGACCCTGAACCAGCTGGAGAACGATGTAGCGGCGTTTGAGCTCACACGCGCCACAGAGGTGGACGAAGCGCACGGGCGCCCCCCTGACCTGGCTGAGACGGAGTCGTGTGTGCGAGCGTTGCGCTCGGCCGCCGCTCCGGGCGGTGACCAGCTGGACGCCATGCTGTTGCGGTGCCCACCTGCCATCGCATGGCTCCACCGGGTCATCATCGCCGTATGGCGGTCGGGGAGAGCCCCGAGGGAATGGAAAACTGCTATTATCACACCGTTATATAAGGGGAAGGGTCCGCGTGACTCCCCTGGTAACTACCGCGGTATAAGCCTTCTCTCTATTGCCGGAAAAGTGTACGCTGCCATACTTCTGCACCGCGTCTCCACGCAGGTTGATGGTCAGTTGCATGAGGCTCAGTGTGGTTTCAGAAAAAGCAGAGGCACTGTTGATGCAATTTTTACTCTGCGCTCGCTGAGCGCGGCACATGCCGAGTACAAACAATGCATGGCTGTGGCATTTGTCGACTATTCTAAAGCTTACGATTGCATAAACCGTGCGGCACTGTGGAGAGTCCTTAGATTATATAGTGTTCATCCGCACATTATTGATCTGTTGGAGGATCTTCACACCAACACCGCAGCTGCCGTGCGGCTGGCTGGGAAAATCGGGCACGAATTCCCCGTGTCGTCTGGTGTGCGACAGGGGTGCGTCATTGCTCCTGTGTTGTTCAATGTTTTTATTGACCACATAGTGAAAAAGGCGCTAGACATGATGCCAGAGGGGGCTGGCGTGTCAGTCGTGACCCGAGCCGGCGGCTCTGTGTTGTCGTCGTCGGTTGAGCGCATAGTAATGCTGATGTATGCCGACGATTTATGTTTGTTCTAGGGCCAGAACTGGACTTGGGTCTAGGCGGTGGTACTAGGACTAGAGGTAGTCTTTGCTGGAAAGCCGATGTAACTGTAACTGTAACTGTAACTGTAATTGTAACATTGCCGAAAATGAAAATGAACGCCAGAAGTGTCAAAACAGGAAAAAAAATCCCACGGCAAGGCACCTAAATTCTAAACAAATTCTCCCCTTTACAAAAGTGGTGGCAAGGCAAAGCGGTAAGTACCACGCTAGAGCAGATAGAGACACGCACCCTGGAGCAGATAGAGACGCACCATCTGATTTGCCTCCTTGTCGGTGTCCCACGCGCAGATATCGGTGCAGACACAGATGTACGAATGCTGAACATGCTGCGCTTCCGTTCTTGTTGATACTGTTGCATAATCAGGAGGAGGTGATGTAGAGGATGGGAATGTACAGAACAAAACGCACCGTCTGGTTTGCTTCCTTATCGGTGTCCCAAACGCAGATCTCGTTGTACGTTCCGCCAGACACGATGAATCGATCGGAGAACGCGCTAACACTGTTGACGCCGTCGGTGTGGCCCTGTGGATGTGTGGATGTGTGGAAGTGTGAACATAGTGTGGAGGAGGGCGCGGTCCAGATACGATGAAGCGGTCGGAGAACGCCCTTCCGCTTTTGAAGCCGTCCCTTGTGTGTAGGTGTGTGTGTTTGAGTGAGTGTGTGTGTGGATGTGTGCGTGTGTGCATGTGCGGAAGTGTGTACGGAGTGTGGAGGTGTGGAGGTGTGGTTGGCGCCATCCCCTGTGTGTTTGTGTGTGTGTGTGTGTGTGTGTGCGGATGTGTGGAAGTGTGGAAGTGTGAGCATAGTGTGGAGGTGTGGGAGATGGCTGGGGTCCAGTTACGATGAAGCGGTCGGAGAACGCGCTTACGCTGTTGACGCCGTCGGTGTGGCCCTTGTGTGGAGGTGTGGAGGTATGGAAGTGTGGTCGGGGTGTGGGTGTGTGGGAGAGTGGGGGTGGGGTCAAGACACGATGAATCGGTCGGAGAACGCAGACACGCTGCTGACGCCGTTACTGTTGCCTTTGTGTGGAGGTGTGGAGGTGTGGGCGTGGCGTGGAGCCAGCGTGGGGCCCGTAACCGTAACCTCCCCGTAACGTTACGGGGCTTACGGGTCATCCCTCGAAAAGTGCCCTGTAACACCCCGTAACTCGAGAAAGGTGTGGAACAGTGTGAAAGTGTGCCCTACACCGTTGACTGGTCCCAAAGGGCGTTGATTCGGGGTTACGGGAGGGGTTACGCGAGGTCTATGGGAAGGGTTCCGAGGGTTACGGGTTATGGGCCACATGGTGCGGGGTTACGGGCCCCACGCTGCGTGGAGCTGTGGTGGTCTGGAACAGTTAGACGGGGCCCAGATACAAAAAAGCAGTCGGAGAACGCCAAGCACCATGGCCTCCCCCACACACCCCTTCAGTCCTCACGAGTAAGACCATCTCGCAGCTCCCGGTCTTCGTGCTCCACACACTGTCCACACCTCACACATTCCACACTCCGTGCCACACTTTGCACACACTCACTTGCAACACCATTTCACAGCTCCCACTCTTCATGCTCCACACGCGCACCGACGCGTCTTGAGAGGCTGACACAATCTTGGAATCTCCGAGGACGCACACCTTGGAGGAAACACGGGTGGAAGGTTCAGTGCGCAACGTGCGCGCGTGTGTGCATCAGTGGTTCCGTTAAGGATCTTGGAAAAATCATGGCTCAACCGGGGCCGGGGCCAACCGGGGCCTCACACTCATTTCGCCGACAGGAGGAGGCGAATTTTGGCGGAAAAAGCGAAAACGCCGTTTCCACACTTTTTAGGATTCGCGCAATCTCAACCCGACGCGAAAGCCCAAGTCGGCCAATCTCTACCCGAAAGTGCACTTTGTCGGGTTGCGGGTTGGCTAACGAAAACACTGATCTGTATGTGTGTGGGTGTCAGGGCCGTACAAACGGATCCGATCCGGATGCCGATCGCCCGAAGACAGAACAAGCGGATGGCGCGCGCATCGCGGCATCCGATTTTCCGGATGCCGACGCTCGGCTTGGAGGGCCCGCTTCCGGAGCGCCAGATGACGTTCCAACCTCTGATCCGTTTTGTTTTAACCCAGTG
This sequence comes from Chlamydomonas sp. UWO 241, assembly GCA_016618255.1. NCBI lineage: Eukaryota > Viridiplantae > Chlorophyta > Chlorophyceae > Chlamydomonadales > Chlamydomonadaceae > Chlamydomonas > Chlamydomonas priscui. The sequence goes on along the minus strand of VFSX01000087.1, from coordinate 360,489 downwards.
GTTAGCCAACGTGGGAAACCCATCCCACCCGGGGTGTAATCCCATTAGAAGCATCTCTTTTGGGGCTGGAACACTTTTTGGCAAGTCAAAATCCAAAAGAAATCCTCGCTGAGCTGCTACAAATCCCTGTTTCGCTGGCTCAGTGCGTCCAGAATCACGTTTTTTTCTTTCGTTCTAGGGGCAGCTAAAGGCTTGTAGTTTTATCTTGAGAGGTGTGCCGACAACATCCCAAACGAGGGTGACTTTGAGGTCATCCTCGACGATGGGGTCACTGCTACTGAGCCGGTCTTTGTGGTAGGTGAGGACAACGACTGGGTGCGGCCACGCACGAGCGCGCAGAGGGCGCAGACAACTGAAGTATATATCTATAAGTTCTACTTGGAACTACTCAAGAGTAGTTCTTATGATAAGGAGCATACCGAATAAACACGCTTTGTACATATATACAGATTGGCAACGGGAATGAGCAGGCTTTTTGATGGGTTAATGAAGAGAGGGAGACATAGGAAGCGAGAGAGACACAAAAAATTCCACACTTTTTCACACTTCCGGACGGCCGGTCTTCCGGATGCCTTTGCCAGACCCTGTCCGATTTTCCGGATCCCAGCCGCCCCCCCCTGTACGGCCCTGGTGTGTGTGTGTGCGCGTGTGTGTGCGTGTATGCATGTGTCTGGGTGTGCGTGTGCATGTGTGATCATCATGTAGTTCCAGTAGACTGTGACGCAGCGTTTTCAACTTTGTTCGGCGTACACGTGCGCACATTGTAATTCATTTCTCCCGTTACTTAATTTAATCTAATTAATTCATGAATGAATTAAATAATGAATTGTTAAATCAATTTAGTTCAATGAACCGATTTGTTCAAATCATCCGACTCACCGCTTGCACCGATGACACGTGGCCCTTAAGCACCTGCTCACACTCTCCACTGATGAGGTCCCATACACGAACCTGCAATTTCAGTGAGATTGTGGATTTGGTGTTTTTAGGTTTTGCGTTTCATCATGGTTGCAGGATTTCGGGGTTTGGCTCTGACGACACACATGGACCTTGAGCACCTGCTCGCACTTGCCACTGATGTGGTCCCACATGCGCACCTGCGGGGGATTTGGACACCGTGTTTTTAGCTGTGAGTTCTTTGGGTTAAGGTTTCAGGTTTCAAGTTTTAGAGTTTCGGGTTCGGGGTTAAGGGGTTCAGGGTCGAGGGCTTTAGAGAGGTGGGCCTTGAGCACCACCTGCTCACACTCGCCACTGATGAGGTCCCATGTGGGAACATGCGAACCTGCGATTTGAACGGGATTGTGGATTTAGTGCTTTTAGGGTCCGCGCTTTATGATGCAGGTTGAAGGATTTCGGGCTTGGCGCCGATGACACGTGGCTCTTTAGCACCTGCTCACACTCGCCAATGGTGAGGTCCCATGCGCGAACCTGCGGGGGATTTGAATGAGAGCTTAGGGGCAGGGGTTTCCCAGCACTAACAGCCAGTTTCAGCCTGAAGCTGAGTTTAGGTGCCGGGCGCAAGCGCCCGTACAGGTCTAATACATCGTTTCTGGTGTCACACAGACTGCAAAATCCATCACGGTCATCAACAGGCAGGCTGGCGCTTACGCGACATATTTGTTCGTCAGTTTTTTGGCGTGGCCGGATTTTGCTTTGACCATGTTGACATTTGACCTCCCGAGGACCCTGTGCCCTCATCCATAGGTACTTTGGAAGCTCACGACAAGCTCTGTCTGATGGGCTCGTCAGACAAACAATCCACTGGATGGGTTGCGCTGTGTTCATGGTCGAAGTGCAGCCAGAATACAGCGAAATAGTTGCCGAGAGCCGTTGACAAAATCAGTGTTGCGTGGCCTCGCTGGCTATCCCAGTAGATTCCTCGCTTTACTCGACTCGCGCCCAGGGGTCCTCCGAGCGTGAACGGGTACATGTAAAGCCTGGAAAGCCGGCAAGATCTGAGGATTGCAATAGCTGGCGGGCTGGCACTTGCGCGGCCTTGCTGGCCATGCAAGTAGACCAGTGCTTCTTCAATTGATTTCAATTTATTAATTCTCACAGCCCGACCACACCTGCCGGGCCAAAAATCGGCAAAATCGGCAAAAAACGAAATAAATGACAATAATCGGCAAAATTCGGGCGGGAAACCCTAGAAAATCAACTCATTATTCCCGCCCAGAAACCGTCGTAGGTGGTTAACCGCCCAATCGCAGAAGCACTGAAGTAGGCCCTCCGTAGACTCATAGCCAAGGCCTCGATGCACACCCCGGGGCCCTCCAAAGCGCGCACAAGTTAAACATGTAAAGCCGGGAGGAGGTGAGGGTTGCACGCATCCCTCATCTGCGAGCTCCATATACACGCACCGTCTTGTCCTTCGAACCCGAGACCGCCGTACGCCCGCCAGGGTGGAGCGCGACGGAGCAAACTTCCCCATTGTGTCCGTGCATCACGTTGTTTGGGGCGTACGTAGAGGCGTCCCACACGCGCACCTATGCAGTTTTTTTGTGTGTGTGTGTGTGTGTGTGTGTGTGCATGCTTGTGTGTGTGTGTGTGCATGCTTGTGTGTGTGTGTGTGTGCGTGCGTGTGTTTGAGTGCGTGGGACACCTCCCCGTTATGCCCATGCATCACGTTGTTTGGGGCGTACGTAGAAGCGTCCCACACGCGCACCTGCATGTGTGTGCATGCGTGTGTGTGCGTGTGTGTGTGTGTGTGTGTGGTTGAGTTTGTGGGACACTTCCCCGTTGTGCCCATGCATCACGTTGTTGGGGGCATACATGGAGGCGTCCCACATGCGCACCTGTTCGTGTGTGCATGCGTGTGTGTGCGTGCGTGTGTGTGTGTGTGTGCATGTGTGTGCGCGTGTGTGGGACACCTCCCCGTTGTGCCCGTGCATCACATTGTTGGGGGCATACATAGAGGCGTCCCACATACGCACCTGTGCGTGTTCGTGTATGCATATGTACACGTGTGTGTGTGTGTGTGTGTGTGTGTTTGAGTGTGTTCGACACCTCCCCGTTGTTCCCTTGCATCATGTTGCTTGGGGCGTACGTAGGGGGGTCCCACACGCGCACCTGTGAAGAGTTTCGTGTGTGTGTGTGTGTGTGTGTGCGTGCGTGTGTGTGGGGGTGCGTGTGCGTGTGCGTACGTTTGATTGAGTGGCAGCTGTGACCGCGTGTGTGTGTTTGAGTGCGCTGACTGCGACACAGCGCACGCTTCCGGTGTCTCCCTCCCCTACCACCAAAGTCCTCCACCCACGCTCTGTTTGTACGTTCTTCCCCTCTGAAGCGTACTAGCTGTAGCACACATGCACTGTTCGGTCCTTTCACCCGCTGGTAATCAAACGCGCGTTGACGGCGACGCACAGCACGCCATCCGTGTGTCCCTCCTGTATGACCTGCCCAACCCGCACCCCTCGCCCCCTGACACGCAACCCCCAACTAGAACCAGGAGAGCCCTAAATCGACCCTGAACCACACTGTCTGGTCCTTTGACCCGCGGAAAATGAGATGCGCGTTGACGGCGCCCGAGAAGACGCTGTCGGTGCAACCGTCCAAATCCACCTCAGCCCTTCATCCATACATGTTTCTTTGTATTATCTCCCCACCAGTGATTTCCTTTTCGGCTGTACACAGCCATTTGGCTGTATGCCGGCTGTGCTTTGACCTTGCACACAGCTCAACCCATCCAGTGGATTGTCAGTCGGACAAGCCCGCCAGACAGAGCACGTCAACAGCTTTCAATTTACCTATGTTTGAGGGCAAACGGTCAATGTGAGGTCAACGGTCAACGTGGTCAAAGAAAAATCCGGCTGTGGAAGAATTAATAAAGACAAAGATTGAAAAGGAAAATCACTGCTCCCCACGAACCCCACTAGCTATAGTATAGATGTAAACACACACGGAACACGCACCGTCTGGTCCTTGGATCCGCTGACAATCAGTCGCGCGTAGATAGCAACACACGGCACACTGTCAGTGCGCCCCTCCAAATCCTCCTTGGCGTTCCACTCAACCATGATAGTTTTCTGTTTTCCCCGCTGTCTGCCCGCTGTCTCCACCTGAACCCTAATGTCAGACTAGATGCACACCACAGACACACCGTCTGAGTCCGTTGATCCGCTGACAATCAGTCCCGCGTAGACAGCAACACACAGCACACTGTCAGTGTGCCCCTCCAAATCCACCTCAGCGTTCCACTGAACAGTGATAGTTGTCTTTGTCCCCCCTCTGTCCCCGCCTGAACTCTACTGCCAGACTGGGCACACAGCAGTACCACGCACCGTCTGGTCCTTTGAACCGCTGACAATCAGTCGCGCATTGACAGCGACACACAGCACGCTGTCGGTGTGCCCCTCCATGCGCTTGATCACCGAGGAGACCTCGATCTTGCCCGCGCCGTTGCTCGGACGCGCCTCGCTGACATCCCACACCTGTGACAATGTGGAAAGTGTGGACAATGTGGATGGCGCGGACGGTTTGGATGTATTGTATTGCCTTTTCATCAAAGAGACCTCGGTCGTGCCCGCGTCGCTGCCCGGACGCGCCTTGCTGACATCCCACACCTGTGACGGAGTGGAAAGTGTGGATAATGTGGATGGCGCGGGCGGTTTGGATGTATGTTTTTTGCATTTTTTGATCACCGAAGAGACCTGGATCATGCCCGCGCCGCTGCCGGATGGAGCCTCACTGACATCCCACACCTGCGTGGCAAAGTGTGGACGGTGGCCGGGTGTGATTTAATTAGAACGGGAGGAGACATCGATTTTGCTCTTGGCAACCACAAACCCACCATACGTGTGTTGTCCTTGGACGCCGATACCAACCTCCGCCCATCCACACTCCACGCCACACTCTTCACACTCCACTCCACACAACCACCCACAACCCAACACAAAAATAGCCGCAAAACCCACCATAAGTGTGTTGTCCTTGGATGCCGAAACCACCCTCCGCCCATCCACACTCCACACCACACTCCTCACATTCCACACTCCACACAACCACCCAAAACCCAACACAAAAATAGCCACAGAACCCACCATGAGTGTGTTGTCCTTGGAGGCCAAAACCACGCTCCACGCCACACTCTTCACGTTCCACACCCCAACCCCAGCCCACCTCAACCAAAACCCAAAACACAACTAAAACCACCTACCATGAGTGTGTTGTCGTTGGACGCCTAAACCACCCTCCGCCCGTCCGCACTCCATGCCACACTCTTCACAATCCACTCCACGCCACACACAACCACCCACAGCCAACACAAAAATAGCCGCGAAACCCACCATGAGTGTGTTGTCCTTTGACGCCGAAACCACCCCCCGCCCGTCCACATTCCACGCCACACTCTTCACGTAGTCGTTGTGTCCGACAAACTTGAAGAGCTGAGCACCGGTGATTGCGTCCCACACACGCACCTATGCAAGAGATGGGAGTGGGGGTAGGGGGGGGGGCATGAATGGGGGGGGGGACGGGGGTAGTTTCGGGGTCACGGTACGGGTTTGGCCGACAGGCATTTGTATTGTTATATAGACACCCGTAAACTGCGATACAAGGGCGCAACTCGCACGATGGCCCTGTTCATCTTTGGTTCTGGCCTGCCGAGCCTGTTCTGATGCACTCGTGTCCTGCCTCGTGTCCTGCCATGCCTCGTGCCCTGCCATGCCTTCTGCCACGCCTTGCCTAACGCCCTTGACACGGATTAAGACTAGTTTAGACATCCGGGCACTGCGATTAGAGGGCCCGAAGCTCAAGATCACCCTGAGCATCTCTGGTGCTGGCCTGCCGACCCTGTCCTGATTCACATCGTTACACTCCTGTGTCCTGACATGCCTTCCGCCACGCCTTGCCCAACGCCTTCAAAAAGGATGGCGGATTTTTAGACATCCGGGCACTGCAATATGATCCGGGCCCGACGCTCCAGAGCACCCTTGGCATCTTTGGTTTAGGCGTTCCGACCCTGTTCTGATCCACATCGTTGCACTCGTTTCCTGCCATGCCTTCCGACACGCCTTGCCCAACGATCTGAAATGGATTGCGGGTATTTAGAGAATCGGGCGCTGCGATTGGAGGGCCCGACGCTCAAGAGCGCCGTGGCCTTGTTTGGATCACGCTTGCTAGCACTGCTCTGATCCATATTGTCGCGCCTGTTTCCTGCCACGCCTTGACATTTTGTGTTTGTTTCGACACCCGGGCACTCGAGGATGTGAGATGTGGGCCCGACGCTCAAGCTCGCCCTGGCCATCTTTGGATAAGGCTTGCTGGCACTCAGTGGTTACATTAAGGAAACCAAGAACGTCCTGTTTTCCCCCGCAACATTGGAGGTAACATGCCGAATTGCCCCCGCAGCGAGACTTTTTTGTCGCGGAAAGTGTTAAAATCGTCAAGTTTCACACTTTTCAGAGCTAAATTTCAGCGTTTCGCCCCCGCAGTTTCCCCTCAAATTTCTCGGTTTGCCCCCGCAGCGGGGTCTGCGGGGGTTGCGGGGGCGCTAATGACACCATTGCTGGCAATGCCCTGGTCCATATCTTTACGCCTATTTTTCTGCCATGCCAAGGTATTCTGTTTTTTGCTGTGTTCTCTGCCACGCCTTGGTATTCTGCCACGCCTTGGAACCATGCCAGGTTTTCCTCACCGTGCGGTCCGATGAGCCGCTCGCAATGAGTGCGCCATCGGCTGACAGCGCCACACTGAGCACCCTGTGCTTGTGCCCAGTCATGGTCACGCACCGAACCCCGATGGCAAAAGCCCAACCTCTGAAACCTTGAACATGCAGCCCTTTGAGGAAAATCCATGTGCGCCAGTCCCGAACCCCTCCGAAACCAAAACTACGCACCGTGCGGTCAGACGAGCCGCTCGCAACGAGTGCGCCATCGGGCGACAACGCCACACTGAGCACTGTCCTCCTAAACCCCCAAACCCAAACCCCTTCAAAATCGAAGCAGACCTGCTCTACGAAACAAAAAAACTACGAACCGTGCGGTCCGACGAGCCGCTCGCAATCAGTGCGCCATCGGCTAACAACGCCGCACTGAGCACCCTGTGCTTGTGTCCAGTCAGGGTCACGCACCGAGCCCTCCACCCTGAAAAAAACATTTGAAAGCCAAACCCTGAAAACCTGAAGTGCACCAGCCCTGGCCTTCTCCAAAACCAAAACAACGCACCGTTCGGTCCGACGAGCCGCTCGCAATCAGTGCGCCATCGGGTGACAACGCCACACTGAGCACCCTGTGCTTGTGTCCAGTCAGGGTCAGCTTGCAGTGGCCGCTCTTTCGGTCCCACAGCTGCACAGTGTGTGTGTGTGTGTGTGTATGTGCACGTGCACGCGTGTGTGCATGTGCGCGTGTGTGTGTGTGTGTGTGTGTGTGTGTGCTTGTGTCCAGTCATGGTGAGCTTGCAGAGGCCGCTCTCTCGGTCCCACAGCTGCATAGGGTGTGTGCGTGCGTGCGTGTGTGTGTGCGTGTGTGTGTGTGTGTGTGCCCAGTCAGGGTCAGCTTGCAGTGACCGCTCTCTCGGTCCCACAGCTGTGCACGGGGAGGAGGGTGTGTGTGTGTGTGTGTGGCTGTGTGTGTGGACGGATGAATGGATAAATGGATGGATTTTGAGTGCAGAGGCATGTCCTTTGATAGCCTATCTTTCCTTTCTAGCAGACAAACATGAGCCCGAGTTGCAAAGAAAACACAAGGTTATTGTATCTATCGACTGACTCAGCAGCTAGGCGAAACTAGTGGCACTTGTCTGATTGGAAGACTTTTTTGGACTCGGCGTTTGAGCGTGCTCAGGATAGGGTCGGGTGGAGAGCCGTGGTGTACGGTCCGGCTGCCCCTCAGGCGCCGGCCCCTCCACCTCGGCGGTCAAGTAGATTGGCAAGCGCCACTTGACCCCCTATCCCCTGGAAGCAGTTAGGACCTATTTTCGAGGCGTCGCACACTAGCTCTCCTTTTTGCTCTAGGACTACACATTGGCAGGCAGCCGGCTGGTGGCTACCACCCCTTGCAAGTAATTGTAAGGGCCAGAACTGGACTTGGGTCTAGGCGGGTGGTACTAGGACTAGAGGTAGTCTTGCTGGAAAGCCGACGCAACTGTAACTGTAACTATCCGCACCTTAATTGAGTTGTCCTTGGATCCCGACACGATTGAGCTTCCATCGGAGGAGGACATTACTGACATGACGTCGCCTGCCCCCTTCCCTGCTCATCTCTACTGCCATGGAGCCTCAAGATTCACCAGCAGATGCATCTTTTCAGCAAGCGATAACATACTTTGGTCGGGCAGCAGCGTACCAGAGTAGCTCTCTACGGTCCTCAGGATTGTGAGTGCAGAGGCATCCCCTTTAACAGCTCATCTTTCCTTTCTAGCAGACAAACGTAAGCCTGAGCTGCAAAGAAAACACTAGGTTATTGTATCTATCTATCCGCACCTTGATTGAGTTGTCCTTGGATCCAGACACGATTGAGCTTCCATCGGAAGAGAACATCACTGACATAACGTTGCCCCTGTGCATGCTCTTCGTCTCACGCGTCTCGTCAATGGCATCCTGTGGTGGAGCAGAGAAGATATTCGTGATTGCGAAAGAGAGAGAGATGACACAAAAGGAGTGCATGTGATAAACATAGAGAGAGACACAAAGACAGAGCGAGAAGGAGAGACATAACGACAAAACGTGACGGAGAGGGAGAAAGAGAAGAAGTGAGGGAGAGAGAGGGAGAGTGAGGGGAAGAGCGCAACCGACAGCTGTGGGGGCAGAGGCACACACACATGGAAACGACAGAGAGAGAGAAAGGCAGAAAAGTGAGAGTGAGAGAATGCATTGTTGCCCCTGTGCATGCTCTTCGTCACGCGTGTCTTGTCGATGGCGTCCTGTGGTGGAAGAGAGAAACGTTAGAGAGAATAGAGAGATAGGCAGAGGCAGATGCAAGAAGGGAGAGAGACATAGCAAGAGCAAGCCAGGCAGACATAGCGAGAGTGAGAGCATGACATGACGTCGCCCCTGTCCATGCTCTTCGTCTCGCGCATCTTGTCAATGGCGTCCCGTGGTGGAACAGAGGAAGTGTGAGAGAAAAAGAGGGACAGGCAGAGGCAGAGGCAGGCCGGGAGAGGGACACAGAGCAACGTTTGAGGGAGAAACAGAGAGACAGGCGAAAACACGATTGTGACAGCGTGCCATCACATCGCCCCAGCACATGCTCATGGTCTCGCATGTCGCGTCGATGGCGACCTGTGGTGTAACAGATGCAGTGCATTTACATATACAAAACAGAGAAAGAAAGAGAGGCAAAGAGGTAGCTAGAGAGACCAAGAGATAGCAAGAGAGATAAAAGAGAGAGAGAGAGAGAGAGGCACAGATGGAGAGAGAGGCACAGATGGAGAGAGACACACAGAGGGAGGGAGAGTGTGAGCGCTGGCATGTGTCTGTGTTGGACGTGCATGCACAGGATGCGAACCAGCATGTTCCATGCACACGTTGTTGTTTAGAGAACCAGTCGCCAGGTGATTTCCGTCCCCTCCCTTGAATTTCCTCATTTTCGTGTTTTTCTTTCTGTGTACTCTCCTAACAGTAATCTTCCTTTCTTCCTTGTCTCCTACAAATCATCTCCTATTCCCCCCACACCTGCACGTTCCAAATGCGCAGGGTGTCGTCGAGAGAGCCAGTCGCGAGGTGCTTGCCGTCCCCTCCATTTTACTTCCTCTTTTTGTGTTTCTTTTTATCTGCTATTTCCCCCATGTAATTAAGTATGGCCACCCCACACCCGCACGTTCCACATGCGCGTGGTGCCGTCAAGAGAGCCAGTCGCGAGGTACTTGCTGTCAATTCCCTTTTATTTACTGAATTTATCCGATTATTTATATTCTTTCTGTCATTCTGCTCCTTGCTCCCCTCCCGCCCCATGTTCAAAGCGTGACCACCCCACACCTGCACGTTCCACATGCGAATGGTGTCGTCGAGAGATCCAGTCGCGAGGTGCTTGCCGTCCGTTCCGATTTATTTAATACATTTCTTTATATTTTTTTCTTTCTTTCTGTCTTTCTATCTTCCCCTCGCCCCCCTCCCGCCCCATGTAAAAGGTGTGAAGGCCACACCTGCACGTTCCACATGCGCACGGTTTCGTCGAGGCCCAGTCGCGAGGTGTCCATTCCCTTTCACTTCCCGATTTGTGTTTCCCTCTTTATTTCTTCCTGTTTTTTCCGCGTGTAAGAAAGTGTAACCACCCCACACCTGCACGTTCCACATGCGCACGGTGTCGTCGAGGGAGCCAGTGGCCAGGTGTTTGCCGTCAGGGCTGAAGCACACCGCAAGGACATCGCCCTGGAAAACGTTGAGCGTGCCAAGCAGCTGGCGCGTCTGAAGACCCCAGATCAGCACCTGTGTGTGTGTGTGTTTGTGTGTGTGTGTGTGTGTGTGTGTGTGTGTGTGTACAGGGCCGAGCTGGCGCATTTGAAGCCCCAGATGAGAAACTGGCATGGAGTGTGGGGCGGGGGGTGGAGGGGGTAGGGGAGGGATCACGAGTGCTGCAGCAAACACCCCTCACGCTTCCCCACACTTCCCCACACCTCCCCACACTTCCTTACACTTCCCCCCCCCCCCCGCTGAACACATTTTTTGTCGCACGAGCCGGTCGCGAGCAGCCATCTGCACCAGCACCGCGCCAAAGTCTGCTGATCAAGCCCCCCCCCCCCCCGACAAATGAACCAAGAGAAATTCACTGCGCATCGATCACAATCTCCCACAAAGCTGTTGACACTTTCAAATCACAAAACTGCTGCCCAAACTAATTATTATTTTATAGATTACCTCAACTCGGTAAGCCTGTATCGGTTGCCCCAAAATATAGAATTAATTGATTCTGAAAGCAAAGAATCGCGCGCAGCTCGTTTTTTTAGTATTTGACGGTATTGCAGTACTTTTTACGACGTTTGTGTAAATACCTGACCCCCCGAATGCCTGCCCGAGGCGGGATTCGACCACAGGCGGCTTGAATACTCCAGTTCGATTGTATTGCGGCCAGAAACCAATTAATTTAACTGTATCGGCTCAGAGTATCGGGAATTACCAATACAGGCTAACCGACTTGATGGTGATTAATAAAAAAAACCAAATTTCATGATGAACGAAATCCCACACTTTCACCCCCCACAGACCTTTTTGTCGCACGAGCCGGTCGCGAGCAGGCCGCCGTGCGGGTCCACACTGATGGAGTTGACGTCGCCCTGGGTGTGGGGAAAGTGTGGGACACCAGTGTGGGAACCGGGTGCCTGTCAGAACCCAGGGATCCACGTGGAAGGGGATAAAAAAACTCGGGATGAGAATTTCTGCCCGCGACTTTATTTTGCTGTGTGGCGGCCTGGTGTCAGATTGTACTGGTGTCAGATTGTACTGGTGTCAGATTGTAATGGTGTCAGATTGTACGTACTGACGGCCTACAGTCCAACACACCGCTTCTACCACAGTCCAACACACCGCTTCTACGTTCTACTAGTGCGCTCGGGGGTGTGGCAACCCCCCGGGCGCGCTGCGATCCAGGTGTCGACGACGCGAGTCCGATGACCCTGTAGCGTAGAGCCAACCCAAGGAGGGCATACCGGCCCGGCATCACAGACGGCCAAGGACGCCTCGCGGACTTGAGCTGGCTGGCCGCGGATGCGAGCAAAGGGGAAACAAGGCACCCCATGCATGCAGCCTTTTCCTGCCCAGTCCCCGCGTGTAGCGGGGCACGCCTGGCGACGCGTCCAAGTCGTCAATCAGAACACCAGAGTGGCTACGTTCAACGTGCGGACATGTCCTGCAGAGGACGAGGGACTGGTCAAACTGGCGAGTCTGGTGCAAGATTGCGCCAAGCTTAGCGTCGGTGTTGCAGCGCTTCAGGAGCTGCGCAGGACCGGCTCCGGGGAGGCGCAAGTGGCTACGGGCGACACGTCGTGGACGCTGCTATGGTCGGGTGGGGAGCACCGGCAGCGTGGGGTGGGCTTGCTGTTGTCCCCTGCATGGGCATCGGCACTCATCTCCTGGGAGGCGGTGTCCGACCGCCTCATCCAGGCCCGCTTTGCAGCGGACCGTGGGCAGATGATCACTATCGTCAGCGCCTACAGTCCAACGGAGGCAGCGAGCGACGAGGAGGCTGGCGACTTCTACCTTCGAGTAGCGGCGCTCGCGGACAAGGCCAACGACAAGCGCGATCTGCTCATCGTGGCAGGTGATTTCAATGCAGCAGTGGGGAGGGATTCGGTGTCCGACCACGAATGCGTTGGCAAGCACCTGCCCCTCACGGAGCCAGCGGTGGCCAGCAGGAACGGTCGCCTGCTCCTTGACACTGCCACTGCTTGCAGCCTGCGCGCTGCCAACACTCTCTACCCCCACAGGCCTGAGCACCAGTACACCCACATCAGCCCCATGGCTGTTGCACAGAGCAGACGGCATGCATGCTCTGTGCGCCGCCTGCACAGCGTCAAGGACTACATCCTGGTCGCGCGCCGCCGCATGCATGCGGTGACAGACTGTAGGGTGCGTAGGAGCCCAACCTGGGACAGCGATCACTGCATGGTGGTACTGTCCATGCGCCTCCGCATGCGAGCCTCCCGCCATGCAGGCGGCTCTCAGCGGCGCGCATGGGACTCTTCACAACTGCGGCGCCCGGCTGTCCGTCGTGAGTTCAACCTCCAGCTGTCCGATCGCTTTGGGCTGCTGGAGGCCGTGCCGCCCGAGGGCGCTGATGCCCAGGCGGAGTACGACGCGATGGCTGCTGCCATTCGCGAGGTGGCCACCAACCACCTCGCTCCACGCGGCAGCCGCCGGCGGCGCGGCTGGCAGTTCACTCTGTCGCAGCGCACCCTCCGGCTCATGGACGCCCGGCAGCGCGCGCACACGGCATGGCTCAGGAGCAAGTCTGCTGCTGCCAAACGAGAGCGCAACCGCGCCAACCGCGCGGCCGACGCAGCTGTGCAGAGAGACAGGGAGAGGTGGATCGGCCAGCAGGTGGCGGAGGCGCAAGACATGCTACGCAAGAAGAATCTGCGCCAGTTTGCGCGCGCGTGCGACAGGCTGGCGGGCCGCAGCCGCAGCCATCAGATCCCACCTGCCATGCGGGACGTCTCGGGCGCGCTGCACAGCGGTCCAGACGGGGTGCTGAAGGCCATGACAGAGTCATTCGACAAGCTATATGGCGGGGAGACCAAGCTCAGCGACGAGACCCTGAACCAGCTGGAGAACGATGTAGCGGCGTTTGAGCTCACACGCGCCACAGAGGTGGACGAAGCGCACGGGCGCCCCCCTGACCTGGCTGAGACGGAGGCGTGTGTGCGAGCGTTGCGCTCGGCCGCCGCTCCGGGCGGTGACCAGCTGGACGCCATGCTGTTGCGGTGCCCACCTGCCATCGCATGGCTCCACCGGGTCATCATCGCCGTATGGCGGTCGGGGAGAGCCCCGAGGGAATGGAAAACTGCTATTATCACACCGTTATATAAGGGGAAGGGTCCGCGTGACTCCCCTGGTAACTACCGCGGTATAAGCCTTCTCTCTATTGCCGGGAAAGTGTACGCTGCCATACTTCTGCACCGCGTCTCCACGCAGGTTGATGGTCAGTTGCATGAGGCTCAGTGTGGTTTCAGAAAAAGCAGAGGCACTGTTGATGCAATTTTTACTCTGCGCTCGCTGAGCGCGGCACATGCCGAGTACAAACAATGCATGGCTGTGGCATTTGTCGACTATTCTAAAGCTTACGATTGCATAAACCGTGCGGCACTGTGGAGATTCCTTAGATTATGTAGTGTTCATCCGCACATAATTGATCTGTTGGAGGATCTTCACACCAACACAGCAGCTGCCGTGCGGCTGGCTGGGAAAATCGGGCACGAATTCCCCGTGTCGTCTGGTGTGCGACAGGGGTGCGTCATTGCTCCTGTGTTGTTCAATGTTTTTATTGACCACATAGTGAAAAAGGCGCTAGACATGATGCCAGAGGGGGCTGGCGTGTCAGTCGTGACCCGAGCCGGCGGCTCTGTGTTGTCGTCGTCGGTTGAGCGCATAGTAATGCTGATGTATGCCGACGATTTATGTTTGTTCTCGCATGACCCAGCTCAGTTGGCGCTTATGCTGAAAATCCTTGACAAAGTGTCCTCTAGCTTTGGCATGCAAATCAACGCCGCCAAGACAGAAGTGATGATTTTGCCAGCAGATTTTGTCGCGGATCTGCCCACGTTTGCGCTGACTGGTGGTGAAGTGAAGACCGTCTCTGCATTTAAGTATCTAGGGAGTTGGATAACCCAGAGTGGTGGTGTGGAAAAGGAGATCGGTGTGCGTGTCGGTCGCGCGCTGGGCGTGTTTGCGTCTTTTGATAAGATTTGGGCCAGCAAGAAGATGCAAGTGCAGTCTAAGATGCGGGTTTACAACACTTTCGTGCTGCCCCACTTTCTGTACGGCTGCGAAACATGGGCCCCTACTAAAACACAACTGACTCGATTGGAGGTTGCCCACTCTAACTGCCTTCGTCGCATTCTGGGTGTGCGCCTGGTCGACCGGCACAGATTAACTTATATTCGGCAGGCGTGCGACACTGAGCCAATTGAGAGCCTTGTGGCAAAGCGATCAATGCAGTGGCTAGGCCATGTGATGCGCATGCCGGCTTCTCGTCTTCCTCGTACGACTTTTGACTGCACAATGGATGTGGCTCGGCAGCAAGGCCGGCCTCCAGCCTCCTCCCGACACTATTTTCTTAAGCTACTGATTCAGCAGCTAGGCGAAACTAGTGGCACTCGTTCTGATTGGAAGACTTTTTCGGACACGGCGTTTGAGCGTGCTCAGGATAGGGTCGGGTGGAGAGCCGTGGTGTACGGTCCGGCTGCCCCTCAGGCGCCGGCCCCTCCACCACGGCGGTCAAGTAGATTGGCAAGCGCCACTTGACCCCCTATCCCCTAGAAGCAGTTAGGACCTATTTTGGAGGCGTCGCACAATAGCTCTCCTTTTTGCTCTGGGACTACACGTTGGCAGGCAGCCGGCTGGTGGCTACCGCCCCTCACAAGTAATTGTTAGGGCCAGAACTGGACTTGGGTCTAGGCGGTGGTACTAGGACTAGAGGTAGTCTTTGCTGGAAAGCCGATGTAACTGTAACTGTAACTGTAGCGGCCTGCTCTGTGGCTGCCTCCCTCTATACACAATTGATGCTGGATTTTGGCTAGGACCAACCTGGTAGGAAGAGAACACCATCTTTGGTTGCAAACCGCCCGTGGCGCTGTCACGAATGCACCGAATACATGAGGCCAACAGCGCCCAAGACAGGCACCTAGGATTCTTTGGGGCCCATCTGCTACAGGCGCCCCCATCCTTTGACATCCGTTCACTCCAACCAACCCCTTCGCTCCAACCCTGAGCCACAGACCAACATGCCAAGACTGCAAGTCACAAGACCAACCTGGTAGGAAGAGAAGACCGCCTCAAGCTGCACTCCGACCGTGGCGCCCCCGTTCTTCTGCATCGATAGAAGCTTAGCCAGCTTCCCTTTGTGCCCCACAAGCCAAGCTGTAACCCACAAGACTAAGACTGACCTGGTAGGACGAAAGCCACCATTTTCGGCTGCACACCGACCGTGGCCCGCCCCCGTTCTACTACATCGAGAGCAGCTTGACCAGCTTCCCTTGGCCCCCTGACTGGCCTCCATCTACACACAATTGATGCTGTATTCCATCTATGACATGTAAAACAACAACTCCGTCAAGCATGACCGACCTGGTAGGAAGAGAACTCTGTTTCCGGCTGCGCCCCGACCGTCGCTCCCCCGTTCTTCAGCATCGAGAGCAGCTTAACCAACTTTCCCTTGGCCCCCTGGCTGGCCTCCTTCTACACATCTCTCACGCTGGATTTCAACTATGATATTTAAAAACAATTCCATCATTTATCAAAGACCTGGTAGGACGAAAACACCGTCTCTGGCTGCACACCGGCCGTGGCCCCCCCGTTCTTCTGCATCAAGAGCAACTTGGCCAGCTTACCCTTGGCTCCCTGGCTGGCCTCACTCTATACACAATCGATGCTGGATTTTGACTATGAAATGTAAAACAACTCCATCATTTATGACCGACCTGATAGGACGAAAACACCGTCTCCGGCTGCACGCCGGCCGTGGCGCCCCCGTTCTTCTGCACTGAGAGCTTCTTGACCAGCTTCCCCTTTGCCCCCTGGCTGGCCTCCCTTTTTATACCACTGCTGATATATTTCAACTAGGACTGACCTGGTAGGAAAAGAACACCGCCTCCGGCTGCACGCCGACCGTGGCCCACCCGTTCTTCTGCATCAAGAACAGCTTGACCAGTTTCCCCTTGGCCCCCTGAGTGGCCTCCCTCTATACACAATTGATGCTGGATTTCAACTATGACATATAAAACAACTTCATAATCTATGACCGACCTGGTAGGAAGAGAACACCTTCTCAGGCTGCACGCCAGCCGTGGCACCCCCGTTCTTCTGCATCAAGAACAGCTTGACCAGCTTCCCCTTGGCAACCTGGATGGCCGGTCGATCGCCCGGAGGGGGCGTTGGTTCCTGTGCTGTGACTGAGCCAGCGCGAAGAAGGGACTCCATGGACCAGAGCTGCGTGTTTGTGTGCATGTGAAGAGCATGTGTGTGTGTGTTGGGTGTGTGTGGTGTGTGTGCGGAGCAGTTAATCATATTGGCAGGGGTGTCGGCCCCTGTGCCGAGCCTGACCCCCCCGGCGAGGATGAGCCGGTGCAAAGAAGGGACGCCATGGACCAGAGGTGCATGTGTGTGTGTGTGTGTGTGTGTGATTTTTCTTACAGTGCTTTGGTGTTGCAACTGCGGTGGTCAGTGGCGGTTGGCTCGTCTGGCTCGCATCATGCTTTACCTTGACGGTGTTGTCTCCACTCCAACTGACAAGCGCGTTTCCATTGGGCGTGAGCGTGGTGAAGATAATCGTGTTTTTTGGGGGGGGGGGGGTAAACTAGAGCCTCCAGACTACCCCCAGATCTACCGCCAGACCCGAGGCCAGAATCCCGGCATGCGTTACCTTGACGGTGTTGTCTTCCTCTGACACGCGTGTTTCTGGTTGGGCATGAACGCGATTCGGCTAGCAAGTGTCGAAAAAATGAGATGCGACATTCTAGTGGGACATATCTGCTTGGAGCATCCAGCATTTTATTCCCGAGATATGTCTGCTCAAAGTGCTGCCTGTGGTGACTGTGAACCAACCTTGACGGTGTTGTCTCCACTGCCACTGACGAGCGTCTTTCCGTTGGGCGTGTACACGATTCGCCTAGCAAGTGTCACAAAATGAGATGCGACATTCCAGTGGAACGTACCTGCTTGGAGCATCCAACATTTTGTGAGAGAGGTATCTGCTCGGAGTGCTGCCTCTGGTGACTGTGAACCAACCTTGACGGTGTTGTCTCCGCTGCCGCTGACGAGCGTCGTTGTGTTGGGCGTGTACGCAACTTGGCAAACATACGACCGCCGAGCCCCCAGGCCCAGACCCAGAGTGTATCCCCTTCCCAGACAACCCTTCATAGCATGCGTTACCTTGACGGTGTTGCCTCCACTCCCACTGACGAGCGTCTTTCTGTTAGACGTGTACGTGACTTGGCAAAATAAAGACCTCCGAACTCCCAGGCCCAGGCCCAGGCCCAGGCCCAGACCCAGACCCAGGCCCAGGCCCAGGCCCAGACCCAGACCCAGACCCAGGCCCAGGCCCAGGCCCAGGCCCAGGCCCAGGACCAGGCCCAGGCCCAGGCCCAGGACCAGACCCAGAGTGTACCACCATCCTAGACAATTCCTCCTAGCATGCGTTACCTTGACGGTGTTGTCTTCGCTCCCACTGACTAGCACCTTTCTGTTGGGCGTGAACGCGTTTCGGCCAGAAAATTAAAAAAACAGGAAACCCAAAATTCCAGTGGAATATGCTGCTTGTGGTGTCTGCGTCTGTGTACCAACCTTGACGGTGTTGTCTCCGCTCCCACTGACAAGCGTCTTTCCGTTGGGCGTGAACGTGATGGCAGACACGTTTCCATTGTGGCCCTTGTGCGCAGAGAGGCACTGCGGGTGTGGAGATGTGGGGTGTGTGGATAGTGAATGTGGGGAGCGTGTGGAGTGTGAAGAATTGAGGAGTGTGGAGGTGTGAACGCGATGGTAGACACGTTTCCGTTGTGGCCCTTGTGTGCGGAGAGGCACTGCGGGTGTGGATGTGTGTGGAATGTGAATGTGGAGAGTGTGGAGGAGTGGAGGGTGTGGAGGTGTGAACGGGATGGCAGACACGTTTCCGTTGTGGCCCTTGTTTGCGGAGAGGCACTGCGGCACTGTGTGATGTGTGGGATGTGTGAATATATGCAGGTGTGGAGAGTATGGGGCGTGTGAATCAAATACATATTTCCGGGGTTGTATGAAGAGCAGGACGCCATGCGGCACCGATCTCGACGAGTTGATCGACGAGCGGAGGAGCTGGCGCCCGTCAATGCATGCTGGACATTGGTCAAGATGGCTGCCCGTGGAGGCGGGTTACCATCACGGCTTCAGCGGTGGCGACCGCCGAGGCAACACAGAGTAAATCCGCTTCACCAATCGCAGCGTTCGTCACCGCGCTCATCCTCGGGGTCGCTCGTCTGCCGGTGACTGGCGTTGGAAGGTCTTCAGGCAGCCTCCATGACAACTCTGTCGTCCATGCACCCCTGGAGGGTGGGACCTGGCCATGCATGAGGCATGGGGCGCCGGCTGAGCCCCATGCAAACGAGAGCCGGACAGCCATGCACTGCCAGGCGGGGACCGTTCCAGTCAGCGCCAGTCGGCTCTGCCGGCTTGACTGGCCACAAGGCCACTACTGTGACCCTGAGGAGGGTCCTCTCCTATATGCTCCTTGCCAGACATGTCTCTCAGAGACCGCTGTTTGGGGTAGTCTAGCCGGCGGGAGCGGTAGTCTATCGGCCAGGAGCCGGCGGTACTCTAGTACTGAAGTGTGCTGGAGTATCGGCGGGTGTCTCTAGTAGAAGAGTAGCCTGCTTAGCTGGAAACCCCGTGTTACTGTTACTGTTACTGTATGAAGAGGGTGGTGGTGTGAATCACATGCATATTTCCGTTGCGGCCCTTGTGCACGCACGGCGAATTGCTTCCGGGTTGGGTCTGCAACACAAAATGTTTGATTTCATGTGCCGCCCATGGCGCGCCCCCGAAACATCGGCTGATGCAGCCCCCATTCTCAGGGTCCCAAGGTTCCTGAAGCTGATCGGCGAAAGACCTCTCGCGTGCCGCCCTGCCAACTTTTCGGCGCCCCACCGACACCATTCGCAAGACACTGGCACACATACACACACACACACACACACACACACACATACATACCTTGCCAGATTTCACGTCCCACACCCTGAAAGTGTTGTCCTCGCTTCCAGACGCCAGCATGCTGCAGTCGGCTGAGAAGCGAACGCACAGCACGCTCGACGTGTGGCCCTTGAGCACAAAAACTGACTGCGTGGACATGTGCGTGTTGTGTGTGTTTGTGAGTGTGTGTGTGTGTGTGTGTGTGTGTGCGTGTTTGTGCCAGGGGTACCAATCCCCCACACAGATCCCCCCCCCCCCCCCCGCGTACCTTGAGACCCCCAAATGAAGCATCCCGAATCCGCACTGACGAATTGCTGCCCCCGCTCACCCCCCTCCACATGCATTCACACCCTCGACACTCATTTCCACTTAGTTCCGCACTCGTTCCCACTGTATTCCACACTTTTCCACACTTCATTCCACACCCGTTCGTACCTTGAGGCCGCCGCCTTGAAGAAGCGTCCCAAATCTGCACGGATGAATCGCTGCCTCCGCTGACCACCCCTCAACATGCACTCGCACCCTCGACACGCATTCCCACTTAGTTCAGCACTCGTTCCCACTTAGGCCCACACTTTCCCTCTCTCCATTTCACACTCGTTCAAACCTTGAGCCCCACAGGAAGCGTCCCAAAGTCGCACGGACGACTCGCTGCCTCCGCTGACCATCTGCCGCCCATCACTGCCGCCGCGCCCACCAAAACATAACCAAAACTGCCTCCGTATTCAAAATCCCCGCAATCATACACTGCCGCTACACACCCACACTCCCCCACACTCATTCACACCCACCTTGAAAGCCCCTGATGAAGCGTCCCAATCATCATCGCCTCCGCTAACCACCCGCCGCCCATCGCTGCTCCAGTTGCACCAACATCCTCACTCGTTCACACTTTGCCCCACACTCCCCCACACTCATTCGCACCAACCTTGAGACCCCCAGATGACGCGTCCCAAAGCCGAACTGACGAATCACTGCTTTTGCTGACCACCGCGCCCACCAAAACAACAACAAAACTGCCTCACACTCCCCATTCAAAATCCCCGCAATCATTCACTCCCTCTTCACCCCACACTCCCCCACACTCATTCACAAGAAACAAGTACAAGTAACACGGGGTTTCCAGCTAAGCAGGCTACTCTTCTACTAGAGACACCCGCCGATACTCCAGCACACTTTAGTACTA
>VFSX01000087.1:327500-337500 GCA_016618255.1 Chlamydomonas sp. UWO 241 | reverse complement strand
GTCCAAACATTTAAACAAACACACCCAAACGCCGCACACCTGCCCGGACGCAAGGTCCCACACTCGTAGCGTGCCGTCCGCTGATCCTGAAACCGCGCGCGCGCCGTCTGGCGAAATCGCGAGGCTAAGGACGCGGTCGGTGTGGCCCTGGGAAAGGTGTGGGGAGGTGTGGGGAAAGTTTGGGGAGGTGTGGAAGATTAAGTGTGATTCAGGGAGTGTGGGCGCTGCACGCTTGCTGGCCCGATAGCACTCTTCTGGTGGCAGGAAGCTGCAATCGTTGGATCCTACAAGCAGCCGACAACCTCCAAGCAACATCCAAAAGAAAACCTACAACCTACTCCACAGTTTTGGAGCCTCCTCTGAGTCAGCACCGACCCTCAGCACCACCTCACACTCCCGGTTGGTAATGCACCAGCAGCAGCAAATTGTGCAAACTCGGGTCAAAAAACAGGGAACAACCAGAGCAACTGACAAGCTACTCCACAGTGCCCTGACCAGTGCCCTGACCAGTGCCCTGACCAGTGCTGACCAGCACCCATTTTTAGCAGCACACTGCCCGTTGATTACATACCAGCAGCCAATGGTGCAATCGGTCAAAACGGCCAAAGCAAACCTATCAAACAACCTAAGGCCAACTCGCACCTCCTCCACAACCTCCCAAGCCCTATTCGGGGGTGAGTCAGCACCCACACTTTGAGCACGGCCTTGGACTCCCGTTTGGTGACAGACCAACAGCAGATCATGTAGTCGTTCGGCCCTGAAAACAGCCAAAACACGCTCCAAACAACATCCCAACAACCTACAACCTCCAAGCCTCCTCTAGGCAGTGCTGAGTCAGCAGCGCTGAGTCAGTACCCACACCTTGAGCACCGGCTTACACTCCTCGTTGGCGGTAGACCGGCAGCAGATCGTGCAGTCATTCGACCTTGAAAACGGCAAACAAAATCCAAACATTCTCCCAACTACTCACAACTCCAAGCCTCCTCTCTGAGTCAGCAGTGCTGAGTCAGCACCCACACCTTGAGCACCACCTCGCACTCCTTGCCGGTGGTAGACCAGCAGCAGATCCTGCAGCCGTCCGACCCTGAAAACAGCCAAAAACACCCCAAACAACCACCCAACTACCTACAACTTCCAAGCCTCCTTTCCAATTCAGCAGCGCTGAGTGAGCACCCACACCTTGAGCATGGCCTCGCACTCCCTGTTGGTGGTAGACCAGCAGCCAAGGGTACTGTCGTCAGAACCTAAAAACAGCCAAAAAAACCTTCAAACAACCTCCAAACAACCTACAACTTCCCAGTCTCCTCTGAGTCAGCAGTGCTGAGTCAGCACCCAGCTTGAGCACTGCTTTGCACTCCTTGCCGGTGGTAGACCAGCAGCAGATCGTGCAGTCTTTCAACTCTGAAAACAGCAAAACAACTCCAAACAACCCTCTAAACAACCTACAACTTCCAAGCCTCCTGCCTGAGTCAGCAGTGCTGAGTCAGCACCCACACCTTGAGCACAGCCTCGCACTCCCCGTTGGTGATAGAGAAGCAGCAAGGTGCACCGCGTCTCCACGCAGGTTGATGGTCAGTTGCATGAGGCTCAGTGTGGTTTCAGAAAAAGCAGAGGCACTGTTGATGCAATTTTTACTCTGCGCTCGCTGAGCGCGGCACAGGCCGAGTACAAACAATGCATGGCTGTGGCATTTGTCGACTATTCTAAAGCTTACGATTGCATAAACCGTGCGGCACTGTGGAGAGTCCTTAGATTATATAGTGTTCATCCGCACATTATTGATCTGTTGGAGGATCTTCACACCAACACCGCAGCTGCCGTGCGGCTGGCTGGGAAAATCGGGCACGAATTCCCCGTGTCGTCTGGTGTGCGACAGGGTGCGTCATTGCTCCTGTGTTGTTCAATGTTTTTATTGACCACATAGTGAAAAAGGCGCTAGACATGATGCCAGAGGGGGCTGGCGTGTCAGTCGTGACCCGAGCCGGCAGCTCTGTGTTGTCGTCGTCGGTTGAGCGCATAGTAATGCTGATGTATGCCGACGATTTATGTTTGTTCTCGCATGACCCAGCTCAGTTGGCGCTTATGCTGAAAATCCTTGACAAAGTGTCCTCTAGCTTTGGCATGCAAATCAACGCCGCCAAGACAGAGGTGATGATTTTGCCAGCAGATTTTGACGCGGATCTGCCCACGTTTGCGCTGACTGGTGGTGAAGTGAAGACCGTCTCTGCATTTAAGTATCTAGGGAGTTGGATAACCCAGAGTGGTGGTGTGGAGAAGGAGATTGGTGTGCGTGTCTGTCGCGCGCTGGGCGTGTTTGCGTCTTTTGATAAGATTTGGGCCAGCAAGAAGATGCAAGTGCAGTCTAAGATGCGGGTTTACAACACTTTCGTGCTGCCCCACTTTCTGTACGGCTGCGAAACATGGGCCCCTACTAAAACACAACTGACTCGATTGGAGATTGCCCACTCTAACTGCCTTCGTCGCATTCTGGGCGTGCGCCTGGTCGACCGGCACAGATTAACTTATATTCGGCAGGCGTGCGACACTGAGCCAACACGGCGTTTGAGCGTGCTCAGGATAGGGTCGGGTGGAGAGCCGTGGTGTACGGTCCGGCTGCCCCTCAGGCGCCGGCCCCTCCACCACGGCGGTCAAGTAGATTGGCAAGCGCCACTTGACCCCCTATCCCCTAGAAGCAGTTAGGACCTATTTTGGAGGCGTCGCACAATAGCTCTCCTTTTTGCTCTGGGACTACACGTTGGCAGGCAGCCGGCTGGTGGCTACCGCCCCTCACAAGTAATTGTTAGGGCCAGAACTGGACTTGGGTCTAGGCGGTGGTAATAGGACTAGAGGTAGTCTTTGCTGGAAAGCCGATGTAACTGTAACTGTGAAGGTGCAGTCGTTTGACCCTAAATGGCCAAAAACACTCCAAACAACCTCCAAAAAACCTACAACCTACTCCACAACCTCTCAAGCATCCCCATCAGTGCTGAGTCAGCAACCACACCTTGAGCACTGCCTCGCACTCCCCATTGGTGGTAGACCAGCAGCGGATGGTGGTGTCGTCCGAGCCCGAAAACAGGCGCAGGCCTCCGGGTGTGTATGCCACACAGTTCACGTCTCCGATGTGGCCCTGCACGCAAGTGTGGGCAGTGTGGGGGGGTATGGGACAATTTCGCTTTGTGAGTAAGTAGGTGTGAGTGAGAAGGTGTGTGTGAGTTAGTGTGAGTAAAAAGGCGCAGGCCTCCGGGTGTGTGCGAGACACAGTTGACGCCGCCGATGTGGCCCTGTGGGGTTTCGTTTCGTTTTAAGGTTCAGGGGTAAGGGTTGATTTAAGGCTTACGGTGCAGAGTTCAGGGTTTGAGAGTCACTTTTAGAGGATGTCAAAACCGCTCACTCACCATGTTGTGCCCCAGGTCAAACCCCTTCAGCTCCGTCATTCCAGCGGACCCCAGCCACCATTCCGTCCATGCGCCCCCCACCCGATCAAGACACAAACAACAGCATCCAGAATCCGCTCATGCCATTGGCAAAAAACGACTCCCAACGCACACAAGCTCCCACCCCCAAAGCTGCTGACGCACCATGGTGTGCCCCAGGTCGAACCCCTTGAGCTCCGTCTCAAGCGGGCTCCAGTCCCCATTGTCCCCCAACTCGCAATGGACTGCCCACCCGCCGTTTCCGTTTGCACTCGCGCCACGCTGGGAGCGCGCCACGCGGCGCACCTGTGTGTGTGTGTGTGTGTGTGCGTGTGTGCGTGTGTGTGTGTGTGTGTGTGACATGTGTCTCCCAGCTTGCGTTGAATCGCCCACCCGCCATTTCCACATGCATTCGCACCACGCTGCGAGCGCGCCACATGGCGCACCTGTGTGCGTGCGTGCGTGTGTGTGTGTGTGTGAGAGAGAAGTTTCTTCCAACTTGCAATGGACTGCCCACCCGTCATTTCCGCCTGCACTCGCGCTACGCTGGGATAGCGCCATGCGGCGCACCTGTGTGTGTGTGTGTGTGTGTGTGTGTGCGTGTGTGCGTGTGTGAGAGTTGTGAGGTGTCTGAGTTGGACCGCCCACCCGCCGTTTCCGCCTTCACACGCTGTGAGCGGTCATACGGCGCACCTGTGTGTGTGTGTGTGTGTGTGTGTGTGTGTGTATTTGTGTGTGTGTGTGTGTGTGTGTGCGTGCGTGTGTGCATGTGTGAGGGAGTTGTTGTATTTATGAGCTGAACCGCTCACTCGCCATTTCCGCCATTTCGCTCGCGCAGCGCTGGGGGCGCGCAACGCAGCGCAATTGTTGTACACACAGGTGGATGGGTGAGTGGGAGGTGTTTCAGTTTCAGCAAATGCGTGTCGACGCAGCTGTGTGCATGGAGAGAATTCACCCGTGGAGATGCTACGGGTTGGCTAGTGTGAAGGTTGGAGACGTTAGGGACTCGCCAGCGACCCCTGCCACGGGCACTCTCAGATGATGATCTCGTGCACATTGCTCGGATCCTGAGATCCTGAGAATGTCAGCTAACTGAAATGCAAAAACAAAGCAAAAAAACAGCTAGAGAGAAACAAGGGAGGCTCCAGGGGGAAGGTAGTGGGTATCTCGGGAGAATGTGGAGAGACACCAGCAACTCGAGCCACAAGCACTCTGTGATGATGATCTCACGCACAGCGTTTGTAAACTGATCCTGAGAAAGCCAAGCTAAATAATGTGTGCAAAACGAAGCAAGGAGAAACTAGAGGGAATCTAGGGAGAACCTAGAGAGTAGGTAGTGGGAAGCTAGGGACGCACCGGCGACCCCCCGGCCACGGGCACCCGCAGATGATGACCTCGCGCACGGAACTCGTATACTGATCCTGAGAATGCCAAGCCAATGTGTGCAAAACAAAGCAATGCTAATCTAGAGGTACTTAAGGGAGAACCTAGAGAGTAGGTAGGGAGGCGCTAGGGAAGCACCGGCGACTTGAGCCATGGGCACTCGCGGATGTTGATCTCGCCCCTAGATACTGCGATCCTGCGAATGCCAGCTAACAAGTTTGGAACAAAGGCAAAGAGAATCTTGCGGGAAGCTAGGGAGAAGATAGGGACGCACCGGCGACTTGAGCCATGGGCACTCGTGGATGACGATCTCGCGCACAATGCCTAGATACTGCGATCCTGAGAAATGCCAGCTAACAAGTGCGGAACAAAGGCAAAGAGAATCTTGCGGGAAGCTAGGGAGAAGATAGGGACGCACCGGCGACTTGAGCCATGGGCACTCGCGGATGATGATCTCGCGCACGGCGCTCGGGTCCTTGGCGATGTCGTGCGAGCACTTTTTGAGGAAGCGAAGCATGTCCTGGGGAGTTGGATGCAACACGTGAGGCGAGGCGGCGAGGTGTGAGTCGGCGTGTGTATAACAGATGGCATGCACACGCAGGCGGTGTTGTGCGAGCATTTTTTGAGGAAGCGAAGCATGTCCTGGGGGGTTGGACGACCGGGAGTGAATCAGGGTGAGGGAGCTTGTGTGTGTGTGGGGGGGGGGGGAGAGTCGCCGTGTGTAGCAAAGTTGGCGTGTACATCCACACGATGTCGTGCCAACACCTTTTGGCACGCGCAACATGTCCTTGGGCGTTGGAATGAGGTTCCCTATTTTCGCTTCTGCTTGCGTTTCCTTGGCACTGGTGGACGTGAGTGTGGCCCTGCACCATGCTGTATCCGCACGTATCCACGTCGATCTATTTTGGTTCGACATTCATCTGTTCTGTTTCACATATGTTCTTTGCCAATGCCCGCTTTCATTTTTCCATGTTCTATAATTTGTAATTGCGTAACCTTGGAGTAGGTGACAGTGGTGTCAAACCAAGAATTTTCTATTTGCCCCTACGATATTGGAGTGAACGTGCCGAGTTGCCCCCGCAGGAGACGTTTTTTGTGTGGAAAAGTGAGAAAATTTCGATTTTCACACTTTTCCGGAGCGAAATTTGCACGATTTAACCCCGCGGTTTCCCCAATGAATTTCCCGTTTTGCTCCCGCAGCGGGGGCTGCGGGGGCTGCGGGGGCGCTCAGACATCTCTGGTAGATGGACCAGTGTTTGCCATGGCCTGTCCATTCTTGTTACCTTGGAGTACGTGGAAGTGAGCGTCGCGAGACCGAGGTCCTGCACCATGCCGTAGCCGACGCCCCCACGGAACGCAGCTTCCAGGTAGTCAAAGCGCAGGAGCAGGAGGTCAATGGTACCCTGTGAAGTGAGGGTGTCGCAAAACGCTTTAAACGGTGGTGTTGTGTGTGGTGTGGCGGTGGTGGTGGGGTGGGAGGGTGGGGGCAAGTGAGGTTAAGCCTCCAGGTTGTCAAATCGCTGGAGCAGGAGGTTGATGGTACCCTGTGAGTTAATGGGGGGTGCATGCGTGTGTGTGTGTGTGTGTGGGGGGGGGGGGCGAGTGAGGTGCAGCCTCCAGGTAGTCAAAGCACTGGAGCAGGCGGTCGATGGTGCGATGTGAGTCGATGGGGTGGGGCTGGGGGGGGTGTGTGTGTTTGGGTGGTGGGGGAGTGTGTTGATAGTGCCATGTGAGTTGATTGTGTGCATGTGTGGGGTTGGGGCTCGATTAACGGAGGCGCGTTCTCGTCGCCGAGCCCTGGACCCAGCAATGCGGCGCTGCTGGTGACTAGGATCTCCGTGCTGCTGACGAGCGGGATGAAATACGACTGGCCTGGCTCCTGCTAGACTGTCCCTTCGTGGAAACTACAGGAGCGGCTTGCCCGGCGCTGTCATGGCTTGGCGAGTAGCCGCGGCGCTGCCGCGACCCGTGCTGGGAGACGGCCCTTATCCTCCTCCCATGCAGGACGCCATGCGGCACCGATCTCGACGAGTTGATCGACGAGCGGAGGAGCTGGCGCCCGTCAATGCATGCTGGACATCGGTCAAGATGGCTGCTCGTGGGGGCGAGCTACCATCAGGGCTTCAGCGGTGGTGACCGCCGAGGCAACAACAGAGTTTATCCGCTTCACCATCGCAGCGTTTGTCACCGCGCTCACCCTCGGGGGCACTCGTCTGCCGGTGACTGGCGTCGGCATTGGTCTTCAGGCAGCCTGCCATGACGACTCTGTTTGCCCAGGCCCCCCTGGAGGGTGGGACCTGGCCATGCATGACGCATGGGGCGCAGGCAGAGCCCCATGCATGGAGTTGGACAACCATGCACCATGCCAGGCGGGGACTTTTCTGCTTCAGCGCCGCCAGTCGGCACAGCCGGCGTGGTTGGCCTCAAAGGCCAGGAGGAGGACGGTCCTTTCCTATACGCTCCTTGCCAGACATGTCCCTCAGGGCCTTGTTTGGGTCTAAACTAGCCGGCGGGAGCGGTAGTCTAGACGGCAGGTAACCGGCTGGTGGCTATCGTCCTTCACAGGGCGGTGGCACTAGGACTAGTGTTGTCTTAGCTGGAATGCCATGTAACTGTAACTGTAACTGTATGTGTGGGGTGGGTGGTTGGGGGGGGGGGGGTAAGTTTGGGTGGGGGGGTGTTGGTGTTGGTGGTGTTGGTGGTGGTGGTGGGGCGAGTGAGGTTAAGCCTCGAGGTAGTCAAAGCGCTGGAGCAGCAGGTCGATCTGTGGGTTGATGGGGGTGGGGATTGGGGTAGATGAGTTTGTGTGACGGTGGTGTTGGTGGTGTGTGTGTGTGTGTGTGTGTGTGTGTGTTTGGGAGGGGGAGGGAGGCAGGGGCGCAGCTTCAAGGTAGTCAAAACGCTGGAGCAGGAGGTCGGTGGTGCCCTGTGAAGTGAGGGGGGGGGGAGGCCGGGGGGGCAAGGGGGTATATGGGTTCGGCAGGCGGTTCATTTTACCCTGTAAATTGATGTGGATAGGTGGGTGGATGGGGGGTGGGGGGTGGGGGGCGGTGGGGGAAAAGGCGCAGCCTCCAGGTAGTCAAATCACTGGAGCAGGAGGTCAATGGTGCCTTGCGAGTTGGTTGGGAGTGTGTGTGTGTGGGGGGGAGGGGGGGCGGGTAGGTAAGTTTGGGTGGTGGGTGGTGGTGTTGGTGGGGAGGGGGGGGGCAGCAAGTGAGGTGCAGCCTCTAGGTAGTCAAAGCGCTGGAGCAGAAGGTCAATGGCACCCTGTGAATTCATGGGGGAGGACGGGGAGAGGCCGGGGGGGGGGGGGTAGATGGGTTTCAGCGGGTCATCGAGCTTCCCAAAGCCTCCCCAATCCTCTTTGAACATCCCCTAGCCTCCCGAAGCTTGCGCAGGCCTCCCCAAACCTCCCCAAGCCCCCCCCCCCCCCCCCACACACACAGAACCTTCATGAATCACGCCAAGCCCCAAATACTGAATTTCATAGAGGTGGGGGGGGGGGGAGGGTTTATGTTCTCCTATACTTCACCTGCTTTCTCCTCTGCTTTATCCCTCTTTCCTATTAATGTTCTTGTTCCGGCTGAACCCCATGCAAACGAGAGCTGGGCAGCCATGTACTGCCAGGCGGGGACCGTTCCAGTCAGCGCTAGTCGGATCTGCCGGCTTGACTGGCCACAAGGCCACTACTGTGGCCCTGAGGAAGGTCCTCTCCTATATGCTCCTTGCCAGACATGTCTCTCAGAGACCGCTGTTTGGGGTAGTCTAGCCGGCGGGAGCGGAAGTCTATCGGCCGGGAGCCGGCGGTACTCTAGTACTTAAGTGTGCTGGAGTATCGGCGGGTGTCTCTAGTAGAAGAGTAGCCTGCTTAGCTGGAAACCCCGTGTTACTGTTACTGTTCTTGTTCCCGTTCCCTCCCTCTCTGCCTCACCTGCGCCTCCTTGGAGTTGGCGCGCCCCAGGTGTCGCATAACATACTTCAGGTTGTACCCGTCCCCAGTGGGGTTCTCAAAGCAGTGCTCGGCGAGTGCGTTGTGGCCGCGCGCGACGTCGACGTGGTGGTGCGCGCTGAGCCGCTGTGGGTGACACATGTGGAAGTGTGGATTTTGGTTTGACTTCGTCGCGAAGTGCGTTTTTTGCATTTTTGCATTTTTTGCGGTATTGGCGGTTGAGAAAGCAGTGCTCGACGAGTGCGCTGTGGCTGCGCGCCCCATGCCCCGCGCCCCATGCCCCATGCCCCGTCCACGTGGTGGTGCGCGCTGAGCCGCTGTGGGTGGCACATGTGGAAGTGTGGAAGTGTGGATTTATGTTTGTCTTCGTTGCGAATGCATCCATGCATCATTTATTTTTTGATTTCGTGTTTTTTTTGCGGTTATTGCGGTTGATAAAGTAGTATTCGGCGAGTGCGCTGTGGCTGCGTGCCACCTCCACAAGGTGGTGCGCGCTGACCCTCTGTCGGTGTGGGAGTGAGGAAACACGCTTTTCGTTAAATGCAACAGTGTCGATTAACGGAGGCGCGTTCTCGTCGTCGAGCCCTGGACCCAGCAATGCGGCGCTGCTGGTGACTAGGATCTCCGTGCCGCTGACGAGCGGGATAAAATACGACTGGCCTGGCTCCTGCTAGACTGTCCCTCGGTGGAAACTACAGGAGCGGCTTGCCCGGCGCTGTAATGGCTTGGCGAGTAGCCGCGGCGCTGCCGCGACCCGTGCTGGGAGACGGCCCTTATCCTCTTCCCATGCAGGACGCCATGCGGCACCGATCTCGACGAGTTGATCGACGAGCGGAGGAGCTGGCGCCCGTCAATGCATGCTGGACATCGGTCAAGATGGCTGCTCGTGGGGGCGAGCTACCATCAGGGCTTAAGCGGTGGTGACCGCTGAGGCAACAACAGAGTTTATCCGCTTCACCATCGCAGCGTTTGTCACCGCGCTCACCCTCGGGGGCACTCGTCTGCCAGTGACTGGCGTCGGCATTGGTCTTCAGGCAGCCTGCCATGACGACTCTGCTTGCCCAGGCCCCCCTGGAGGGTGGGACCTGGCCATGCATGACGCATGGGCGCAGGCAGAGCCCCATGCATGGAGTTGGACAACCATGCACCATGCCAGGCGGGAACTTTTCTGCTTCAGCGCCGCCAGTCGGCACAGCCGGCGTGGTTGGCCTCAAAGGCCAGGAGGAGGACGGTCTTTTCCTATACGCTCCTT
>VFSX01000087.1:307500-322500 GCA_016618255.1 Chlamydomonas sp. UWO 241 | reverse complement strand
GCTGCAGCAGCTCATGCACGCTGTCTGCACACACACACACACACACACACACACACACTCACACACACACACCTGCAGCGCCACCGGCTCCTGGCTTGCAAGCATAAGCTGAAGCAGCTCACGCACGCTGTATGCATCTGCTGAGCTTAGCTGCGGAATCTGCTCGTCGAAGACTGTGAGTGGTACATGATTGAGGGTGTGCAGTGTGTGTTTGTGGGAGGGCGGGGGCAGGGTGTGTGTTTGGGGGGGGCATTTCAGACATCGTACTGTACAGATACATAACAAGAAATGTACGAAATGTGCACAGCGCGACAACCGCGTCGCTTGCACAGAAGAAGGCACGCCCTCCATCCCTGCTCGCCACACCCACACGAATC
This sequence comes from Chlamydomonas sp. UWO 241, assembly GCA_016618255.1. Classification (NCBI taxonomy): domain Eukaryota; kingdom Viridiplantae; phylum Chlorophyta; class Chlorophyceae; order Chlamydomonadales; family Chlamydomonadaceae; genus Chlamydomonas; species Chlamydomonas priscui. The sequence continues at coordinate 322,123 of VFSX01000087.1, read as the reverse complement.
AGCACAGTTCACACTCCCCACACTTTTCACCACCCCCCACACTTCCCCACACTCACCCGCGCGGTATGCCACGTATGTGGACGCGATCGAGCCGTCGTCCCGGTTGGCGACTCGAAGCTTGTCCGCAGCAGCAGCTACACAAGGGTTTTGAGGGTTAAGGATTGAATGGGTAAATACGATGGGGTGAAGAGGGTGTGTGAAGATGATGGGGCATGATGGTGGGGCGGGGATCGAGTTGTCTTCCCGGTTGGCGACCCGAAACCTTGTCCGCAGCAGCGCCGTCACAAGAGGGTTTAGGGTTAAGGATTGAATGGGTAAATGCAATGGGATGAAAAGGGCGTCGTGATGATGGGGCATGATGATGGGGCAGGGATCAAGCTGTCGCCCCGGTCGGCGACCGTGGGCTTGTCCGCAGCGGCACCTGCATTCATGTTTGGGATTGAATTCGAATGGGGCGAGGGGGGGGGGGGGGCTTTTGTCAAATACGCTGCCGGTAGGTGCATCACACACGACTGTAAAAACCATCATCATTACCTTGGTGGCGTGCTTGGTCATAAGGTTCAGGCTTTCGGGGTCTGACAGTCCCGCTAGGGCTTGAAATTCAAGGGTCACACACACATGCAAAGGCATCCGACAGACTATACGAACAGCATCTATGTACACACGCGCCAACGCACCATCTCGGATGCAGCCCACGACCACATCGAACACCATGCACTTGGATTCGGCAGGCCCGCCGCCGCCTCCAGCGCCACCTCCACCGACCTTCCCCCCGCCAAACTTGGAGGCGCGTGGCGGTGGTGGGGCTGAGGGCAGGAGCTGCTTGGGCATGCGGACTGCGCGGAGCTGCGCTGGCTTGAGCTATGTGTGGGCAGGGGGGGAAATGCATGTGTGTATGTGTGCGTGATACCACCCTCAAAACATAATTGAAACGATCAAACCGAAATGTGCCATCCCTGACGCACCTCAAACCATGCTCGGGAGTGCAGCATGCAGGGCCGTCGGCATGTGGTTTAATTTACACAAGACACGGTTTAGGTTCAAGGACTTAGTTAGGGTATTGGAGTTAGGACCTTGCAAACTTAAACCAGCCTTAAAATGATTACATCGAAATGGCCCATCCCTGGCGCATTTCAACCATAGACGGGAGCACAGCACGCGCTCCCAGGAGCAGTTGCCTGTTTTCTGCGTCAGGTCGGCCCAAAACAGGGAACTAAAAACCTGGAGAAATCTGGGAGATCTTGCCGAAAGTAAACAAAATGTAGAAAAATACCGAAGAATCCTGCAGCTCCACCATTCTTGGCAGCGCAGCGCGCAGGGCCAGCAGCAGGTGGCCATTTTGTGCGTCGGGTCAGACGAATAAAAAAATGACGTTTCGGAACCCTTGCCGGAATGCAAGCGGAATCCAGAAAGCTTTGGAAGGCCGAACAACAAAAATGGGCAGACAAAACAACTACCCAAGCAAGTGCCCGCACCTCCACCATGGATGGCAGCGCAGCACGCAGGGCCGGCAGCAGGTGCCCGTTTTGCGCGTCGGGGCGGCACGTGAAGATGAAGCGAACGTTCTTTGGCAGTGTAGCCAGCTGCTCGCTCACGAGCTGAAGGACCTGTGTGTTTGTTTGTGTGTGTGTGTGTGTGTTGGTGTGTGTTTGGGGCTGCGTGTGCGTGGAGATGAAGCGACTGCTCTTCGGCAGCGTAGCCAGCTGCTCGCTCACGAGCTGCAGCACCTGTGTGTTTGTTTGTATGTGTGTTTGTTCATGTTTGTGTGTGGGTGGGGTGGGGTCTGGGTGCGTGTGTGCGGAGATGAAGCAAACATTATTTGGCAATGTAGCTAGCTGCTCGCTCACGAGCTGCACCGGGGAGTGGGTGGGTGGGTGGGTGCGTGTGTGGGCGGTGCGCGTGTGCATGTGTGAATGTGTGTGTGGGGGAAGGATGCGTGTGGAGATGGAGCGAACGTTCTTCGGCAGCGTTGCAAGCTGCTCGCTCACGAGCTGCAGCACCTGCGTGTTTGTGTGTGTGTGTGTGTGTGTGTGTGTGTGTGTGTGTGTGCGTGTGTGGAGATGAATCAAACATTCCTTGGCAGCGTAGCCAGATGCTCGCTCATGAGCTGCAGAACCTGTGGGTGCGTTTGTGCGTTTGTGTGTGGGGGTGGGGGTGGGAGTGGGGGTGCGTGTGTGGATATGAAGCGAACGTTCTTTGGCAACGTTGCAGCCCGTTGGAAATAGGTTCTGATATGCTGGAAATAGGTTCTGATATATTGGAATAATATGCGAAAGGAAGTGGGGCATTCGGGGCTGGATAGCGAATGCACTGGAGCCCTAGGCCTGCCAAGTCATCTGCCTTGTGTCGACTCCCCTTGCAGCAAAACCAAAACGAGCAAACCGCATCCAGTTTGAGTCACACCTTGTTGCCGCATGGCACGAACGGCTGGAACAGGCGCCCGTTCACATCCACCTCTTTTGGGGTGAGCGCATCTTCAAACCTTCGACCCAGCTCTCTAGATGGAGCATCATTTGGTCCCTCTTTCGCGTCAGTGCGATGTTGCCTTGACACATACACATTGCATTTACCTCGTTTCCGCAGGGCACGACCGGATGGAACAGGCGCCCGTTGACGTCCACCTCCTTCGCCCTTCTTCAAATTCGATGAGGCTAGCTCTAGCAAAAATATGATACGTTCATAATAATGTCCCGACTCCTCTCTAGTGTGATGCCGTATACAGTTTGAGTCGTACCTTTTCGCCGCGCGGCACGACCGGCTGGAGCAGGCGCCCGTTCACGTCGACCGCTTTCGTGGCGAGCACACCTCCAAACCCTCAACCTAGCTCTTTGGCTAGAGCATCATTTGGTCCCTCTTCATCTCTACTGCGATTACAGTTACAGTTACATCGGCTTTCCAGCAAAGACTACCTCTAGTCCTAGTACCACCGCCTAGACCCAAGTCCAGTTCTGGCCCTAACAATTACTTGTGAGGGGCGGTAGCCACCCGCCGGCTGCCTGCCAAAGTGTAGTCCCAGAGCAAAAAGGAGAGCTATTGTGCGACGCCTCCAAAATAGGTCCTAACTGCTTCTAGGGGATAGGGGGTCAAGTGGCGCTTGCCAATCTACTTGAACGCCGTGGTGGAGGGGCCGGCGCCTGAGGGGCAGCCGGACCGTACACCACGGCTCTCACCCGACCCTATCCTGAGCACGCTCAAACGCCGTGTCCGAAAAAGTCTCCCAATCAGAACGAGTGCCACTAGTTTTGCCTAGCTGCTGAATCAGTAGCTTAAGAAAATAGTGTCGGGAGGAGGCTTGAGGCCGGCCTTGCTGCCGAGCCACATCCATTGTGCAGTCAAAAGTTGTACGAGGAAGACGAGAAGCCGGCATGCGCATCACCTGGCCTAGCCACTGCATTGATCGCTTTGCCACAAGTCTCTCAATTGGCTCAGTGTCGCACGCCTGCCGAATATAAGTTAATCTGTGCTGGTCGACCAGGCGCACACCCAGAATGCGACGAAGGCAGTTAGAGTGGGCAACCTCCAATCGAGTCAGTTGTGTTTTAGTAGGGGCCCCCTCAGGCGCCGGCCCCTCCACCACGGCGGTCAAGTAGATTGGCAAGCGCCACTTGACCCCCTATCCCCTAGAAGCAGTTAGGACCTATTTTGGAGGCGTCGCACAATAGCTCTCCTTTTTGCTCTGGGACTACACGTTGGCAGCAGCCGGCTGGTGGCTACCGCCCCTCACAAGTAATTGTTAGGGCCAGAACTGGACTTGGGTCTAGGCGGTGGTACTAGGACTAGAGGTAGTCTTTGCTGGAAAGCCGATGTAACTGTAACTGTAGGGGCCCATGTTTCGCAGCCGTACAGAAAGTGGGGCAGCACGAAAGTGTTGTAAACCCGCAGCTTAGACTGCACTTGCATCTTCTTGCTGGCCCAAATCTTATCAAAAGACGCAAACACGCCCAGCGCGCGACCGACACGCACACCGATCTCCTTTTCACACCACCACTCTGGGTTATCCAACTCCCTAGATACTTAAATGCAGAGACGGTCTTCACTTCACCACAAGTCAGCGCAAACGTGGGCAGATCCGCGTCAAAATCTGCTGGCAAAATCATCAATTCTGTCTTGGCGGCGTTGATTTGCATGCCAAAGCTAGAGGACACTTTGTCAAGGATTTTCAGCATAACCGCCAACTGAGCTGGGTCATGCGAGAACAAACATAAATCGTCGGCATACATCAGCATTACTATGCGCTCAAACGACGACGACAACACAGAGCCGCCGGCTCGGGTCACGACTGACACGCCAGCCCCTCTGGCATCATGTCTAGCGCCTTTTTCACTATGTGGTCAATAAAAACATTGAACAACACAGGAGCAATGATGCACCCCTGTCGCACACCAGACGACACGGGGAATTCGTGCCCGATTTCCCAGCCAGCCGCACGGCAGCTGCGGTGTTGGTGTGAAGATCCTCCAACAGATCAATAATGTGCGGATGAACACTATATAATCTAAGAACTCTCCACAGTGCCGCACGGTTTATGCATCGTAAGCTTTAGAATAGTCGACAAATGCCACAGCCATGCATTGTTTGTACTCGGCGTGTGCCGCGCTCAGCGAGCGCAGAGTAAAAATTGCATCAACAGTGCCTCTGCTTTTTTCTGAAACCACACTGAGCCTCATGCAACTGACCATCAACCTGCGTGAAGACGCGGTGCAGAAGTATGGCAGCGTACACTTTCCCGGCAATAGAGAGAAGGCTTATACCGCGGTAGTTACCAGGGGAGTCACGCGGACCCTTCCCCATATAATAACGGTGTGATAATAGCAGTTTTCCATTCCCTCGGGGCTCTCCCCGACCGCCATACGGCGATGATGACCCGGTGGAGCCATGCGATGGCAGGTGGGCACCGCAACAGCATGGCGTCCAGCTGGTCACCGCCGGGAGCGGCGGCCGAGCGCAACGCTCGCACACACGCCTCCGTCTCAGCCAGGTCAGGGGGCGCCCGTGCGCTTCGTCCACCTCTGTGGCGCGTGTGAGCTCAAACGCCGCTACATCGTTCTCCAGCTGGTTCAGGTTCTCGTCGCTGAGCTTGGTCTCCCCGCCATATAGCTTGTCGAATGACTCTGTCATGGCCTTCAGCACCCCGTCTGGACCGCTGTGCAGCGCGCCCCGAGACGTCCCGCATGGCAGGTGGGATCTGATGGCTGCGGCTGCGGCCCGCCAGCCTGTCGCAAGCGCGCGCAAACTGGCGCAGATTCTTCTTGCGTAGCATGTCTTTCGCCTCCGCCACCTGCTGGCCGATCCACCTCTCCCTGTCTCTCTGCACAGCTGCGTCGGCCGCGCGGTTGGCGCGGTTGCGCTCTCGTTTGGCAGCAGCAGACTTGCTCCTGAGCCATGCCGTGTGCGCGCACTGCCGGGCGTCCATGAGCCGGAGGGTGCGCTGCGACAGAGTGAACTGCCAGCCGCAAACAAATACATATGAACGATTTACCTTCTTTCCGCAGGGCACGACCTGGCTGGAACAGGCGCCCCTTCACGTCCACCTCGTTTGCGGTGAGTGCGCCGTCAAACCCTCGACCCAGCTCGCCCGCCCAGAGCATGATTCGGTCCCTCTTTCTTTTTAGCGCTATAGTGCCTCGGCACATGCACATTGCATTTACCTTGTTGCCACAAGGCACGACCGGCTGGAATAAGCGCCCGTTCACGTCCACCTCTTTCGCCCTTCCTCAATCCCGGCTCCTCTCTAGTGTTAAACAGTTTGAGTCATACATTGCTGCAACAGGGCACGACCTGGCTGCACCACGCGCCGGTTCACCAGCCGTCACCTACCAGTCCCTAAAACACAGACCCTCAAACCATAGATGCATGCTGTCGCTTCCGCATGATGTCCGCACCATCCTTTCAATACATGCGTTATGCCAAGCCCCACACCTTGTTGCCGCATGGCACGACCGGCTGGAACAGGCGCCCTTTCACGTCCACCTGCCTTCTCCTTCCATCTCACGCTCTCACCCTCAACCCCGCTCTTTTCCCAGAGCACAATTTGCTCCCTTGTCCTCTCTGATGTTATGCCGCGACGTACTGCCATAACCACAAACTATTTACCTTGTTGCCGCAAGGCACGACCGGCTGGAACAGGCGCCCGTTCACGTCCACCTCTTTGCCCCTCCTCAACATCAGCTGGTGGCCAGCTCTCTAGAAAGAATATGTTTTTTGATTTAATGTCTCGAATCTTCGCTAGTGTGACGCAGTATACAGTTTCAGTCCTACCTTGTTTCCGCATGGCACGACCGGCTGGAACAGGCGCCCGTTCACGTCGACCTCTTTCGGGGTGAGCGGGTCTGCCTCGTCCATCGCGTCAATGAGGATGACGAGCTGCGGCAAGGTGGCAGAAGTGTGGGAGAAGTGTGGGGGAAGTGTGGCAGAAATGTGGGAGAAGTGTGGCATACGTGTGTCAGCAAGTAAAGACGCAGGTTTTGCGGTGAGTGGGTCCGCCTCGTCCGTCGCGTCAATGAGGATGAAGAGCTGCGGTAGGTGTGATAGAAGTGTGACGCACAAAAAGTGTGGGAGAAGTGTGGCATGCGTGTGTCAGCAAGAAGTCACGCAGGCTTTGCACTGAGAGGGTCTGCCTTGTCCATCGCGTCGATGACGAGCTGTGACAGAAGTGTCGGCGGTGGCGAGCGTGACATAAGTGTGACAGAAGTGTGGGAGCTGTTTAGCTGTGTAGCTGTGTAGCTGTGAAGCTGTGACAGAAGTGTGACGAGCTGCGACAGAAGTGTGACAGAAGTGTGGGAGATGTGTAGCATGTATGCGTCAGCAAGAAGCGTGAAACGTGGCATGCACATTACGGATGCGCGCGCGCGCGCACACACACACACACACACCACACACAGACACACACAGACACACACACACACACACACACACACACACACACACACGCACACACACACACACAACATACACACATATTGCCAACCTGGGGCGTCGATGATGTCGAGCCGTACTGTTGCAACGGGTCGTGCAGCAGCAGCTCCAACGTGACATGCACGCCACACACAGACACACACACACACACACACAAACACACACACACATATCACACCTGCGGCGCAGACACAGAGGAGCCGTACTGTTGTAGCGGGTCACGGAGCAGCACCTCAAACGTTGCCTGCACGTCCTGCATCCTCGAACCACTGGAGGCAGGGAGGTTTGCGTATACCTGCATGCACGCAAATGTTGTCAATGGGCATAATGGGTGTTTGAGCAGTGTTTGAGAAAGTTTTTCTTTCTCTTTCAGGAGAGACGAAGACAAAGGGAGATGGAATGTGGTGGAGCTGAGTGCACGTCCTGCATCTTCGACCCACTGGAGGCAGGGAGGTTGCCGTAGACCTGCATTGGTGGCAGTGGGTGGTTGTGGTCATTTGTGATGAATTCTACATTCCGTCAGATGCATTTTTTGATAGGAGTTGCTGGCAGTTGCATTCAGTTTTTTTTTGCGTCCTCGTTCCACTGGAGGCAGGGAGTTTTGTATACACCTGCACTCATGCGCACTCGCCAGGTGCGCAGTTCGAGGTGAGAGAGGGAGAGAGAGGGGGAGAGAGAGAAAGAGAGAGAGAGAAGTAGTGAGATGGAGTATGGTGGGGGTGCTTGCACGTCCTGCACCCTCGAACCACTGGAGGCAGGGAGGTTTGCATACACCTGCATGCACACAAATGATTTGGCAATGGACAATGCAGGGTGTCCGAGAGAAAAACAGATAGCGAGAGAGGGACATGGAGAAATGATGAGGTAGGGTTGAGCGCACGCCATGCATCCTCGACCCACTGGAAGCTGGGAGGTTGACATAGACCTGCATGCTCAAAAATAATTTGGTGGCAATGGACAATGCAAGCGTCGCACAATAGCTCTCCTTTTTTCTCTGGGACTCCACGTTGGCAGGCAGCTGGCTGGTGGCTACCGCCCCTCACAAGTAATTGTTAGGGCCAGAACTGGACTTGGGTCTAGGCGGTGGTACTAGGACTAGACGTAGTCTTTGCTGGAAAGCCGATGTAACTTTATGTAATTGGACAATGCAGGGTGTGAGACAGAAAGAGAGAGAGATGGGGAAATAGGGAGAAAGCATCTGGTGGGGCTAAGGTTTGCACCCTCGACCCACTGGAGGCAGGGAGGTTTGCTTGCACCTGCAGTAGGTGGTCGTGGTCATTTGTGATGAATTGTACATTCCAGCAGATGCCTTGGTTCATGCGTAAGGGAAGCGAGAGAGAAGGAGAAAATGAGAGAGAGTGAGAGAGAATGAGAGGGAAAGGGAGACAGAGAAAGAGGGAGAGAGACTATCTTGGGGTTGAGTGCCCGCCCTGCATCCATCGACAACACACGCAAGCACGCGCACACACACACACACACACACACCTGCAGCAGGTCCGGCAGCTTGCTGGGCAGCTGGTGCGCCACACTTTTGAGCAGACGGACGATGTCAAGGCGCCTCTGATCAGAGTACTTGAGAAAGTGGCGCGCGGCAATTTGGTGGCGCGTTGTCTCGAGCGTGCATAGCGCGGCGCTGACGGTCGACTTGCCTGGAAGTTGCAGGTGTTAATAGGGTTTGGATTTGTGTTTCCTTCCCCAAGTTTCTCATGTAAACTTACTGTTTTTCTCTTTGTTTTCATGTTTTGTATTCTGACAAGTGGCATTTGGCAATCAAGTGCGCTGACTCGAGCGTGCACAGCACCGCAATCACGGTCGACTTGCTTGGCGTGTGGTGTGTGTGGATGTCGATTCTATTTGGATTTGGGGGCGTTCTTGAAAGTTTCGGTTTGAAAATGCGTTGCGCAGAGATTCGGTGCGCTGACGCCAGCATGCACAGCGTCGCGCTGATGGTTGACGTGCCTGGAGTGGATACAGTTGTTTCACGCGAGTTTTTTTTCTTTTTCTTTTTTCAGTGGTGTGTTTTGAATAAAGTGGCGCACGGCATTGCGGTGGCGCGTCGATTCGACCGTGCACAGCGTCGCGCTGATGGCGAACTGGCCTGGAGGGTGGGTGGGTGGGGGGTGGGGGTGGGTGAGGGGTGGAAGGCTTGGCAGGCGAATCTGACCCGGGCCAAAGAGGCACAGACAGAGCAACACAAACACAAAAAAAACTCACCCGTCCCAGCGGGCGCAGTCATGCACAGTGCGCGTGACTTGGGGTTGTCCAGCCACCTGTGTGCATGCGTGTGTATGTGCGTGTGTGTGTGTGTGTGTGTGTGCGTGTGTGTGTGTGTGAGCGTGTGTGTGTGAGTGTGTGTGTGTGTGTGTGTGTGTGTGTGTACAGCGTCAGCGTGAACACAACATTGCGACTTGGGGTCATCCAGCCACCTGTGCACGTTTGTGGGAAATGAGTGTGAATGCGAGCATATGAGTGTGGACACCGTGTGTGTGTGTGTGTGTGTGTGTGTATGCGTGTGAGAGTGTGTGTGTGTGCGTGTGTGTGTGTGTGTGCATGTGTGTGTGTGAGTGAGTGTGTGTGTGTGTGTGAGTGTGTGTGTGTGTGTGTATGTGTGTGTCTGTGTGTGTGTGTGTATGCGTGAGTGTACAGCGGCTGCGTAAACAAAACGTACGCACATCGCGACTTGAGGTCGTCCAGCAACCTGCGTGCTTTTTGGTGGATGGAGTTTGAACGAGAGAGAGTGAGAGTGAGAGAGTGAAGAGTGTGAAGAGAGTGAGAGTGAGAGTGAGAGAGTGAGAGTGAAAGAAGAGAGGAGAGAGAGAGAGAAACAGAAAGAGGCAGTGAGAGGTAATCAGAGTGAGAATGAGTGAGAAAGAAAGGGAAAGAAAAAGAAAGAGAGAAGACGAAAAGAGAGTGAGATACCGAGACAAAAACATTAAACCCACTTCTGCACCAGTCCGAAGTCCCACTGCTCCGGGTCTGCATACGTGTTGCTCCTCCGGTTGAACATTGCAATATCAGCGTTGTGGTCCAGGGGGTTGAGCATGAGGCGGACCTTTGTGTGGGGGGGAGGGGGTTCGTGTGTGTGGAAGGGGTGGGTGGGTGGGTGCGTGTGTTTGTGTGTGTGTGTGCTTGTGCGTGTATGTGTTCGTGTGTGTGTGTGTGTGTGTGTGTGTCAGGGTTGCACGGTACCACCGTAACGCGGTACCGTAGCACGTACCGGTACCGGTCAGGACGTAGGGGCGCGTACTGCGGTACGCAGCACACTACGCCTTTTACTTGCGACGCAAAACTCAAACGGCCACAACTCCCTGACCTCCATGCGGATCCGAACGATTCGACATGACCTGGCAAGTGTATGCCAAGAGCTAGGACATTGCTTGGATGTAACATCTGTGGAGAACCGAGGGAGCTGGCTGTGAAAGTGTCGCTCCCGCATACTGTACCGCGTACCGCGGTACCGTACCACGCACTGGTACCGGTCATGACACTGCCCCCCCCCCCCCCCAGTACGCGCATACCGTGCAACCCTGGTGTGTGTGTGTGTGTGTGTGTACGTGTGTGCACGTGTGTGTGTGTGCACACGTGTGTGTGTGCGTGTGTGTGTGTGTGTGTGTGTGTTCGTTGTGGTCCAGAGGGTTAAGCATGAGGCGGACCTGTGTGTCTGTATGTGGGTGGGTGGGTGGGTGGGGTGGGTGGGTGAGAAGGTGGGAAGGTGTGTGCATGTGTGTGTGTGTGTGTGTCAGCGTTGTGGTCAAGGGGGTTGAGCATGAGGCCGACCTGTGTGTGGGGGGGGGGCTTGTAGGTGTGTGTGTGTGTGTGTGTGTGTGTGTGTGTGTGTGTGTGTGCTTGTGTGTCAGCGTTGTGGTCAAGGGGGTTGAGCATGAGGCGGACCTGTGTGTATGCGGGGTGATGGTAGTGGGAGGGGGGGGACGGGGGCTCATTTGTGAGTGTGTTGGGAGGGTGGGCGGGGCTTGTGTGTATCATAATTCAACCCTGCACTGGAAAACGACAGCGTTCGAATACACAGCCCGCTGTTGGGTGCGCCACGCACGACTGTAATATCCATCCTGGACATTTGCGTTAGCCGTTCTACTAAGGCTCACTGAGTCGGAGTAAGACGAGGCGTAGAGACGAGACAAGAGGCAAAATGGCACTAGATTTTGACTTCTCTAGTAATTGGTCTCTCACCCGACAGTTTCCTGATCATCTACGATCGAAAGATCTACGATTAAACAGGAAACTGTACAAATTGTCATGTCTGTACCTTGAGCCGGTCGCTGAACGCATCGAGGCTGCCGTAGTGCTGCCTGATATTGTCGGTGATGCGCTTCTGGTCGTCAGCGCTGAATGCCTGTGTTGGTTGGGGAGGAGGAAGGGGGGGGGGGCAGGAAAGGTGTTTCGTTATAGTGTCGTAGGGGGGGGGGGGGGGCACATGCGTGTTGTGTGTGTGTGTGCATATGTGTGCTGCTTAGTTAGAGGACGTAGTGCTGCCTGATGTTGTCTGTGATGCGCTTCTGGTCGTCAGCGCTGAATGCCTGTGCACATGCCATTGCACAGGGTGCAGGTGAGAGAAAGGTACGAGGAAGATAGGTGAAAGGTAGGAGGAAGGTAGGAAGAAGGTAGGAGAAAGGTAGGGGGAAGGTAGGAGGAAGGTAGGAGGAAGGTAGGAGGAAGGTAGGGAGAACATAGGAGGAGGGTAGAAGGAAGGTGGTAGCAAGTTAACAGGGTTCAAAAATTTGGGTGCTCCGCGATGAACCAAGAAAACGCAACAGTATGAACCAAGAAAAGGCAGCGCTCATCACCAAGAAAACGCAGCTTTGCGAACCAAGAAAAACAAGCAATATGAACCAAAAATCGAACTTTGTGTACCAGGATGCAAGGCTTTGAACCAAGGAAACGCAGCGATCCGCATGAGGAAAATGCAGCGCAATGAACCAGGATGCATCTAGGAGTACAGCGTCCACACACCACTTAAACCTGAAAGCGAAAATCATGCCTCTATGGCAGGTTCAGGGTTTAGGGTGCAGGGTGCAGGGGTTCGGGTTTCGGGTAATGGGTTTCGGGCAGCGCAGTAGTCTGGCGCTGATAGACCGAAATTACAAGGCTTTTATTTCCGTTAGCCAACCCGCAACCCAATAAAAGTGCACTTTCGGGTTGAGATTGGCCGATTTGGGCTGGCGTGTCCGGCAGAGACTGCGCGAATTTCCCGAAAAGTGAAAAATGACATTTTCATAGCCTTTCGCAAGAAATCACCTCCGTCGGGTTGAGATTAGGGAGTCAGTCGTGAGGCTCGGGTTGAGCCACCGTTTCCTCAAGATCCTGAGCGGAACCACTGGTACAAGCGGTCGTCCCACACCCCGGCCACCGGTCACCCTAAAAGTTGACCCCTAAAATCCTGGACCCTAGACTGCTAAAACCCTAGACTCCTAAAACCTCAGACCCTAGACTCGTAAGGTTGGGCATAGACCGTAGACCGTAGACACCCAAGGCTGTCCTTCGAAAGGCGCACCGCCGTGACCAGACCTACCTTTGCCTTCCTCGCGTCGATTTTCACGACTCTCAACCCTCAACCCTAAACTCTAAACCCTCAACCCTCAACCCTCAACCCTCAACCCTCAACCCTCCACCCTAAATGACCTCCATGAGCTGGATCGGCGACATGCGGACCCACACAAGAAAATAAAAAAATGTCCATTCCAAGGAGCCCAGCCGTGACTGAGCCGTGACCCGACCCACCTGTGCGTTCTTCGCATCGATTTTGGCGACCACCTCCACCATGCCTCCACCAGCCGGCTGGCCTACTTGCACACGTGCACACACGTGCACACGCACACGCACACGCACACACAACACGCACACACAGCAGCACGCACACACAACAGCATGCACACATGCCTACTTGCACACGCACACATAGGCACGCCTGCACACACAACACGGAAAAAAGGAAATGCAGTGCTGCAATGCCCCTGCATGTAGACCCACACACAAGAAAAACAGAAAACGGGGGCGGAGCACTGTCTGTCTCGTGGTAAGGATCATAAAGTATAAGGACCACGTGACTGAGCAGTGAACAGATGTACTTTTGCCTTCCTCGTGTCAATTTTTTCGACCACCTCCATGACCTGGCTCGAAGACATGCGGACCCACACAAGAAAGAAAACAAAACTGAAACGAAGAGCACTATCTTCTTCCTCGAACCTCGCACTTCGCAAAGCACTGTCCATGACAAGGAGCACAGCCGTGACTGACCCGTGACCAGACCTACGTTTGCCTTCCTTGCGTCAATTTTCGCGACAACCTCCATCAGCTGGCTCGGGGACATGCGGCCGTTCATAAGAACGAGCTTGTCGGGGTGGTCCCTGTGTGTGTGTGTGTGTGTGTGTATGTACGTGCATGTGTCTGTGTGTGTGTGTGTGTGTGTGTGTGTGTGAGCTGCGTTCATCGGTCCCCTCATTCGCCACCTCCCCCCCTCTCCATCTCCTCAGCCCCTACACCCTCCCCACTCCAGCCCCGCCATCTTCCCCTCCCCTCCCCCTCCCCAGCCCCTACACCCCGCACACCTCATCTTCCCAGCCACCGCCGCACTTTTCATGTGCTGCCGACCGGACACGGATGGCCTCCACGCTGGAGGAGCCATCACGTCGTACCAGCAGAATGCAGGTGACATTTTCACATCCCAACGGTTTTGAGACGCCGTCAAGACTCGCTTTGACCAGTTCAAACGAGATCGAGCCAAGTACGCCGAGTACCCGGAGCTCACGCGCATCCTCGACAACCGAGTTCCACCCGGATGGCTCACCCTAGCGAGATTTCCACAGCTGTGGGAGTCCATATGCCGCGATCTGGTTACGGCGGGATAGAGGTGTTGACCACCACACAGCCTCAGAGAAAGAGAGAGAGAATGATCACAGTCAGCTTAGTCAGCGTACAACACAGCGTACTTAGATGCAGTGCCTCAGAGGCAGCCCCCCAGCAGAGTGGCATTATATCCCCTCATAGCAACGAGTGGTCACCCGCTATTGACAGACGCCCTTATGCAGACCTCTTGAACGATATTGCCGTTATCTTTGTAACGATCTGGAATGGAATATAATGGAATGTGTGTGTGTGTGTGTGTGTGTGTGTGTATGTGTATGTGTGTGTGTCTGCCTGCAGGGGGGAAATTCTGCAGCGACGGCAGCGGCCACCTATTTGTGGACACACATGCAGACACAGACCTGATTGTTGTCGAACTCGTGCAGGCGCCAGATTCGGTTGAACACAAAAAAACGCACACACACACACACACACACACACACACACACACACATACACATGCATGCACACACACTGGCACACGCACACATATGCATGCACACACAAACACACACACACACACACAAACACACACACACACACACACAAACACACACACGGGCAGACAGCATACCTGATCGTTGTGTCAAACTCGTGCAGGCACCAGATGCGATCGAACGATCACACACACACACAAAAAACGCACACACACACACACACACAGAAACGCGGTCGCCACACTCGTGTGTGTGTGGTCTGACATGACGAACCAGACCGACACACACACACACACACACACACACACACACACATACATACACACACACACACACACACACACACAGGCAGCAGGCCTGATCGTTGTGTTGAACTCGTGCAGGCACGAGATGCGGTCGAACATTCACACACA
>VFSX01000087.1:297500-300000 GCA_016618255.1 Chlamydomonas sp. UWO 241 | reverse complement strand
TGAGGCATGGGGCGCCGGCTGAGCCCCATGCAAACGAGAGCCGGACAGCCATGCACTGCCAGGCGGGGACCGTTCCAGTCAGCGCCAGTCGGCTCTGCCGGCTTGACTGGCCACAAGGCCACTACTGTGACCCTGAGGAAGGTCCTCTCCTATATGCTCCTTGCCAGACATGTCCGCTGTTTGGGGTAGTCTAGCCGGCGGGAGCGGTAGTCTATCGGCCAGGAGCCAGCGGTACTCTAGTACTAAAGTGTGCTGGAGTATCGGCGGATACTCTAGTAAAAGAGTAGCCTGCTTAGCTGGAAACCCCGTGTTACTGTTACTGTTACTGTAGAGAATAAAACAGACACACACCTGCACCAGAGGCGCCACCGTGCCCGAGCCCTGGTTTCCAAAGCTCCCCTGCTTATGGATGACACCATGCTCCACACCACCTGGAGTGTGTGTGTGTGTGTCTGTGTGTCTGTGTGTCTGTGTGTGTGTGTGTGTGTGTGTGTGTTTCTGTGTGTCTGTGTGTGTGTGTGTGTGTGTGTGTGTGTTGATGACACCGTGCTCCGTGCAACCTGGAGTATGCACATGGTCGATCGTTTTCTGTGTGGTGGTGGTGCTGTGTGGGTGGGTGTGTGGGTGCATGCATGGCTGTGCGTGTGGATGTGTGTGGGGGGCGGGGGGGCTCACCAGTGACGGTCCCCTCTGGGGGGTTGCAGCAGGTGCACGGCCGAGGTGGAAGGGCAGTAGGGATTCATGGTTCGGATTTTAAAGCTTTGTTTTGGGGATTTGGGTTAAGGGCTTGGGGCTTAGGGGATTTGGGCAAAAGGCTTGGGGTCTGGTGTAAAGGACTGGGTACACGGGGCTAAGCATGTGTCCACCCACCGGAAGGGCTTCCCTCTGGCGTGCGGGCAGGGTGGGCCGGCAGCAGGCGCAACGAGCAATAATCGACAAATAAATCGACGGTGCGTGCGCGCTGTTGATTCTACAGTCCGTCTGACGCCCCTGATGGTCTAGCAGACCCTAGGAAAGAGGCCGGCAGCTGCCAACATAATACCCCTCGCATGCCGTCTGCCATCATGCCTGGTGTGCACGTGGTGCGTTTCTAAAAAAACAGGGTTTTTAGGGTTAAGGGTGTAAACCCCTAAAACCTCAACCCTAAACTTCCAAGGTGTGAACGTCATGTGAAGCTCTCACCAGTGATGCTCCCCTGTGGGGTCTGGCCAGCGGGGGCCGGCAGCAGGCGCGGAGCAGCAGTGGAGGGGCGGTAGGCGAAGCCGGGCTGAGACGAGAAGAGCTCGATGAGCTGTTGCGCCCGGACGGGGGGCAGGGAGCCTGTGTAGGGGGGAGGGAGGGGCGGGGGAGGGAGCGTCTGTGTGCGTGTTTGCGGGCAGGGGGGGGTGTTGCAAGCGCAGCTCAGCGAGAGGGTGCTTCTGCTGCTGCTGCTGCTGCTGCCGCATAGGGCTTCCGAGACTCAATGTCGGCATTGTCGGTTTTCTTTGTCGGGGGGTTTTAGTGCTTGGAATTCTGTGTCTTACGCACCAAAACAGCTTCCCCACACGCGACACGAGCACCTCAGTGGTATCCTTAAGGAAACCAAGAATGTCCCGTTTGACCCGGCAACACAAGAAAGGACTTGCTGAATTGCCGCAGCAGGAGGCATTTTTCGGAGCGAAATCCCCGCGATTCGCCCCCGCAGTCTCCCCCCCCCAATTCCGGTTCTCCCACGCAGCAAGGAATGTGGGGGCTGCGGGGACGCTCATGACACCACTGGAGCACCTGCTGCTGCTGCTGCTCCCCTAGGACCTCGGACTCCGATTTGTTATTTTTTCGGTTTCAGTGTCGGTTTTGTCGGTTTTATTTGTTCAATTTATGTTTTGTTACGCACCTGTGAGGAGCTGCTCCGCGCGTGACATGGGCACCTGCTACTGCTGCTGCTGCCCTAGGAGTTGAAGTTTGACTCGAGTTGTGTTTTTTTATTTTGGTTTAAATGTAGGTTTTGTAGGTTTTGTAGGTTTTGTCGGATTCTTTTGTGACATTCTGTTTTGGTACGCACCTGCAAGGAGCTGCTCCACGCGCGACACGAGCACCTGCTGCTGCTGCTGCTCCCCTAGGACCTTGGACTCCAATTTGAGGTGTGTTTTGCCGCTTATGATTTCGGGTTTGTCGGTTTGTTTTGCTCAATTACCATTGTTACGCACGTGCAAGGAGCTGTTATACACGCGACATGAGCGACTGCCGCTGCTGCTCCCCTAGTAGGGCCTCGGATTTTGATTTGAGGTGGGTTTAGTTGGTTTCGATCTAGGGGTAGAGAGGGGGGGAGGGCAGAGACCTCAAAATTAGTGATGTATTGCTGGTATTTTCGGGCTACGGGGGTAGGATTTATACTGTTTACGCACCTGCGAGCAGCTGCTCAACGCGCGACACAAGCACCTGCTGCTGCTCCACCCACTGTGGCCGTGCGTCAGCAGCGCCAGCAGCGCCATCTGCAGAGTGTGTGTGTGTGCGTGTGTGT
>VFSX01000087.1:270000-295000 GCA_016618255.1 Chlamydomonas sp. UWO 241 | reverse complement strand
GCACACACACACACACACACACACATACATACATACATACATACATACATACATACACACACACAGCAACACACACACACACACGCACACACACGCACATGCACACACGCACGCACGCACACACACATCAGCACGTCCCCCCGACCCCCCCCCACCCTACACACATGCACGCACCAGGTCAAGCGACATGCGACGCGCCGTCAGCCCCGCGGGGGTCGCGCGTAGGCCTTCACCAATCGACGCGCACATGTGCGCACACACACACACACACGCACACACGCACACACACACACACACACACACACACACACATATGAAGATGCGCCCCCCCTCCCCCGACACGCACGCACACACACGCACCAAGTCAAGCGACAGACGGCGCGCCGTTAGCCCCGCAGGTGTCGCGCGCAGGCCTTCGCCAATCGCGGCCGCCGGCGCCAGCGTCGCGGTCACGTGCACGCCCCTCCTAGTGCCTCGGGAGGCTCCTGTTGGGGGGGGGGGGGGTAGTTCGCGAGGAGGCTCGTTTCAATGAGGGTGCAGCGAGAAAGGGAAGCCGCTCTGTGCTTCTACATGTTGATTGCCAATCCTAATTCTGTGTGTGTGCATGCGTGCGTGCGTGTGCGTGTTTGCAACATTGCAGCTGCCAGCTAGCTGCCGCTCAGCTACACCCAGCCGCACCCAGCTGCCGCCCAGCTGCCACCCAGCTGCCGTCCAGCTACCACCCAGCCGCCACCCAGCTGCCATCCAGCTACTACCCAGGTGCCACCCACCTTCCCGCTCACCTCCTCTGCCTCCATCCTCCATGCTCTTTCGGATGGCCTCTGCGCTCAGAGCGTGTCCACCACCCAGCTGCCACCCAGCTGCCCACGCAACTGCCGCCCAGCTGCCACCCAGCTTCCCACTCACCTCCCCTGCCTCCATCCTCAATGCTCTATCTGCTCGCCACTGCCGCCCAGCTGCCACCCAGCTGCCACCCAGCTGCCGCCCAGCTGTCACGCAGCTGCCACCCAGCTGCCACCCAGCTGCCACCCAGCTACCACCCAGCTGCCACCCAGCTGCCACCCAGATTCCCACTCACCTCCTCTGCCTCCATTATCCATGCTTTCTCGGCTGGCCGCTGTGCTCAGCGTGTCTCCACCGCTCAGCTGCCACCCAGCTGCCGCTCAGCTACCACCCAGCTGCCGCCCACCTTCCGCCCACCTCCTCACTCACCTCCGTTGCCTCCGTGCTTCATGCTGTCTCTCAGCTCGTCTCTGCGCTCAGAGCTGGTCCGCCGCCCAGCTGCCACCCAGCTTCCGCCCATCTTCCCACTCACCTCCCCTGCCTCCGTCCTCCATGCGCTCTCGGCTCGTCTCCGCCGCTCGGCGCATCTCCGCCACCCAGCTGCTGCCCAGCTGCCGTCCAGCTATCACCCAGCTGCCACCCAGCTACCACCCAGCTGCCACCCAGCTGCCGCACAGCTGCCACCCAGCTGCCACACAGCTTCCCACTCACCTCCCCTGCCGCCGTGCTCCATGCTCTCTCGACTGGCCTCTGCGCTCAGAGCGTCGTCGCCGCTCAGAACAGACGAGAGCGCCCCTCCGAGGATCCCGCCCTTGCCCCCCTACATCCGAGCAAGTACAGAGAGCAACAAAGTGTTAGCAGCACAGCAACAGCCACAGAACGTCGGCAACAAAGCGCGAGCAACACAACACAAGCCACAGCGCGACAGCAGCACATTAACGGCCACAGGGTCGAATGAGCCAACAAAGGCATCCGACGGACTGTGAAATCTACCAGCAACTGCCACAGAGCAAGTAACAGCAACAAAGCGTTTGCAGCGTAGCAACAGCCACAGGACGTCAGCAGCACAGCAACAGCCACAGAGCGCCGGCAACAAAGCGCGAGCAACACAAGCCACAGCGCAACAGCAGCACAGCAACGGCCACAGGGTAGAATGCGCCAGCAAAGGCGTCCGACGGACTGTAAAATCTACCAGCAACAGCGACAGAGCATTAGCAACAGGTCGGCAGCAGCACAGCAACAGCAACAAAGTGTTTGCAGCACAGTAACAGCCACAGAGCGTCAGCAGCATAGCAACAGCCACAGAGCGTCAGCAGCACAGCAACAGCCACAGAAGCAACAGCCACAAAAGCAACAGCCACAGAGCAACAGCCACAGAGCAACAGCCACAGAAGCAACAGCCACAGAAGCAACAGTCAAAGGAGCAACAGCCACAGGAGCAACAGCCACAGAAGCAACAGCCAGAGGAGCAACAGCCACAGAGCATCATCAGCACAGCAACCAGTGCTTCTTCAGCAACAGCCACAGAAGCAACAGCCAGAGAAGCAACAGCCAGAGAAGCAACAGCCACAGAGCAACAGCCACAGAATTAACAGCCAGAGGAGCAACAGCCACAGAGCATCATCAGCACAGCAACCAGTGCTTCTTCAGCAACAGCAACAGAGTGGCAGCAGCACAGCAACAGCCACAGAGCGTCGGCAACACAGCGCGAGCAACACAACACAAGCCACAGCGCGACAGCAGCACAGCAACGGCAACAGGGCCTAATGCGCCAACAAAGGCGTCCGACGGACTGTAAAATCTACCAGCAACAGCCACAGAGCATCAGCAACAAAGTGTTAGCAGCACAGCAACAGCCACAGGGCGTCAGCAGCACAGCAACAGCAACAAAGTGTTTGCAGCACAGTAACAGCCACAAGAGCGGCAGCAGCACAGCAACAGCCACAAGCATCAGCCATAGGCAGAGAGTGCCGTGTGTGGGTGGGTGTAGGTGCCTGCGTGTTTGCGCGTCTGTGTGTACGCCTTCCTGGCGCGTTGCACCTGCTCCGTCCCGTCAGCCTTGCCGAAACCAAAGAACTTGCAGGGGTTGCTGAAGAGGCCGGCGGATGGCGGCGGCGGCTGCGGTGACATGGGCTGCCTGCGTGTGTGTGAGTGCGTGCGGGCGGGCGGGTGTGTTTTTTGCGATGTGTGTGTGTGTGTGTGTGTGTGTGTGTGCGTGTGTGTGTGTGTGTGTGTGTGTGTGTATGTGGAGGTTGCGTGGGTTTGCGACGAGTGTGTGTGCGGGTGCGTGTGCGGAGGGTGGGTGGGTGGGTGGGTGGGTGGGGGGTGGGTGGGTGAGAGGGAGCTGGAGAAGCGTCGGTGCTGCGGTGCGGTACAGGGGTGGCGATGTGCTGCCGTCTGCGTGTGGGGGGTGAAGGGGATGCGTGCGGGGGGTGAAGGGGATGCGTGCGTGGAGATTCAGGGTGTGCATGGCCACGCGATGCGGCACGTCTGCGTGTGGGGTGGTAGGGCGTGTGCGTGTGCGTGTGCGCGCGTGTGCGTTGGGGGCGCGACGGTCCGCGTGCCGTGCCCCGTGCCGCCGGTCTGCCTGCCCGTAGCACCGCAGCACCACTTGCACCCTCCGGTGTGTGTGGTGGTGGGACTGGCGGCCCATCTGGTGTGCTGGGATAGGGCTAGCGGGCCCTGCGGGGCCATGCTGGCACGCACAGCAGCGCGGGCAAGCACATGGACCTTCAGGGAGTCCCCCCCATGCCCTCAAGATTTTCGTGGTCCGTTGGAGCCGCCGTCGTCGGACCATAGAAAACAACCCAAAGTAAGGTCGGCGGAGGACCGCGCGCAACGCACGTGCCAGGGGCTTCACAAAGCAGGTACTGTAGTACACATGTCCTATCCATCGTCCTCGCCATTGCGTCACGACGCACCTTCCGTGCCTTGTTTCCCCGTGTACGCGCTCCTAGCTCAGTGCGGTGTGCTAAGCAAATGGATGGCACCTTTCCTCGCAACTGTGTCAAGCCACGTCCATCCTCCAGGAGCCCAGCAGTTTCGCTCCAACAGTTCGGTACAGACCACCGAATTGGCTCGGTCGAGAGGGACCACCACACATATTAAGGTGTTGTGTGATGTGGGTGGACACCGTTAGGCGGCGCAACCATGCGACTACAGCAGCGATGCGGTGGTGTATTGAATCAAGTGAGGATAAACCAGGGTGCTGGGGGGTGCATCTGCGCCATGCTGCATGCCTCTCTCGCCTTACTTGTGCCCAGGGGGGTCCTGCCTGTGCCGCACTGAGTATGAGCCTTCTGTGTGAGGCACCTCCCTTCACAAACCTGCCATGCTGCTATACGTGCGATCTTGCGTGTCCACATGCTCTGTGTCGCTGGTGCGTCTCAGTTGTGCCGCTGGTGCATGTGACTCTGGCGTTGCTTAAGTGATGGTTCCTGTCTGCCTGGGCCGCTGTGCGCAAGCTGCAGGCGCACGGTTCCTCCCTCCTGGGAGAATTACCTGGCATGCTTGAGGAACAACACTGCGTGAAAACGTGCGGGCACGCTGGAGACGCTCCCGAACACCGTTCTGTGCTGCAGCACACAGCTGTGGCGCGCAGTACGAGTTGAGAAAAACAACGATTGAGATGGTACACCATGGTGGGTTTGCAATTTCGCGGCCCATCTGAATAGGTGGTGCATACAACGACCTATGTCTCCCACAGGCGCAATTTATACACAGAATCAATGGCTGCCCAATCAGGAACCCCCCAAGGTTCCAACAAGGCACCTCACCCTATAGGGGGTCCTATACATACAAGGTCTAGCTCATCTGGACACACAAGTCCTTAATAATGGTTCCTGGAATTCTGAATACAGTGGTATGAGCAGATTGCCTACTAAGCGGACCACAGTCCCCCCCACCCCTCACCCCCCCGCCCCTTCTGGCCACTTGAAAGAAACAGAAGCTCCGGGAGAGGGGCCATATTACGTTTAACGTCCCAACTCTGAAACGGTGGCGGGATCTGCCCTCCCACGGCCGCGCACACAGCAGCCATGCCCAGGCGCGCACAACCCCGCACAAACCATCTCAAGCCTTCCACGCAGTGGCGAGGGCAGGCACGCGCGCAGGGCAAGGGTCATGTCGGTTGAGTCCTAGTGATGTCGTGGTCGCCTCGGCAATATCGTGCCGAGCGCTGGTGAGAGTGGTGAAGTACGGCAGCGCTCAAGGGCGCGCTTGCAAGGTGTTGGCGGGCGGCGCCGCCAGGGTTGTCCGGTGTCTCGACGAACACCAAGCTTGGACCTCTCATCCGTGCCGTACCTCGGACGCCAAAGTCGGGCACCTCTGTTGTATCGGGTGCCACTCCCGGGCCTCACGCTGCTACGTCACGTGCCGACGGTGCCCGCGGGCCGCAACACGAGGGTGTGGCTTGTGCGAAAAGTGCCCACATCCTGCCCGCAGCCCCCCTCTCTTTTTAGGGGAGGCGAATTGTCGGGCTTCGGGGGCGCGGGTTGATGAAGAGAAACTCGGGGCGTAACGACGGAGGTCGTGTAAGCCCAGGTTGTTTGAGCCCACAGCACCCTCGTCTCTTTTTTCGGGGGCGATTGATGAGGGGCTTAGACGGAGGGGGGGTTCGCGGTCAAATTGATGACGAGCCTCTCGGGCGCGGAGGCGACGGCAGGTTTGCTTCACTGCATGCCCAACAGCCCACTTGACTCCCACTTCTGGGGGCGATTGTCCCTCGTCTCTCACTGCGATGGTCGAGGGCTTAGACCGGGGGACGGTTTGCAGTCCAGTCGATGACGGGCACCTCGGGGCGCGGTGGGCGCGGCGGGCGGGGCGGCGACGGCGGGTCGCCGGAGCCAAGGTCCCAGCCGGTGGGGGTCTTGGGCGGCGGGGGGGGCGGCTGGATCCCGGGTGCGCCGGGCGCGCGCGGCGGCCACCGGACGGTGATGGCTCCTGGTGAGGGCGGGGGTGGGGAGGGAGGGCGGGGGGAGGCGGGCTCGGGACGGCGCGGGCAGGGGTGGGGGCGGGATGGCGGGGCGGGGACGGCGAGGGCGGGGCGGTACGGGGGGAGGGGGAGGGGGGAGGGAGGCGGGGACGAGGACGGCGGCGCGGCGAGGCGCGTCACGAAGCGGCAGGTGAACCCGCCGACCGGGGGGTTGGGGTCGGGGCAGAGGACGGTGAGCGCGGGCGCGGAGTCGAACGGAGTGCCGTCGCCTTCGGGGTCGGTGCGGTCGCCACGCACGGAGCCGCCGAGTGCGCCGACGGAGCAGATGTCGAGGTAGGAGGTGAGGGAGAGGAGGTCCTCCTCATTGTCCTGCGTGGGGGCGGGTGGGAGTGCGTGTGAGGGAGGGGGGCGGGGGCAGGGGGGGGGGAGCCGCCGAGTGCGCCGACGGAGCAGATGTCGAGGTAGGAGGTGAGCGAGAGGTCCTCCTCCTGCGTGGGGGCAGGTGGGAGTGCGTGTGTTTTGTGCGTTTGTTTTGTCTTTTCCGTGTTGTTGTGCGTGTGTTCTGTTTGTGTTTTGTGCAAAGGGGGGGGGGGGGGCAGAAAAGTACCTATGTGACACATGATGATTATGAATCTTCTTGCGGCCTACGTTCAAAATCAAGCGGATTTTTGGGTTTGGACACCTGGGGGCGAGATACGAAGGTCCAAAGTTGGGGTGGGTGAGTGGGTGGGTAGGGTGGGCGGCAAACTTAACTTAATATGGGGGGCCAAGAACTTTCTTTCCACTGGGCCAATTTCATTGGGAAGACCGCCATTGGAACCGCCTTGATGAGAAGAGCACGAATCCACTCTTAAGAAGTGAGCCTGGGTTTAGGGTTGGGGGTCCACACACCCCTGAACGCCCCAACTCCCCCGCATGCTCCCTTCGGTGCACCAAGTGCCCAAGTAGGATTTGAGCAACCTTCACGTATTGATGGGACCGATGCCATCTGAATCTCCTTGAAAGCACAGGAAAACAACTCCAGAGAGTCAACCCTGAATCTGCCTAGAAAGTGTGAACTGCAGAGTCCACACTCCCAGTGGCGGCCATCTCGGCCAAGGTGTGGCGAGTTGTTAGGGGGGTGATGTTGGCTATCTTCTGGAAACTTAGACATTGCGATGGACAGCCCCAACTGAAAGGAAGCCATGCGCATCGGTCCCGGCTCCATGCATGATGTACTTACTGAGGTAGAATGGGTGGTGGGTGGGACCCCCCCCAAAAAAACTTGATCATGTGTGTCAAAAACAACTTTTCTGCCCCCCCACCCCGCCCGTGGTTTTGTGTGTTTGTTTCGTGTGTTTGTTTTGCGTGTTTGATGCAACGAAGAAACCCTAAACCTAAACTGACCCGGGCCTCTGCGCCATCATCAGACACACACACACACGTGTACACAAGTCGAGCAGCCGTCGGCCGGGGCGGAGCCGAGGCTTT
The DNA here is from genome assembly GCA_016618255.1 of Chlamydomonas sp. UWO 241. Lineage (NCBI taxonomy): Eukaryota > Viridiplantae > Chlorophyta > Chlorophyceae > Chlamydomonadales > Chlamydomonadaceae > Chlamydomonas > Chlamydomonas priscui. The sequence continues at coordinate 287,814 of VFSX01000087.1, read as the reverse complement.
AAAACCAATCAAACGAGGCTTCAGCACGCATGGTACAAGGTTAACAAAGTCAGGTCGCAAACATGGCAAAAGCAACGTCGGACTGACCTTGGCCTCGGCGCACGACATGGCGCGGTATCCAGCCGGGGCGGTCTGGGTGGCGCTGATCTTGAGGAACATCGCGGGAGGCGGCGGCGGGCCCGGCGGACGAGGGGCGGGCGGAGGAGGCGAGGGAGGAGACGGCGGGTGCGGCGGGGCGCGCGCCTGTGAAGGGAGCAGCAGGGCAGGCGCGAGGACAGGTTGTGAAGCGGGTTGGGGCGGGGGGGCGGGCCCGGCGGACGAGGGGCGGGCGGATGAGGCGGACGACGGGATGGCGGGTGCGGCGGGGTGCGAGCGCTTGCGAGAGGGAGCAGCACAGCAGGAGCGAGAACAGGTTGTGGGACGGGGCGGGGGGGGGCGGGGGGACACCCACGATCTCAGTGGAACCACTGATACATACCTGGCCTGGCAGCGGCTCGCGCGGGGGGCGCGGTGGCGGCGGGGCTGGCGGAGGCGAAGACAAAAGGTTGTCGAAGTTGTTGGCGTACTGGACTGGAACAAAGGAGGTACCGGCGGGGCAGCACTCATAGGCGAGCTGCATGTGTGTGGGGGGGGGCATGTGTGTGTGCATGACCCTCCAGGTGGGGCGCGGCCCTACCACATCCCTATCGTCTGATCCGTGTAGGTGAATACAGCCAGTTCCCCTGAACAAGTTGAAGTCCTAAACAAGGACCTTGAGCCATTCACCTGAACCTGGCCCCCAACTTGCAGAGTAACATACCTTGCGGTCATAGATCATGAACTCCAGAATGTCTGGGGAGTTGGCGTACAGGTCCAAGGTCGGGCACGGGCTGCCAATCGTTGCGCAAACTTGCGACACGACCCCTCAACATGGGCCCTAGTTCATCAAACTGAACCCGGCTCCCAACTTGCAGAGTAATATACCTTGCGGTCATAGATCATGAACTCCAGGATGTCTGGAGAGTTGGCGTACAGATCCAAGGTCGGGCATGGGTCACCGATTGTGGCACAACCAAGGGTTCATGAACCCTAAACTACAGCCCTAGTCACTTGACCTCAACCCCGCCCCCAACTCGCAGAACAACCTACCTTGCGGTCATAGATCATGAACTCCAGGATGTCTGGAGAGTTGGCGTACAGGTCCAAGGTCGGGCACGGGCTGCCAATCGTGATGCAGATTGTGGCCCCGTCGGCGTCCTCACGCGTCCAGTCAAAGGGAGTCAGCTTCATGACGAAGATGCTGCGGTTAGTGTGCGTGTGTGTGTGAGTGTTTGCATGATGGCACTGTCAGCATCTTCAGACGTCCAGTCAAAGGGGGGTCAGCTTCATGACGAAGATGCTGCGATGTGTGTGTGTGTGAGATGGCATGATGGCACATGACATGATGGCACTATCGGCATCCTCACGCGTCCAGTCAAAGGGGGTCAGCTTCATGATGAAGATGCTGCGATGTGTGTGTGATTGTGTGTGAGTGTTTGCATGATGGCACTGTCGGCATCTTCAGACGTCCAGTCAAAGGGGGTCAGCTTCATGACGAAAATGTTGCGGTCAGGGGGGTCGCGTGTGTGTGTGCGAATGTGTGTGTGGATGGTGGCTCTGTCAGCGCCCTCACGCGTCCAGTCACAGGGGGACAGCTTCATGACGAAGATGCTGCGGTTAGTGTGTGTGTGTGTGCGAATGAGTGTGTGTGTGTGTGTGTGTGGATGGTGGCTCTGTCAGCGCCCTCACGCGTCCAGTCAAAGGGGGACAGCTTCACGACAAAGATGCTGCGGTCAGGGGGGTTGTGTGTGTGTGTGCGTGTGTGTGTGTGCGTGTGTGTGTGTGTGCGTGTGTCGCAAGTGATTGCTAGGGCCAGAACTGGGCATGGGTCTAGGCGGTGCTAGTTATAAAAGATGTGTTTTGGGAAAGCCAATGTTGCCGTAACCGTCTGTGACGTTTGCCTTCGCAAGGGGGGGGGGATTATAGGCGGAGTGGAAATGCGATTACGGGGGTTGTTGTTTGTCGTTGACCCCCAATCTTGCGATTTTGTCAATTTATATCAGTCTCTCAACTTTGCGGGGGATGGGGGGGGGGGAACAAAAAACGACACTTATTAAGGCAAACCGCACGTTAGGTAACGTGGGATGGGTGAGGCAGCTCATCTGGTGGCCATCGTCTCGTATGTCCAAGAGCACGGCTGGGGTGTGTGGGACACACACACACACACACGAGGCACCTCACCCGTTGGACATCGTTTGGTACGTCCAAGAGCGCGGCTGGGGCGTGGCATCGACGAGGCGCTGCATGGACGCACCCTTGATGGCGGCCCTGCAGTTCTGGTCTGCGGGTGTTTGTAGGGGGGGTGCGGGTTTTAGGGTATGGACGCGATGTTTTAATGATGCACGGTATTTGGCGGCTGCCCCATTATCAGCACGCACCCCGATCTGCTAAACACACACACACACACCCTCGACACTCACTCGGGAAGAACTTGAACTTGTTCATTCCGCGGTCGCAGCAGTGCGTCTTGTTGTTCGGGAAGCCGGTGTCTCGGTAGCACTGCGCGGTGAGATTTGTGAGCGATGTGTGTGTTTGTGCGTGTGTGCATGTGTGTGTGTGACTGTGCGCGTGTGTGTATGTGTGTGACTGTGAATGTGTGTGTGTGCCCAGCGGTAGGGTTGAGAGCGTGCGAGGTAGGCCCCCGACCCCTAACCTTACCCCTAAGTGATACAGGGTTGAAAGCGGTAGCACAGCGCAGTGTGTTTGGGGTCCAGTGGTAGGGTGTGGGCGTGACGTTGGCCTAAATCCCAGGTGTAGGTTGTGTCCACGTGCTGGTTTGGGAGTTCGCAGAACTGCGCAGACAGTTGGTGTCCAGTGCTAGGGTTTAAAGGCCAGGTAGGGCGGCTCACATAGGAGGCGGGGGAGAGGGTGGGCGTGGGAATTGGCCGTGGCGTGTGCGTATGTGTGCGCGCACGCGCAGTGGGGAGGGGCCGGGGAGGGGCCTACCACAGCCCCATCGTCTGATCCGCGCAAGTGAATGCAGTCGCAATGCCTGAGACGGTCCAGGGGGTCTCAGGCGGTGGTGGGCGCCTTGGGCGGTCGGGGTAGGGCGGTGCTGCAGGAGGGAGGGGACGGGTCAGAGCATGTGCACACACCTGTTCGTGCGTCTTGGCGCTGATCTGGAAGCACATCTCGCTGCCGACGTCCACCACCTCGGTGTATGACGAGAGGCGTGCGCTGGGCGTGGGCGGGGTCGGGGGAGGGGAGGGGAGGGGAAGTTAGCGGGAGGGGAGGGGAGGCGAGGAGGGGAGGGGACGTCGACAGGAGGGACCAAAGTTATGAGTGGTAACCAAGCCATGACGACCCCAAGGCGCGTAGTCTGTGCCCCTGGGTAACCGACACAGGGCTGCGGTGGCTGTTAATGCCAGAGTGGGGACGAGGCTGGCACAGCGCTTCACGCGTTGGGCGTGCGCGTGGAGGGGGGTGCATGCAGCTTGAGTCCCAAAGCAAGCATGGGGGGGGTGAGGCCGTGCTTGCCGTGTGGGGACTGCCCCCACTGCCCAGCTGCCTGAATCGGGAGTCTCATGGCCAGTAACAGCTGGCCATCCCATCCCACCCAACCACGCGCCCTGCTTGCTCACCTATACAACGAAAGCACGGGATCTTGGACGCAATTCTCGTAGGGGAAGCCAGTGCCGGTGAGGATGTTCGCGGACGCCCCTGAGACATGGTCGCCGCCGCATGGTGGGGGAGGCATGGTGGGGTCGTGGGCAGAGTGGTGCGCGTGGGCGATGGGTGCATGCGGTGGTGCAGGAAGCAGGCATGCAGGCAGCCGTCCACCATTGATGAATGCTGGCTCTGAGAGGGCGCGTGCTGTGCCACGCGCATGCGGTTCAGCCATAACAGCTTGACCACCCAGTCGCACGCACCGAGCGCGAGCAGCGCCAGGGCGATGAACGATGGGATCATCGGCAACGCCGGCATCATGTTGGCGAGTAGTGGTGACCCCACTGCCGCGCAGCTGTTGGGGGAGGGGAGTATGGAGGTATGCGGACTGGCGTGCAGTCCTTGGGAGGGGGACTGACGAAGAACGTCTGAAGTAGAACCGCAAAGCACACGCGGTTACTGGTAGGGATGCGTTCGAGGTTTGCATGAGCGCGTGGGCACCCTCACACTTTGGTGCGCTTCGAGACAGCTTCCACCACGCCCACCACGCCCACCAATCGCGCCTTGGCTACGTGGCGCAGGCCTCCGGCTTTTCAGCAAACCCACACGTGATAATGTTCCCTCACAGAAGGCCCACACAGAGCAAAAGCACGCTGCGCTCGATTGGATTGCATGCACACTTTGAGTTCATTTCTTTGGATCACCGCATCCACAAACAGGATGCCTCAATTCAACCGGGGACGTGAGGAAGTTTGTGTGCAAGCTCGGTGTGTGGAGAGGCGCCCTGGTGAACAGAGGCAGGCGCTGGCGGCAATGCTGACACAGTGCAATGCATTGCATATGATCCAGGCGGCGCGGCGGCCCTCGCTGCTGCCGGTGCCGTCCCCCTGCTGGTGCAGATGCTCAGGCCTCGCGTACCAACCGACGTGAAGCTGGTCTCAATACTGTCACTGCTGTGGCGGGCGTCACGCGAGCCGCATCTGCGCGCACGCACGGCCGCGCGGCTCCTCCCGTCAGAAAAAAAAACTGCCTGCGCGTGTGGGCGAAACATTGCTGCGCCGCAGCCACGTGCTATCCATCCCAGTGGCAGCCGCCACTTGGCTCATCGCGGGCCATGGCGAGCCGGGGATGGTGATCGGCAGCTGCCCTACGACGAGGTGGAGGAGGTGGCGGCGGAGGCGGCGGTGCGGATCGCGGCAGCGGAAGCGGACGGCATCAGCCTGCCCATCCGCCTGACTAGGGATCTCGTGTGCTTCGTGCATGGCTACTGTGGCCGGGTGGAGCCGGCTGGTGACAACGTCGTGTCCGCGTCGTTCCTCAACGCCAAGCCTGCCGCGGGGGCATCGGCTTGGAGCCGCGCCAGGGCGGCGTGCTGCGTGTGCTCTTCACCACGCCGTCTGACGCCGTGGCCGACACCGTCGTGCTCTGGCGCCACAAGCTGCGCCACGTGAACCCGTCGGCGGCCGTCTTCATCCTCAGTGACCGCCAGCAGGCGCGGCACCAGGCCAGGCCAGCTCTCCGAGCAGTGCTCGCCCCGCAGCAGTCTGGCGCAGGATAGAGTAGGAGTGGTCGCATCGACGGAACGTGCAGACGGTCGGCCACCAGCAGCACTGGCCATGGTAGTGGTGGACGGGCGAACAGGAGCAAGGCGCGTATCAGCAGCCGTGGTCGTGGCCCGCTTTCCTCGCCGCCAAGACTGCGCTGTGTCTGTCAACAACCGTGCCTTGGGCGTGGGCTTCTCTGCTCTTTGTCGCGACAAGGGGCAAGTGCACGTCGACCGATCATTGACAGTGACTGATCATTGGCGGTGACTGAGGTTCCCTCCTCCTTCTCTGTGTTGGTGCGTGCCTGAGTCAACGCCAAATTGACTACTGGTGCTAGCGACGATTGATGTCCGTCTCACCCTCCCCCCCCCCCAAAAAAAGGTGCTCACGGAAGGCCTGCGCCTGGGCATTGCAGCCTTTCTATGCTCTGTTGACAGCTGGTGATCAGCAGGAGTGCTGGTGACAATAGCTGGTGGGCTCGCCCCCCCCCCTCCCAGCACGCACACATCATGGACTGTTGGGTGCCTGGTAAGGCATGGCAGGCAGGTAGCAAGCAGGTGGTGGTAGGGTCTGCATTCAATCGGTTGCGGGTGCCGAGGGGGTGGCTGTCAGGAACACACTGATGTGCTGTGGGAAGACACAGGGACAGTGGTACTGCCGAGTAGTGTGAACTGTGAGTGTGCTTCCCACCTCGAAGAGTGTTGATCCGATACGTGAAACACAGTACGTTGCTACTTCAGGAACAGCGGTGTGCTTGTCCCTGACAGTGGCACGGGTGCCGAGGGGGCGCAGTAGGTAAGCACGACAAGTGTGCGCTGCTGGCCACACAAGCTTGAGCTGTGTGGAGCCATTCAGAGAGAATTCAGACAGACGAAGGCCGCCGTTCCATTCCCTCACGAACGCGCCTCACCCCCGTCCTCAGCGCTGACATACGCCATGAGCTCGAGCCTGCCCGCGAACTCGTCAACCGTCCCGCTGGGGGGCGCGGTGCACGCGTCCATCAGAGCCTGCGTGGAATAATGCCTCGTACTGATGAATAATACCTGGTACTGATGTACTGATCTGTTGGGTCTTTCAAGGATGCAGGGGACAGGAGGCAGCTGCTGCAGGGCGAGATGCACAACCAGGGTTTTTGTGTGTCCACACCCCTCACAATGCCCACTCCGTCTGGCCTCTCAACGACACAGCAACTCCGTCGATGTTCGTCGCGTGCGAGTTAAAGGAGATTTTCGGGAGGCTGCTGCAGATCACGGATGGGGGACTGGTGGTGGCGGGCCGAGATGACGACAGTGGGGACCGCATGATGCGTGCGCTGCAGGTCAAGGTGGACGCCCTGGAGGAGGAGGTGAAGACGCTGAAGCGTCAGCATATGGGGCAGCAGCAGGGGGAGGCACCGCGCGCGTTGGGTGGCGGTGAGGAGATGAGCGCGCAGGGGCCCGGGCTGTGGCAGGCAATGCAGCGCAGGCACGCGCCTGGCGCGTCTGCTGGCGAGGACCCGTTCCTGCAGATGGGTGACATGCTGCCGCACGGGCTGCTGGAAGTCACCGAGCAGCAGCAGCACATGGCGGAGGGTATATGTGCATGCATGCGCGCGGCGCTCGCCGAGTCGGCACAGCAGCAGCAGCGCATGGCGAGCACCTCCAGGATGTCACGGCGGAGATGAAGCTCCAGCGCCCAGATCCGGCAGCTTGCCTGAGGTGGGCGACAGAGAGCACCAAGCTGGGCTCGCTCTGCTGCTTCGATGGTGGGCCGAACCATCGCACTGTGTGCTCATTGCGCTGCAGGCATCGACGCTCCGAAAGGACTGCTTCATCCCCACCAAGTGGAACCGTAGCACATCGCAAACTGCCCATTACATTGTGCTTGCTATGCGTGTGTGCGTGCTGCTGAAAGTGCCACATCTGCATGCCGCATGCCGCAGCCACCACTGCGGCTGGGAGCCCAAATGCAGCGAAGCTGAGTACGAGCGCGGCCGCAAGCTCTTCCGCGACGCGCTGGCTGAGCAGCTGCACTTCCTGACGGGCATGGAGCAGTCGCTGGTGCAGAAGATGAACGAGCAGGGCAGGCTGCAGTGGGTCGTGGAGCCGCTGTGTGCGTGACGCTGAAAGTGCCACATGCCGCATTTCGCACCCACCACTGCGGCTGGGGCTCAAAATGGAGCGAGGAAGAGTACGAGGGCGGCCGCAAGCTCTTTCGCTGCTGCACTAAGCGCAATCCTCCGCTCACAAGAGCGAGCGAGCCCGTAGTAGTGACTTACGCTGTCGGTGCTCGTCTGAACCACGGCCGCAGGTCGCGACCACACCAGCCATGATGCTGCCAGTGCCGTCAGTTGGTTCACGGTGGCGCAACAGGTTCACAGAGACTTGGCGCCAGTTGAGAGGCAGCGGCGCCTCCCCATCTTCCACTTTTTTGTGCTTGCATCAACCCCCAAACACACACGCCAGTCAAGTGTTGAGAACCCAGCTCTGCAGTTGCGAACGGTAGCAAGCTGTTAATCCCGGCTGCCTCTCTCCTATCCATCTCACTTTGCCGCACTCCAAGGCAGCACCAGCGCGAGGCTGGCAGCCGGTTGTGGGAGTACTGTGCGCGGGGGCACATCTTGTGCTGGCACCCCCACCCGCCTCCCCCTCCGCCCTCCAGCTGGTAGCCACGCCGCTGCCCTGCATCCACCGTCGGCATGCGAGAGCGCGGCAGCAGGGTAGCGCCAGCATGCACCCCCTCCCCCTCACACACACATTTGGACGGGTGGATTAAATCACCTCTCTGACGGGCTACTGCTACGCCCCGCCCCCGCCACCGCCTTCGTCGGCAGAATTGGTGAGTCGCACACAGGCGTCGGCAAAATTGGCTTCTGGTGGGAGCCGGCTGCTGTCCTGCGTCAACACGCAGCATGAGGGAGCGCAGCATCAGCATGAGCAGAACAGCGCCAGGGCACCCCACCCCACACACACACGTTCGGACAGGCTGCCGGGCGTCTTTAGGTCTCCCGCCTGCTTCTCTGCTTCTTCGCCCTTGCCCCCACCCCCGTCCTCGCGCTCCTGCTGGTAGTTCGGCTGCTGCCCCACGCCGACCCACGGCATGAGCAACCGCAGCATCGGTATGCGCGGGATTGCGCCTGTGTGCAAACCCCCACAAAACAGCCTGCTCTTTAACAGGTAGGGCCGTTGACTCTCTCTACCACCGAGCGCGTCGCAGCCCAGCACCCGCGTGTACCTGCCCCAGCCGATACGGCTGCGCAGCCACGCTCCCTCTAATGCTCCCAACCCAGTGCCCCCGCCCTCCCCCATCCCCAAGCACGCCACACGCTGGCCAGTGTCGGCTGAGCGGGCCCGCCCGCGTCGACGCCATAAGCTGTTCCCCAGGTGTGGCGTGCGCGTCGATTACAGTGTCTTTTTTGTTCGGCAATTGAACGACACATTATAACTCATCCAGGTTGCTGTACATTGCTGTTTGTAGCTGGTCAGTGCTTGCACAATTCATTCTCACACTCTTAACTTGTCAGCCCGGTATGTACAACGAATGCAACTGCTACTGCCCCCAGCCCATGACCCTCCATCTTCCGCGAGTGGAAGTAACCCTCCCCGCACCCCACCCCAGCAGCACCACCGGTTGTGTCGTCTCTACACTTTCAAATGCGCATCACCCCCATTGCCTCCTGCACCTCAGCGTTGGCCTCCGCAGTGCCAATGGCAGCGCCGCTGTCGTCATTGCTGTCACCGAGCAACTCCAGTGCCCGTGAGGTGAACCTTCGCGTGTCGACGTCAGAGCTAGACCGCAGCAGCTGCGTCAGTGCGGGAACGGTACCAGCTGCAATGATCGTGGTTTTGTTGGCGTCATTCACAGCCAGATTCCCCAGCGCTCCTGCTGCTTCCAGCTGCACGCCAACTGAAGAGCCAGGTCGCAGCAGCCCCACCAGCAGAGGGATGGCGCCAGCAGCAGCGACAGTGACCCTGTTCTCAGCATTTGCAGCAAGGTTCCTCAGTGCTCCTGCTGCTTGTTGGTGCACGTCAGATGGAAAACCATGCCTCAGCAGCTGAACAAGTGGTGGTATGGCACCGGCAGTAGCAATCGTGACCCTGTTGTCAGTGCTCACAGCAAGGGTCATCAGCGCTCGTGCTGCTGGAAAGTGCACGTCAGCTAAAGAGCCAGGCCCCAGTAGCTGCACCAGTGGAGGGATGGCACCGGCGGCAGCGATAGTGACTTTGTTGGCACTATTGTTCATAGCAAGAGAGTTCAGCGCTCCTGCTGCCTCCTGCTGCACACCAGCTGACGAGCCAGGCCCCAGCAGCTGAACCAGTGGAGGCACAGCACCTGCAGCAGCGATCGCGACCTTGTTCTCAGCATTCACAGCAAGGTTCCTCAGTGCTCCTGCTGCCTGGTTGTGCACGCTAGCAGAGAAGACAGGTCCGAGAAGGACCACCAGGTCAGGGATGGCTCCAGCGGCGGCAATGGCGCTCCAGCTGTCGGCATCGCGGCACAGCGTTGCCAGCGTTGCCAGCGCGTTCTTCTGCTCAGCCGGCCGCGCGGCCACGCCCAGCTTTCGCACCAGCTTCCTGAGCTCCCGGCGGGGAAGTGGAGGCATGATGTGCGGCCGTGTGTGCCTGCGTACGTGCAAGGTGGAGGGGACAAACATGGTGGCGAGCCTGTGCAGGAGCTCTGAGTGCAGCGGCGTCCAAACGCCCTACGGCGTTGTCTGTCAGTGCACGGGGCTTGTGTGCCAAGTGCGTAACGGGCTGTGTGCGTATGCACGCCCAAAACGTACGCCATCTGCACAGGGAACGTGAACATCGCGTGGGGCATCGTGCTTGCATGGCCCACCCATGTGCGCATGCCGTCAGTGCTTGCGATCGCCATGCACGCAGCCCGTGCATCGCCAGTTCATTTCCATCGCATCCGTTTGCGTGTGTCATGGAAGGGCACACTGCACGCTACGCAGGCGTACGTGCGCATGGTGCATGCACCATGTATTGATAAGGATGCCGTCGGTGCTTGCGATCGCCATGCACGCAGCCCGTGCAGCGCCAGTGCATTTCCATCTCATCCGTTTGCGTGTGTCATGGAACGGCACACTGCAGGCTGCGCAGGCGTACGTGCGCATGGTGCATGCACCATATAGTGATAAGGACGGCGCAGGGCACAGCCATGCATGCCCTCACGCTCACGTACGCAGGTCTCGACGCACCACTTACGAGCAGCACGCGACGTGGAGACGACGACGACGGCGCGGCGCGAGGGCGGTGGCCTGGGTCGACGGACTTGAATCCAACAGCGCAGGCCTAGGGAAGATCAAGGGCTGATGGGCACGGCTGCAGGGGGCGCGCCAAAGGCAGGCAGTAAAGCACGCGAGGCGGTTGATGGGCGTCGTGCGTATAGAGAGGCAAGTCGATAGGTGCGGGACGGTCCCATGCAGAGTGTGGCGCCCACTCTTCAACCGCGTGCGCCAGGAGGGGCTCGCCATGCATCCACATGCACACACCAGCATACAGTTTAATTGCATGGCCACACATCAAGGGCCAGTGTTTGTGTCACCGTCACCTCGTCCTCACGACACGCACTGCGAGTGGGGCCATGGCTGCTGCCGGACACGTGCAGCTGCACCAGCGGCGGCTGCGCCTCGCCCCTTCCCCCTTCTCTGCCACCACTGCCCGGCACCAGCGCCGCTGCCTCTCTGCTGCAGCAGGCGGAGTTCAAGCGCCACGCAGCCAGCGCCTGCGTTCGAGCCCCCCCTCCCCCCCTGCCGGCCGCTGGTGCTGCTGTGGCTGCTGTGGCTGCTGTGGCTTCTGTGGCTGCTGCGACTGTTGCTGCGCTCGTGCGCAAGGCGGCGCCCCCCAGCATGGCAGGGGCGAGCACGTTTGCTGCATTTGCTGCTGAGCTGTGTAGACAGCGGCGCACCCGCCCCACCTTCCTCCCTCCCGTGCGTCCCTGCCCCCACCCCTTCGCCTTCCGCAGCCAGCGCTTCCCGCGCTGGCCTTCCCTCCCTCCCTGCCAGAGCCACTGTAACGAGGCAAATGAGGGGGGAAGACACAATGCCCACGCCTATTGTTCAAAACGTGCAGTCAGCCTAAGCGACCTCGCACGTGGTAGACCAAGTGGAAAAAACTACACCCACACTGGCAGCCTCACCCCCCCACACACAGACACAACGTGGCAGAGCAGGAGCAGCGAGCTTTTGGTAGCCAGCGTCGTTAGGCAGCTCTCTAAAATCCCACGCCCCGTGGGTGCTTACTGTAGACTGAAAACCGTAAACAGCAGAGAGCTTCTGTTACACGCCAGTCCCAGCCCACCCGCTCCCATCAGCCTGTGCCGCACAATCGCCGGTGCGTGTGGTCGGAACAGCAACTGGGACGACCCCCTGCCCCCCCCTCACCACACACACCAGCACCACCAATGGGGCCCTGGCTTCACAGTCACGTACGCAGCGCCGCCATTGCCGCCATCGCCTTAACTTTGGCCTCGGCAGTATGCTATGCTGCTACTGCTGCGCCCCGTCCCTGCCCTCCTCGCCTGTTAGTAGTTTGGCTGCTGTCCAAGAAAGCACAGCAGCATCATGATGAGCGGATTGACGTCAGCGCGCAAATCCCCACAAGACAGAGGCGGCCTTACATCTCCCTGCTGCTCTTCTCCTACTGCGACGCCCCGCCCCCGCCGCCCTCCCGCTGGTAGTCTGGCTGCTGCTGCTGCCCCGCGTCCACCCAAGGCCCCCCAACTCACTATTACCAAGCACGCCGCCTAGCACCCGTGGCCGCACTTGCCCCACCTGTGCAGCCGCGACCTTTCTACTGCTCCTAGACCAGTGCCTTCGCGCTCCCCGAATTCTCAAGCACGCGCGCAACAGGCTGACCATTGCTGGCCGAGCTGGTGTCCTAAGCTGTCCCCCAGGTGCGGCGTCGAGTTGCGTGTATTGTTGTCGGCAATTGAACCAAAATATAATGATGTAACCATCCAAATTGCTGCGCGTGCCTGGTCAGTGCCTGCTCAATTAATTCTCACATTGCTAAATGAACAAAAGCGGTTCAGCGAATGGAACTACTACTGTCCCCCGCCCTCCATCTTCAGCGAATGGAGCTGTCCCACGCGGCGCAAACCACCAGCAAGGGTGCACCCCACCATCTCCGACAGTGGTGCCGTCTCTTCACAATTACATGCGCATCATCCCTATTGCCTCCTGCACCTCAGCATTGGCCTCCGACTGCCAAATGCAGCGCCGCTGTCGTCATTGCTGGCGCCGAGCAGCACCAGTGCTTGGGATGCGAACCATTGCGTGTTGACGGCAGAGCTAGACCGCATAGCTCCTTCAGTGCGGAGACGGCACCAGCTGCACTGATGGTGACTGCATTCTCGGCATTCACAGCGAGGTTCATCAGTGCCCCTGCTGCATCTCTCTGCACGTCGTCTGGACCATGCCCCAGCAGCTGCACAAGTGGTGGGATGGCACCGGCTGCAGCGATTGCGACCCTGTTCTCAGCATTTGCAGCAAGGTTCTTCAGGACTCCTGCTGCTTCCCTCTGCACGTCAGATGGAGAACCACGCCCCAGCAGCTGCACCAGTGGAGGGATGGCTCCACCTGCAGCGACCGTCACCATGTTCTCAGCATTTGCAGCGAGGTTCCTCAGGGCTCCTGCTGCTTCCCCCTGCACGTCGGGTGGAGAGCCCGCCCCCAGTAGTTGCAAAAGTGGTGGGATGGCCCCAGCTGCAGCGATCGTGATCTTGTTAGCGTCATTCACAGCAAGAGACCTCAGCGCTCCTGAGGCTTCCCTCTGCACGTCAGCTGAAGAGCCAGGCCCCAGCAGCTGCACCAGTGGGGGGATGGCACCGGCGGCAGCGATCGTGATCTTGTTGGCAACATTCACAGAAAGGCTCCACAGCGCTCCTGCTTCCCCCTGCTGCATACCAGCTGAAGTGGCAGGCCCCAGCAGCTGCACCAGTGGAGGGATGGCACCGGCGGCAGTGATCGCGACCCTGTTGGCATCATCCGTGGCGAGGTTAATCAGCGTTCCTGCTGCATCTTGGTGCACGCCAGCAGAGAAGACAGGCCCAAGAAGAAGCACCAGGTCAGGGATGGCTCCAGCGGCGACAATGGCGCTCCGGCTGTCGGCATCGCGGCACAGCGTTGCCAGCGTCGCCAGCGCGTTCTTCTGCTCAGCCGGCCGCGCGGCCACGCCCAGCTTGCGCACCAGCTTCCTCAGCTCCCGGCGGGGGAGAGGAGGCATGATGTGTGGCCGTGTGTGCCTGCGTGCATGCGGGGATGGAGGGGACACACATGGTGGTGAGCCTTTGCACGAGTGCAGCGGCGTTCAGACGCCCTACGGCGGGTCTGTCAGAGCACGGGGATGGCGGGTTGTGTGCGCATGCATGCCGAACACATACACCATCTGCACAGGGAACATGGGGCATGCATCGTGCTGGCGTGTGGCGGGTGCATGGCGGGTACCCAGGTTGTGCTTGCATGGCGCACCCATGGCACTTGCGTGTGCATGCCGTGCTTGTGATCGCTATGCATGAAGCCCGTGAAGTCCCAGTTATGTCCACATCATCTGTTTGCGTGTGGCATAGAGGGTACAATGCAGCCACGCATGCCTGCGCAGGCGTGCGTGGGCGTGCCATGCGGTGACAAGGGACAGCGCATCCATGCACGCCCTCTCACGCTCATGTACGCAGGATAAAACTTACGAGCAGCACGCGATTCGGTGACGACGACGACGACGAGGGTGGTGGGCTGGGTCGACGGATTTGAATCCGACGAGCGGGAAGGGGAGATTAGGCGCTGACGGCTGCAGGGGACGCGCCAAGGCCGGCAGGCAATCACGCGAGGCGGTCGATGTGCTTCGTGCGAATGAAGCGCCAGTCGATAGGTGGAGGCCCATGCAGAGTGTGGCCCACTCTTCAACCGCCGCAAAACAGCGCCGTGCACCAGCACACAATTGAATTGCATCGCCACAAATCAAAGGCCAGTTTATGTGTCGCCGTACCTGACAGCCTTGTCCTGGCGACACGCGCTGCCGTTGGGGCCATGGCTGCTGTCGGACACGTGCACCGCGGCTGCGCCTCGAGCTCGCCCCCTCCTCCTTCCCTGTCGCCACTGCCGGCACAAGCGCCGCTGCCCGTCTGCTGGAGCAGGCGGAGTGCTACACAGTCAGGCCCCCCCCCTGCCGGCTGCTGCTGCTGCTGCCGTGGCTGCTGCGGCTGCTGCTGCGCTGGTGCGCGAGGCGGCGCCCCCCCCCCCCCAGCATGGCAGGGGCGAGCACGGCTGCTGCATCTGCTGCTCAGCCTGTGTCGACAGCGGTGCACACGTCCCACCTACCTCCCTCCCGTGCGCCCCTGCCCCCTCGCCTTCCGCAGCCGGGGCTTGCCGCGCTGGCCCCTCCCCCCCCTCCCTTCCGGAGCCACTGCCGCGAGGCGCAGATCTCAACTGTCTGGCTCCAAGGTTCGCCCGGTGTGGCCTTGCGGACTCTCCTAGTAAAGCCCTCCTAGACGTGCAGTCTAGTCCCTGCCTCAGGCCCGGCTGGCCGGGGGTCCTCCGGGCACCGTGTAAAACGTGTAAAGGGACCTCGCGCGGCTTGCGACTGGCGATGATGACGAAGCAAAGGGCTGTTTTACTGCTCGAAACTGGTTCACACGCACACTGCTTGCGTAGCGTCCCGATGCGTGCATCCACGAATTGGAGCCCAAAACTGTGACACTTCGAAGCGACAACTACCGAGTGTCAGCGGCTCTTATCACCAGCAGCTAGCCTCTCCAGTACGGTGATCAGGCACGACACGCCGAGGACTTTTCTGCACTACAGCACTCTTCCACACTCTTAAGGTCTTGTACAACTCAAAAGACAGAAGGGTTGTCACCCATGGGCGTGGCTAGTCCTCCACTGTCTTCGTGGGGCGTCCCTGCGTGGCCTTGCGGGCTCTCTTAGTAGAGCTCCCCTAGACGTGTAGTCTAGGCGTTAAAAAACGCTTCGGGGTCCTCCGGGCGCGAACGTGTCAGCCCCGTGGGACGTCCCTGACTGCGACATCCGTCATCATCGTCACATAATGTGTCATCGTGAGGCTTCCGTAGCCGTGACGTCGTGGGGCGACCCTGAGCGTGACATCCGTCATCATCGTCACAACGGCTTGCGCGCGGTGATGATGTTGAACTTGATAAGGCCCATCTGGAAGCCCTGCGGTGTGTGTGTGTGCGTGTGTGTGTGCGCATGTGTGTGTGCTGAACGTGAAGAGGCCCAGCTGGAAGCCCCGCGGTGTGTGTGCGTGCGTGTGTGTTCTCAACTTGAAGAGGCCCATCTGGAAGCCCAGTGGTGTGTGTGTGTGTGTGTGTGTTTGTTGAACTTGATTAGGCCCATCTGGAAGCCCTGCGGTGTGTGTGTGAGTGTGTGAGTGTGTGTGTGTGTGTGTGTGTGCACACACACACACACACACACCTGGGCCATGAGTGGCATAACGAGCGCGCCCCTTGATCATCCCCCACCCAGCCTTCAGCAGCCCAGCTCACACGCACACACACACACACACACGCACGCACACACCTGTGCCATGAGTGGCATTACAAGCGCGCCCTTGATCGTCCCCCACCCGGCCTTCAGTAGCCCAGCACACACACACACACACGCGCACACACACACATACACAATCACCTGGGCCATGAGTGGCATAACGAGTGCGCCCTCGATCGTCCCCCAGCCAGCCTTCAGCAGCCCAGCACACACACACACACACACACACACACACACACACACACCTGGGCCATCAGTGTCATAACAAGCGCGCCCTTGATCGTCCCCCACCCAGCCTACAGCAGCCCAGCACACACACACACACACACACGCACCTGGGCCATGAGAGGCATAACAAGCGCGCCCTTGATCGTCCCCCACCCAGCCTTCAGCAGCACACACACACACGCACACGCACACACACACACACGCGCACACACACAAAACACACACACACTCACACACCTGGGCCGTGAGTGGCATAACAAGCGCGCCCTTGATCGTCCCCCACCCGGCCTTCAGCAGCCCAAGCAGGCACGCACACACACACACACACACGCACACACACACGCACGTGCACACACACACACGCACGTGCACAAACACACGCACCTGGGCCATAAGTGGCATAACAAGCGCGCCCTTGATCGTCCCCCACCCGGCCTTCAGGAGCCCGAGCAGGCCAGCGCCTGACAGCGCCGTCTGAATCACCGCGCCCCAGAACGGCGCGACCTCCTCGCTCCAGTCGGCCGTTTTGATGCCGGTCAGGCCTTGTGCGGCTGTGTGGAAAGTGTGGGGAAGGTGTGGCGGTCGGTTAAAGTTTGTTGAAGTGTGGACAGTGAAGAGTGTGGAGAGTGTGGACGGGTGTGAACGGCGCGGTCACGGAGTGTGGATCATGGTGCGCAATACTGTGGACAGCGTTGTTTAGGGGCGGCAGGACCCCTCGGGCTTGACCTCCATGCGGCAGGAATGAGCATGCATATGCTATTCACTGGGGCTGCAGACAGCATACAACAGAGACCTGGAGCAACCTACCAAACAGCATCTCATAATCAGCCACGCTGCACCATGCAGGGAGGTAGTATGCCTCGCAGATGCGCTCGAGCAGGCTTGCCTGTGTTGGGGGGAGAGGGGGAGGAGGGGGGGAGTGTGTGTATGTGTGTGTGTGTGTGTGCATATGTGTGCGTGTCGTCTGTGTGTGTGCCAGTGACCACCGGTTGCTGTGTGTTGTTGTGGTGGTGTGTGCTTCAGTGGTTCTGCAAGGGATCTTGAGAAACTTTTGGATCAACCCGGGCCTCACTGCTCACTTCCTCAATCTCAATCTGGTTTCAATCGGCGTTTTTCTGCGCAAAAGTATGAAAATGTCGTTTTTACACTTTTCCGGGTCGAAATTCGCGCAAGTTCAACCCACAGCGCCAGCCCCAATCGGCCACTCCCAGCCTGATGTTGCAGTTTTGCGGGTTGCAGGTTTGGCTAACGGAAACACTGGTGCGCTACAGCAAAACCATACTCAAGTTTTCCCGTGAGGTAGGAGCTGCGACGAAGCGATTCTAATGATGTGGACAGCGGGGGGGGGGGGTGTTTCAAAGGATACCCCGGTCGAAAAGCTCGAGCCCCTACCACAATCCCAACTCCTGAGACGCGCGAGTCAATGCGGTCTAACAACACCTAAGGTGGTGGTGGGCGCCCGCGGCGGTCGGGGGTGATGCCTGAGGCGACGCCTCAGGCGGTCGGGGGTGCGCCTCAGGCGGTCTCGGAGCGCCTGAGGCGACGCCTGATCAGCGCAAGCGAAGGCGACGCCTCAGTTACAGTTACATCGGCTTTTCAGCGAAGACTACCTTCTAGTCATAGTACCACCGCCTAGACCGAAGTCCAGTTCTGACCCTAACAATTACTTGTGAGGGGCGGTAGCCACCAGCCTGCTGCCTGCCAACGTAAAGTCCCAGAGCAAAAAGGATAGCTATTGTGCGACGCCTCCAAAATAGGTCCTAACTGCTTCCAGGGGATAGGGGGTCAAGTGGCGCTTGCCAATCTACTTGACCGCCGTGGTGGAGGGGCCGGCGCCCGAAGGGCAGACCTCAGGCGTTGGGAATGTGGAAGGGG
>VFSX01000087.1:257500-265000 GCA_016618255.1 Chlamydomonas sp. UWO 241 | reverse complement strand
AAGCAACGTGGCGGTGGCGACCATGGCGTCTCCACGGCGGGGCTGGAGACGAGCGGAGCGATGTGGTGCACGGTGTAGCATTGTCCGAGAGCCAGAGGTGCCGCACAGCCCTGTCCCTGAGACAGATGGGGCGCGAAGCATGGCTGTGGTGGTGTCGGTGGATCTGGGTGGAGTAGCTAGTGGGATGGAGCAGCGCAGCGCAAAACTCAGAAAAGTGCCCCAGAAAAAGTGCGGAAGTTCGACCATCTTTTATGGGGTCCGCCTCCTGCTGCCTCCAGCTGTGCAACTATGGGGCAAAGGCAGTATATTATCTGCATAATAATGGAAGCGGGGGGGAGGGGGGGTGCTTGCAAGGGCAGCTGTTCCACTCGAACCTTTGGGCCAGTGAAGTAGGAACCGATCGGTAGCGGACGAACTTTAGAGCCCTTCACTGTTCAGGCGGACGCGAAATCGTCGACACGGGGGGTTTGGTCTGCCTTTGGCGGGCCGGAAAAAGGCCCGAAGGGTCTTTTTGGTCCGCTTGTGCGGACAGGGTTTCTGGCAGGTTCCGCCCTCCGCCAGTCGCATCTGGAGCGCACAGCGAGGTCCGGAAAAAAAATATCAGGAGGATAAGTTTACCCGCTTCGTCCGCCTGAGGAGGATGCCTTTTGGCTGGTCTGTCCGCCTGAGGCGGATCCCCTCTGATACACTTCCTACATCCCTGCTTTGGGCCTGCTTGTTGCTCCAGCTTCAGCTTGCTTCAGCCCTGAGCCATAACTTGCTGCTGCTGCCGCTGGCTGTGATTGAGTGATTTGGGGCTGATTTGGGGGCTCCTCTAGCTCTCTCCAGAAGCAGGCCCTCTCCCACTTGAGGAGGCTCTTTCTGACATAAAATCTCCCTTCACGGAAACCCAAAGTGTTATGATCTGTAGATCGTCAGTGTCTCTACCAGCAGCACGACAAGCTTCGAGCGGGTCGATTTAGCCGTGTATCAGACGCGCACTCGCGGTTTCAGGGCACAGAAACTTTGCAACAAACATTGTGGCCTCCACAACGGGTGCCGACTGGTCCAAGCTAGCTAGGCGCTAGAGCCCAGCGATGTCCAACTTTGGCAAGAGCGGGCGGGGCGGGGAGGGGCAGAACGGGGGCCGGCAGGGGGGTGGTCACCCCTACGCGCGGGATTCGGCGGGAGCGGGCGGGAGCGTAATGGAGGAGACGGAAGCGGGCGAGCTGGAGACGCCGCACAACAGTGTCAAGGTGCACGCATGCGGCGTGTGTGCACGTACACAACCATGCACACCATGCAACTGCCTCGCCCAACGTGCTCCCTCCCTCACAGGTCTCCGGCACGACCGACGTCAACGGCCTCGCCCAGCGCATCTGCGATCTGTGCCGCGCGGACAACCCGCCCGCGCTGCTGACGATCGGAAACCAGTCGATCAACCAGGCGGTCAAGGGCATCGCGGTTGCGCACGCGCAGCTCGCAAGCGAGGGCCTGGACCTCTCGTTCCAGCCGGCCTTCCGCCACGTCAACCGCACCAAGCCGTTGATAGCGTTCTACCTGTCGACGTGCCCGGTGTGTCGACCTCATGCTGCATGGCCCATGCGTGCGCGCGAACGACGGCCCATGCAGAGCCGGTCACACACACACGCACGCGCACACCAACGCACCCCCACCCCCACCCCCACCCACAACGCCCACTCACACGCTCCACAGTCCGGCACAACCGAGATGACCCAGGAGACGGAGCTGTCTGTCGCAGCGCAGTCGCGCATCACGCCGGTGGCAGGGGCGATCGCCGGGCGCATCCGCGACGGCCTCACCGTGCAGCTGACTGCGATCGGTGCGTGTGTGCAAACAGTTGTTTGTGTGTGAAGGGCGAGGGAGAGAGAGGCAGGAGAGGGCGGCAGAGGGCGGCAGAGGGCGGCAGAGGGCGGGAGAGGGGGGGAGAGGGCGGGAGAGGGCGCGACAAAAAGAACATTGTTTAATCGTCCGCGGGGGTCGTTTTCGTCGTTTTCAGTCGATTTTCACGTAACAAATCGCATAAATGCGTTTTCATCGTTTTCGGCTTCGCGGGAGGGTAAAAAAACACTACACATTTGCGAAGGCTAAACGCACGAACGGTAACTGATCTCCATATAAACACTCAATCGGCAGGCGTCGATGCGGTTACCAACGCTGTGCTGGCGGCCGGGAATGCGCGGCTGTTCCTGGAGAAGGACCAGCTTGACATCAAGGTGCGTGTGTGTGTGTGTGTGTGTGTGTGCGGATGTGTGTGTTTGCATATGTGTGTGTGTGTGTGTGTGTGTGTGTGCGTGCGTGCGTGCGTGCGTCTGTGCGCGTGTGTGTGTGTGTATGCGTGCATATGTGCGTGTGTGAGTGAGTGTGTGTTTGTTGTTTGATAATAATGTCCTACCGCAGCCCTGGCGTCCGAGAGACGCGCAAGTCAAGGCTGCCACAACGCCTGAGGCAGACGCTGTGCGCCTCAGGTGGTGGTGGGCGCCTAAGGTGGCGCCTGGTTTGATGTTTTTTTCGTTTTTCATGTACGCACCCGGAGGACCCCGGGGCGTGAGTTAAGGCCTAGACCACACGTCAAGGGGAGCTCTGCTAGTAGAGCCCGCAATGTCACGCAGCGCGCCAGCCTGCCAGTACCTGGTTTGGTGATGATGCCCTACCACAGCCCCAACGCCTGAGCTGCGCAATTCAAGGCGGGCATAACGCCTGCGGCAGTCGGGGAGCGCCTCGGGCGGTGGTGGGCGCCCAAGGTAGCGCCTCAGGCGGTGGGGGGTGCGTCTGAGGGGGTCTCGGCGCGCCTGATCCGCGGACCTGAAGGCACCGCCTAAGGCATTGGGAATGTGGTCCGGATGGTCGATTTTACAGTGGTGTGCGATGAGCAGGCAGCATAGTCGATCTTGCTTGGTGTTCAGTGCCGCAGCATTGCAAGGAGGTGGCTGGCTGCTGTGGTGATAGGCCGAGTGGGTCGAGGCGTGGGAATTCGCCCCCCTGCTGCACAGTTAATCAGTTTGGTTTGGGGCTCTCTCTATCAGCTAGCAGGGTCACGACCAGCGTTTCCGTTGGCCAAACCGCAAACTGCAAACCTGCAACACCGGGTTCAGGTTGGAAGATTGGACTAGTGTTGTTGGTTGAAATCACGCGAATTTTGAAAAAAAAGTTGTGAAATCGTCATTTTCACAAATATTTCGCGAGAATTCGCCTCTAGCGGAGTCAGATTGAAGAAGCGAGCTGTGAGGCCCAGGTTTATCCATCATTCCCCAAAGACCCTGAATGGAACCACTGGTTGCGACACGGCTGGGTTTCCCTGGTGTCGGGCTGCGGCTGCCTGCTTGGGTTGGGGGGAGAGCACCCGCAACGCGGGCACCGCCTCGCGCCACCGCCATGGTTGTACAGTTTTTGCGCGTACACGCCCGGAGGACCCCGAGGTGTGAGTTGGGGCCTAGACGACACGTCTACCGCAGTACTGCTTTGCGTTGCCGATGAAATAATTCCCAGGACGTGCCGTCACTTGAGGTCGATTTCTAAAAAAACAATACCGAAAAAGTTTAAAACGCCAAAGTGACTTCAATCCGGGAATACAAACGCGGCAAGGCACCCTAATTCTAAACAATTACCCCCTGTATAAAAGTGGCGGCGCGGCAAAGCGGCACTACGGTAGGGGGGGCTGTAATAGGAGAGCCCGCAAGGCCGTGCAGCCCAACGCCAAGGCGTTGCTGACCGTCCCCTACCACATTCACAATGTCTGAGGCGGCGCCTCAGGCGTCGCATTCACTTGCGCGGATCAGGCGGCGCCTCAGGCGCTTCGATCGCCTGAGACGCCGCCTGAGGCGCACCCACGATCGCCTCAGGCGTCGCCTTATGGTGCGTTATATCAACCGCCTCAGGTGCCGCACCGACCGCCTCAGGCGTCAAACACCGCCTGAGGCGCACCCCGGACCGTCTCAGACGCTATAATTGTGACCGCATTCACTTGCGCAGATCAGACGTTGGGATTTTGGTAGGGGTCGCTGACCGTCGCTGACCGTCGCAGAAAACCATGGCTCTAACCGTCGCTGAAAACCATGGCTGTAACCGCTAAACGCCATGGCTCTAACCGTCGCTGAAAACCATGGCTCTAACCACTAAACGCCATGGCTCTAACCGTCGCTGAAAACAATGGCTCTAACCGCTAAACGCCATGGCTCTAACCGTCGCTGAAAACCATGGCTGTAACCGCTAAACGCCATGGCTCTAACCGTCGCTGAAAACCATGGCTGTAACCGCTAAACGCCATGGCTCTAACCGTCGCTGAAAACCATGGCTGTAACCGCTAAACGCCATGGCTCTAACCGTTGCTGAAAACAATGGCTCTAACCGCTAAACGCCATGGCTCTAACCGTCGCTGAAAACCATGGCTCTAACCGCTAAACGCCATGGCTCTAACCGTCGCTGAAAACAATGGCTGTAACCAACGTCACAGCGGACACGGCGTTTGAGCGTGCTCAGGATAGGGTCGGGTGGAGAGCCGTGGTGTACGGTCCGGCTGCCCCTCAGGCGCCGGCCCCTCCACCACGGCGGTCAAGTAGATTGGCAAGCGCCACTTGACCCCCTATCCCCTGGAAGCAGTTAGGACCTATTTTGGAGGCGTCGCACAATAGCTCTCCTTTTTGCTCTGGGACTACATGTTGGCAGGCAGCCGGCTGGTGGCTACTGCCCCTCACAAGGAATTGTTAGGGCCAGAACTGGACTTGGGTCTAGGCGCTGGTACTAGGACTAGAGGTAGTCTTTGCTGGAAAGCCGATGTAACTGTAACTGTAACCAACGCCGAAAACCATGGCTCTAACCGTCGCTGGAAACCATGGCTCTTACCGTCGCTGGCGCTGTCGCCCGCCAGCACCTCGCCATCGCTGCCCTCCCGATGCGAAAACATCCCCGGAAAAGTGTGAAATCGATGACTTTTACACTTCTCCGCAATTATAACGGCGGGCGGCAATTAATCATCCATCAGAATATCCAGTCCCGAAGCTGTCCAGAAGCTGTCCAGGCGGTAAATAAGCTTCCATCAGAATCTGTCCAGGCAGCAATGGGTTGGGCTGCGGGTGCCTGGTTGCTGGCAGAGCACCCGCCCTACCAAAATCCCAACATCTGATCCGCGCAAGTGAATGAGGTCATAACGTCTGAGACGGTCCGGGGTGCGCCTCAGGCGGTGGTGGGCGCCTGAGGCGGTCGGTGTGGCGCCTGGGGCGGGTTGAATAACACTTAAGGCGGCGCCTGAGGCGATCTTGGGTGCGCCTCAAGCGGCACCTCAAGCGGTCGGAGCGCCTGAAGCGCCGCCTGATCCGCGCAAGTGAAAGGGACGCCTGAGGCATCGCCTCAGGCGTTGTGACTGTGGTGGGGCCGCAATGAAAACAACACCTCATGCCAACGCCATGCATGGCGCATCCTGTCGCTGACACCGCCACCACCACCGCTGCCCCCCCCCCGCGCCCCCCCCGGATGTGCAGCTCCAGCCGCAGTTCTTCAAGCTGCCACAGAACGGCGCCGAGCCCAATGCCATAGCTCTTACCGTTGCTGACGCTGCCACCCACCACCACCTCGCCACCGCTGCCCCCTCCCCCCGATGTGCAGCTCCAGCCGTAGTTCTTCAAGCTGCCACAGAACGGCGCCGAGCCCAACGCCATAGCTCTAACCGTCGCTGACGCTGCCACCCACCACCACCGCTGCCCCCCCCCCCCGATGTGCAGCTCCAGCCGCAGTTCTTCAACCTGCCAAAGAACGGTGCCGAGCCCAACGCCATAGCTCTAACCGTTGCTGACGCTGCCACCCACCACCACCTCGCCACCGCTGCCACCCACCACCCCCCCGTTGCTCAGCTCCAGCCGCAGCTCGTCAAGCTGCCAAAGACCGGCGCCGAGACCAACGCCATAGCTCTAAACGTCGCTGACGCTGCCACCCACCACCACCTCGCCACCGCTGCCCCACCCCACCCCCCGATGCGCAGCTCCACAGCCGCAGTTCTGCATGCTGTCGAAGAACGGCGCCAAGCCCGACGTCATAGCTTTAACCGTCGCTGACGCTGCCCCCCCCCCCCCCCCCGCCCCCGATGCGCAGCTCCAGCCGCAGTCTTTCAAGCTGAAAAAGAACGGCGTCAAGCCCAATGTCACAGCTCTAACCGTTGCTCACGCTGCCCCCCCCCCCCGGTGCGCAGCTCCAGCCGCAGTTCTTCAAGCTCACGAAGAACGGCGTCGAGCTGTCTGCGCTGCGCTTCACAATCATCTCCGAGCCGATCTGATGGGCTTCCTCAGGAATCTGATGGGCTTCCTCAGGCTGTCACGTGACGTTGGGCAGCCACCGAGCGGATCTGATGGGCTTCCCGTCACAGGACGTGGGGCGTGGAGCAGCTTCACTTTCCCCCTCTACACTGTTTCCCTCTTCACTGCTTCCCCACGTGCGCTGACCTACTTCGACAAGCGTTTGCTGCCGCTGCGGTAGGGGACCTGGGGGTGCGCCCACGCTCTGTACAGAGTGGGGGTTCCCTACCACCAACAGCCAGCATCTCATTTAGGTGCTCGGGCGAGCACGGTCTTATACGCCTCTAGAGGTGTCCCTGACTGTAACATCCAAGGACACGCCGATCCGGAGGGGGCTGCTGCTATGATGGCGCCCCCTGCTAGGCAGCCACGCAGTGCCCAGCCAGGAATCCCGTACGTGCCAGGTGCGGCGCCGAGATGCCTTTGTGCTGCATGTGACGGTAGTGGCGCCACAACCCGCGCGCTCCGTTACTACGTGTCCACATAAACTATTAGAGGCACACACATGAACTGTTAGAGGCTGATCCAATGCCAGCATCGTCTTCACGTGTGGCTCCTGTGCATCGCAGAACAGCCCGCCCACGTCCCCCCCGCGCCCTTAAGCGCTCCAGCCGCCCCCTCCAATTCCATGTCAAACCCAGCCCCGAAAAACAATGTAGGAGCTCCTAAGCCCTATTACCAGCGTAGCAGTGACACTGCGCTTTCCACAACGATCGCCTAGCCGATCTGTCACGGGAACACGGCTCAGTGGGAGCTGTAGTTGTTGAGGGTGGTCCTCAACCATGCAGAGCGCCTAAACTGACACTGCTCGTGTGACGATCTGACAGGGCTGTTGGTCCCATGGTCTCCTGATGGGGCCTGCTCCGCTCGCCCCACTGATGATGAAGGATGTTACAGTCAGGGAAACCTCTAAAGGCGTATAAGGCCGTGCTCGGCGCGTATGGCCCGAGCACCTGAATGAGATGGCTGGCTGTTGGTGGTAGGGAACCCCAACTCTGTGAAGAGCGTGGGCGCACCGCCAGGTCCCCTACCACAGCGGCAGCTTACATGCGGTGTGTTGAAATAGCGCTGCTATGGCCTAGATAACGTCGACACGCGAGCGTATGATGAGAGCATCGGCGCAGGCCGCGGAAAAGCCGCCCCATCAGAGCGTATCACAGTACGCGCGGCGGGATTGTGCTCCTGATCACAATGGCGCAGATGCGCCATTCTTGGC
>VFSX01000087.1:220000-255000 GCA_016618255.1 Chlamydomonas sp. UWO 241 | reverse complement strand
AGCCCGCACCTAAGCGTGTGGCGCGGATTCTGCCCCGAGGAAGCACCTCTTCTGTCTGGAGGTGACGGCCGCGGCGCCCACGGCACATGCCCTCTCTCCTCCCCCCTCCCCCCACCGCACATAACTAAACCCAAAGCCAAGGGGTCGACTGCCCACGCCTCTAGAAGACCACACAGAATCCGCGCACCTTTGCATGTGGTGCAGAGTCTGTCCCAAGGAAACAACGTCTTTGGTCCGGAGGTGACGGCCACGGCGCATCCCCCCCCCCCACACACACATACACACAAACTCTCAAGCCTAAAACCCTTCCACCCTGAAGCCCGCACCTTTGCGTGTGGCGCGGAGTCTGTCCCAAGGAAGAACTTCTTCGATCCGGAGGTGACGGCCGCGGCGACCGCAGCGCGGTGGCGCTCGCGCTGCAACGTGTTTGTCGGTTGTGAGTTGTCAGTTAATGGGTGCTGGCTGTTATGGGTGGATGGGGTGGGTGCTGGGGGGGTGGGGTGTTTGTCGGTTGTGAGTTGCCAGTTAATGGGTGCTGTCTATAAACAGTTTGCGGGGGAGGGGCGCGGGTGGAGGGGTGCAGTGCATGTGTTGAGTTATGCTATGCGTGCGTGGTGCGTGCGTGGTACATGCGTGCACATGTGCGTCGTCGTCGCAAGCGTAACATGACGGGAGCACATAGACCCTGAGTAAAAACACACGACCCCAAAAGGGTAAAAGCCAGCGAGGCGATCACACACAGCCCCCCCCCCTGCCCCCAGCACAGTCCCCCGTTGTGACGAACCGCAAATAACATGTGCTACGTGTTTATGCTATGTGCTATGTGCTATGTATCGAACATGCGTTTACCTTCAGGATCGGCAGGCAGTAGTTGTGTGGGCGAAGGCCCTTGACGAAGAGCGCATTCCGGTTGAGGAGCATGTGCTGCGTGGTGTGTGTGTGTGTGTGTATGTGTGTGTGCGTGTGTGTGTGTGTTAATGTGATTCGCGTCTGGGGGGCGTTGCTCTGTTGTTTCTGGTGCTGTTGCTGTTGTTGCTGTTGCTGGTGTGCGTGTGCGGTCGATTGTTCTGTCCATCGTAGTGTGTGATTATGTGCACACGTGTGTGTGTGTGCCCTTGTGCGTGAGTGTGGGCGAGTGCGCGTCCTCCCATGAGTGCACACACACACACACACAGACGCACACACACACACACATACACACACACACACACACACGCACACACACACACACACGCACATACCAGGGCCGTACAGGGGGGGCCGGCTGGGATCCGGAAAATCGGACGGGGTCTGGCGAAGGCCTCCGGAAGACCGGACGGGGGTCAGAATGGCCGTCCGGAAGTGTAAAAAGTGTGGACGTTTTATTTTTATTTTTAAGTAGCCCTGTGTCCGCCCTGTGTCTCTCTTTCTTCCTATGCCATTAACCCATAACAAAGCCTGCTCATTCCCGTTGCCAATCTGTATATATGTACAAAGCATGTTTATTCGGTATGCTCTTAAGAGTACATCTAAGTAGGACGTTGAGAGATATACTTCAGTCGTGCACCTGCTGCGCCTGCGCCCTATGCGCGCTCGTGCGTGGCCCCACCCAGTCGTTGTCCTCATCTACCACAAAGACCGGCTTAGTAGCAGTGACCCCATCGTCGAGGCTGACCTCAAAGTCACCCTCGTTGTGCATGTCGTCGGCACACCTCTCAAGATCAAACTAGAAGCCGTTAGCTGCCCCTGGAAAAAATGATAAATTGTGTGATTCTGGACACACTGAGCCAGCAAAACAGGGATTTGCAGCAGCTCAGCGAGAATGTTTTTTGGATTTTGACTTGCCTAAAAGTGTTCCAGCCCCAAACGTGATGCTTCTAATGGGATTCGACCCCGGGTGGGTTGAGCTTCCCACTTTGGCTAACCACTGGGTAAAAAAAACGGATGGGCGGTTGGAGCGTCATCCGGCAAGACGGATGGAGGCCTTGCGGGCCGAGCGTTGGCATCCGGAAAACCGGATAGCGCGCTGCGCGCGCCATCCGTTTTTTCGCCCACCAGACAGTCGGCATCCGATCCGGATCCGTTCGTACGGCCCTGACACATACCCCCCCCCCCCCCCAGCCCCCCTCCCACCCACTTGCACACACACACACCCCTGCGGTGTGACACTCACAGCCATGTTTTCGGGAGCAGAGGCCCTCCCCCCACACACACGTGCACACACTCACACACACACGTACACACACACACGCACACACAAGCACACTCCTCCCATGGACACACGCACACACACACACACTCACACACACATATATATACACACACACCCCTGCGGTGTCACACTCACAGCAACGTTGTCTGGTGCCAATGCCACCCACACACCCATCCACACACACCCACACACACCCACACACCCACCCACACCCACACCCACACACATCTGCGGTGTGCCACTCGCAGCCAAGTTTTTGGGAGCAGAGCCCCCCACACACACACGTGCACACACACACACACACACACACATACACACACACGTACACACACGCACACACGCACACACTCCTCCCATGCACACTCACACGCACACACACACACACTCACACACACATATATACACACACCCCTGCGATGTCACACTCACAGCAACATTGTCTGGTGCCAATGCCACCCACACACCCATCCACCCACACCCACCCACACCACCCACCCACCACCCACACACACCTGCGGTGTGACACTTGCAGCCACGTTTTCGGGAGCAGAGGCCCCCCCCCACACACACGTGCACAAACACACACTCACACACACACACACACATACACACACAAACACACGCACACACAAGCACACTCCTCCCATGCACACTCACACGAGAGAGAGAGAGATATCGTTACAGAGAACTCTGCACGGCAGACCTAGATAGGCTGTTTCTGGTCATCATTAAGGAGATTCCATTTGGAGGCGGGTGACCAACCGTGCGCCAACAAGAGGGTGAATAACCTCATTCAAAAAGCAGTGGGGGAAAGGGGCAAATGCGGGTCACTGACGGCTGTGTTCGTCACTCCGCTTCAACTGAGTTTAAACTAGGTCTCGGCAGATTGACCTCCACAGTTGTGGAAATCTCGCTAAGAGGATCCACTCGGGTGTGACTCGCTTGGACAAGAGGTCCATGAACTCGGGGTGCTTGGAGATGTCGCGTTTGAAGTTGGAAAAGTGGGTGTTTGCGGAGGAACGGAACTTGACGGAGTGGGCGAAAAAGTCGCCGGCGCTGAGCCGGTAGGATGTGATGGCGCCGCCGGCATAGAGCGAAGTCATGTCCGGTCGGCGGTACGCGAAAAGGGCGGCAGTGGGGGGGTATATGATGTCGGGAGGGAGTGGGGGGGAGAAGGGACGGGCGGGTGTGTGGAGATGGAGGGGCGGGGGGACGGGGGAGGTGGGAGGCGGCGGATGAGGGAGCCGATGAACGTAGCACGGTGCTTGTTGATCGTGTCGATGATGGGGAACGTACAAGGGGGGGAGGCATGCATCGTGGTGGTGGAGGTGTGCTCTGTGGTGTGAGGAGGGATGCCCTTGATGAGGCGGAGGAAGCGGTTGTGGGTTACTTCAAGTCGGTGGATGTGGGCCTTGTTCAACGTCCATGTCTGGCAGCCATACAGTAGGGCAGAGATCACAAAGGCGTTGTAGAGGTGGATCTTGGTAGTGGGAGAGATTGAGTTGGAGTTCCAGAACCGGGGAGTGAGAACACTCACACGCACACACACACACTCACACACACATATATACACACACACCCTTGCGATGTCACACTCACAGCAACGTTGTCTGGTGCCAATGCCACCCACACACCCATCCATCCACACTCACCCACACCCACACACTCGCACACACATACACACACACACACAACTGCGGTGTGACACTTGCAGCCAGGTTTTCGGGAGTAGAGGCCCTACCCCCCACGCACGTGCACACACACACACACACACACACTCACACACGTACACACACACGCGCACACACAAGCACACTCCTCCCATGCACACTCACACGCGCACACACACACTCACACACACATATAAACCCACACACCCCTGCGGTGTCTCACAGCAACGTTGTCTGGTGCCAATGCCACCCACCCACCCATCCACACCCACCCACCCATCCACACACACTCGCACACACTCGCACACACACACATACACACACACACACACACCTGCGGTGTGACACTTGCAGCCAGGTTTTCGGGAGCAGAGGCCACACACACACACGCACACACACGTGCACAAAACACATACACGCGTGCACACACACACACACATGCACACCTGCAGTGTCACACTCGCAGCAACGTTCTCTGGTGCAGATGACACACACACACACACACACACACACACGCACACTCCTCCCATGCACACACACACACACACATATACACAACTGCAGTGTCACACTCGCAGCAACTTTCTCTGGTGCAGATGACACACACACACACACACACACCTGCAGCGTCACGCTTGCAGCAACGTCGTCTGGTGCCAATGACACACACACACACACACATGCACACACACACACACACTCCTCCCATGCACACACACACACATATACACACCTGCAGTGTCACACTCGCAGCAACGTTCTCTGGTGCAGATGACACAAACAGACACACACACACACACACACCTGCAGCGTCACGCTTGCAGCAACGTTGTCTGGTGCCAATGACACACACACACACACACACTCTCACACACACACACACAAAACTGCGGCGTCACGCTTGCAGCAACGTTGTCTGGTGCCAATGACACACACACACACACACACACACACACGTGCACACACACACACAAACACACATACACATACGTGCACACACACACACACACACACACGTGCACACGCACACACACACACACACACACACGCACACACACGAACACACACGCACGCACACACACACACACCTGCGGTGTCACGCTTGCAGCAACGTTGTCTGGTGCAGAGGCCACAAACTCAGCCGCATCAGCCGTTGTGATGTGCTCCATAACAACTTTCAGGTTTGGTACCTGGGTGGATGTGTGGGGATTGTGTGTGTGTGTGTGTGTGCATCAGCCATTTCGTGTGCTCCATAACGACCTTTAGGTTCAGCACCTGTGTGTGGTTGTGTGCATGTACATGTGCGTGTTCGTGTGTGTGGGTGGGTTTGTGTGGGTTTGTGTGTGTGTCTGTGTGTGGGTGGGTGAACGCACCCCCCCACCCAACACTCCCCACACATCCACCCCAAACACACCTTTTCCAGCACAGGGATCAGCTTCGTCTGAATGAACACTGCCTCCCACACACAGTTTCCAGGATTGCGACCAGCCTCTTCATGGAGTACCAGTCCCACACACTCGCCCCACACCCACTCCACACTTGACCCCAAACACACCTTTTCCAGCACTGGGATCAGCTTTGTCTGAATGAATACAGCCTCCCGGTCGAACATGTCAACGTGATCATCGGTGACCTCGCCGTGAACCTGTGGTGTCATCATAAAGTGCAGGGATTTAGGGATTGGGGTACAAGGTTTGGGTATTTGGGTCTGGGGTTTGGGGTTTGAGGTTTGGGGAGTGGGGCTTGGGGTTTGGGGTTTGGGGTTTGGGGAGTGGGGTTTGGGGTTTAAGGTTTATGATTTGGGGTTTGGGGTTTGAGGTTTGGGGTGTGGGGTTTGAGGTTTGGGGTTTGGGTTTGGGGTTTGAGGTTTGGGGTGTGGGGATTGGGGATTGGGGTTAAGGCTTTGAGGTTTGGGGTTTGGGGGTTTGAGGTTTGGGGTTTGGGGTTTAGGGTTTGGGGGTTGAGGTTTGGGGTTTGGGGTTTGAGGTTTTGGGATTGAGGTTTGGGGTTTGGGGTTTGAGGTTTGAGGTTTGGGGATTGAGGTTTGGGGTTTGGGGCTTGGTGGTTGGGGTTTGGGGTTCGAGGTTTGGGGTCTGGGGTTTCGGGATGGAGGTTTGGGGTCTGGGGATGAAGGTTTGGGGTCTGAGGTTTGGGGTTTGAGGATTGAGGTTTGGGGTTGGGGGATTGAGGTTTGAGGTTTGGGGTTTGGGGTTTGGGGATTTGAGTTTGGGGTTCAGGGTTTGGGGTTTGAGGTTGAGGGTTTGGGGTTTCGACATGCCAACGTGATCACCCGTGACTTATAGAAATCACCTATACATATGACATACGCACACACGCACGCACACGCGTGCGCACACACACACACACACACACACACACACACACACACGCGCATGAACACACACCAGGAGCAGCACGCCGCACTCTGCCATCGCCTTCAGCGTCGGAATGATCTTCTGGATGTCTGTCACGCCAGAGTCCGAGTTGGTCGTTGCTCCTGCAGGGTAGAGCTTGAACGCGGGGATCCCGGCAGCCTGCAATTCAGCATCGGACCGACACGGGTCAGCATGACAAAAAATATGCGGCGGGCACACGGCCCCGCAGGGAGGTGTGTGTCTCACATGTGGAGATGTTCATGGGGTCATTGCTCCCGCGGGGTAAAGCTTAACGCGGGGGTGCCTGCAGCCTGCGGAAGAAACAATCAAGACAGACACCGCGCGCAAGTCAGCATGACGACAGCAACTGCATCGGGTGCACAGTCAGGCACGCCAGGGCCAAGAGTTGGTCGTCGCTCCTGGTGGACAGAGCTTGAACGCGGGGATGCCTACAGCCTGCGATTCGGCATCACACCGCCAGGGATCAGCATGGCGGCACACTGAATCGGCCACCGGGAGTTGGTGGTGTGTGTCGCACAGGGACGTGGAGGTTTGTGGGGTCATTGCTCCCACGGGGTAAAGCTTGAACGTGGGGATGCCTGCAGCCTGCGAAAGAAACAACCAAGACAGACACCCGCGCGCAAGTCAGCATGACGACAGCAACTGCATCAGGCGCACAATCAGGCACGCCAGGGCCAAGAGTTGGTCGTCGCTCCTGGTGGACAGAGCTTGACAGCAGGGATGCCTGCAGCCTGCGATTCAGCATCAGACCGACAGCAGACGCAAGTCAGCGCGATCACAGCAACTGCATCGGACGCACAGTCAGACACGCCAGGGCCAAGAGTTGGTGGTCGCTCCTGCAGGATAGAGCTTGAACGCGGGGATGCCTGCAGCCTGCGATTCGGCATCAGACTGACAGCAGATGCAAGTCAGCATGACGACAGCAACTGCATCGGGCGCACAGTCAGACACGCCAGGGCAAAGAGTTGGTCGTCGCTCCTGGAGGACAGAGCTTGAATGCGGGGATGCATGCAGCTTGCGCAATCAATCCAATGGCTGACACACAATTTGGTATCCTACTGCCACACCCGATTCGGCATTAGACAGTCAAGAGGGACTCGGAACTACCTTCCCAATACCAAACGACTCTCTGCCTGGACGCCGCGCCCCAACCCCTATCCCCACCTGCCCCCACCTACTCAACTTTGTACAGCACCATGAATGGTGTGCACGAAACACACCTGCCATAAACCCTCATCCCCATATCCTAAGCCCCCCCAAAGCTCAACCCGAAACCCTCCTACACGGCGTGGTGTTGTCCGTCAGGTACAGCACCATGAGTGGTTTGATTGAAATAACCCTGCCCTTAACCAGGGTTGGGGCTAATCCCAACACCCATGACCCCCAAAACAACCCAAATCGAAACCCTCCCAAACACACCTTTGCAGCCGCAATGTCGTCCGGCGTGGTGTTGTCCGTCAGGTACAGCACCATCAGCGGCGTGAAAACGTGCTTCCCCGGGGGCACAGCGTCCATGATTCGTTGGCGGTATGCGAGGGCCTGTGTTGTCATAAGTAAGGAGTGGTTGTTGGGGGGAGTGTTGCCAGGGGGCGTGAGTGCGTGCTTCGTCGGGGGGTGGGTGAGTCTGGGGCGGTTACGAAGGAACATCCAGTGCTTCGATGCATGGAGTTCAAAATGACGGGTGCCGAAGGGCAGCCACACACAGCGCCGACCACAGAACGCCAGCCACAGAGCGACAGCCACAGCGCGACAAGACAGCAGACAGCACAGCTATGTCCCACGTTTTGCTGTGGGCCAGGAAAGTGTTGCTGGTGGCGTGAGAGCGTGCTTTCCTCGGGGGCACGGCATCCGTGATTTGCTGGCGGTATGCGAGGGCCTGTGGGCGTGGCCAGTGAGTGCATAAGGGGTGGTTGCTGTGGGCCAGGAAAGTGTTCCCGGTGGCGTGAGAGCGTGCTTTCCTCGGGGGCACAGCGTCCGTGATTCACTGGCGGTATGCGAACGCATGTGGGCGTGGTCAGTGAGTGCGTAAGGGGTGGTTGCTGTGGGCGTGGTCAGTGAGTGCTTAGGGAGCCGTTGCTGTGGGCCAGGAAAGTGTTCCCGGTGGCGTGAGAGCGTGCTTTCCCCGGGGGCACAGCACCCTTGATTCGCTGGCTTTATGCGAGGGCCTGTGGGCGTGGTCAGTGAGTGCGCAAGGCGTGGTTGCTGTGGGCCAGGGAAGTGTTGCTGGTGGCGTGAGAGCGTGCTTTCCTCGGGGGCACAGCATCTGTTATTCGCTGGCGGTGTGCGAGCGCCTGTGAGGGGGTCAACAGTCGTGAATATGTAAGGTGCCGTCTTGTAGGTGTGCCGCGCATGGCCTTTTTCCCCATTGGCCACCTGCTCTTTGCCTTAGTAATGTCCGGTCTGACCTGAACTGATCGGAGTCTGACCATGGTGAGAGGGTGGAGAGAGACGGGAGTGACAGATGTCGGGAGAGGAAGAGACGCGTGCTTTGGCGATGGGAGGCAAGCGCGTGGGGGCTCGCACACAATGGGTGCCACCATCCCTTGAGCGCGCCCCACTCTCCCATGTGCAGCCATGCACGCGTGCGTGTCACGTGGACACACGCAGGGCATGCATGCAGGCTGCGCTGCGCCATGCGCGCCATGCATGTGCATGCATGTCATCGCACCAGCGGCACCGTCGTCACGGGCGGCGAGAGGTTGGGCATGATGACGGCGCGGCCGTAGGTTGCCGACGTGTGGGGCATGACGGCCTTGAGCCCCGCGCCATCGCGTACGTGGAGGTGCCAGTCGTCCGGCCTGACGATGGTGAGCGTCTGTGCGGCTGCCGAGGTGATCACGCGCGCGCCGCGCGTGCTCCTCAGCGCGCCTGAGATATACATGTAGCGAGCAATGGTCGTGAGGCACCAGGCACGGCGCTGTGAGTGAATATCGGTGCATGGCATGGCGCATGCATGCATGCACACCTGGCGCACGCGCACACCGCGCCTCCATCTGCGTCCCAGCACGGCGCATCAGCTGCATGGAGAATCCCACGATGCGCATCCAAACACACACAATGCGTGCATGCAAGTCACGCACGCAAATTGGTGGTCACACTAAGGTCACACACAGATCAAAAAGGCAGCTAGGAGAGAGAGTGACAGAACAAAGGGTGACTCATCATTACTGTCTACATCAATTTTACGGGGGAACCAGGAAGAAGTCCTGGAGACCTGCCAACAGGTGGCAGTCTGCCACGGGCGAATACGGCGAAGCGTGTCACTCAAGCTAAGGGCGGATTTTGCCACAGGCGGCCAGTTGTTCACATCAGCACAGGCGTGCGTGCACTGACGTGTGTGTGGGGGGGGGGCATGTGTGTGTGTGTGTGTGTGTGTGTGTACGTGTGTACGTGGTGTGTGTGTGTGTGTGTGAGTGTGTGTGTGTGTGTGTGTGTGTGTGTGTGTGTGTGTGTGTGTGTGTGTGTGTGTGTGTGTGTGTGTGAAAACATGTGTGAACACATGATAGTGTATTCCCCGCCCGCCACGTGAACGTGCCGCTGTCGGAAGGTGTGGGCGGTCGTGGGCAATGATGTCCTTAACGAAACAGAGAAAGTCGTGTATGCCCCCGCAACAATGGAGGGAATATGCCGAATTGCCCCGCAGGAGCAGGGATTCCCCTGCGAGCCGAATACCGCTCGGGGCTGGATCTCCCATTTCCCAGAAAACCACCCGACGCTTGGTGGGAGAGGGCATGGATGGGGGCGTTGGAAAGCTCTCGCCGAGAGCAACACAGCGGCACGTGTTGCGTGCACACCTGCTATGTATTGCGCCTGGTATGAGCGGTCAAAGTTGCTCGAGCCGGTGGAAAACTTATTACTAAAACCCTTCCCAGGGAACACTGCGCAGGTTACACGTCACGGTTGCGTTTGACGCCAAACGGTTTCGTTCCGCATTTCACCGTCTCTCCAAGCCACGGTCACCCACGACGCATGCGTCTAAATGAGATTGGCGGCCACTATAAAGCATGCGTCAAAAGTGGATTTGGTCAACCAGGGAGGCCACAAGAAATTCCCAAAGTTTGGTGTCGTCCATTTTGGCCACTTTGCCCCCCGGGGTGGGCCCAGGTTGGGTGGGGATGGCCTGCCGGTGTCTTGACGTATTTTTTATATTTCCCTCCTGTTTTGACATCAATTTTTTTTTATACTTTTGCGTTATTGTTTAGAAATCGATCTTGGCGACACGACCTCAGAAGCATTTAATCGGCAAGGCAAAGCGGTACTACGGTATGGGGCAGCTTTGGCATGGGTATCCCTGCTCCCTGCAAGTGATGCAACAGCGGGTACGTGTGCGTGCGAGTCGGCATAATCACAGCGCCGGGCAGAAGCCAGGACGTGTATGATGTTTGACCTGGGGTCTGCCTCCGGGTGCTTCGGGGCCGAGTGTGGTGCACCAGCACGTGCTGGCTTGCGGTGCTGCTTGCTTGGCGCCCGCCACCTCGTGTTTGTGGCGCTACCGTGGGCGCTGCGCTGTTTGTGGCGCTACCGCGCGCTACTTTTAAAAGTACACATTTGTAGCTTGACCATTTTGTGGGCCCCGTGCCTGCTTTTTCTTGTCCCGCTGGAACTCTGGAACTGATTGTGACCGCCGGCAGTGGATGTAACCAACTCAAAATTGAGATGATGCAGAGGGGGGTCGGCGAGGCGCCTGCAGCAGGAGCTTTGGAGCCGTGCGCGCGCGTGTGTGACCGCCAGAAGAGAATTTGTAAACCATCCTCCTCCTCCTTATAATTCAACGAACAATGAACAAAACGGCCGCATCGTGCCACCCTGCAGCTGGTGGTGGCGGTGGTTCGGGTGCAGCTGGTGGTTGGGGCGTAGTGGGTACCCCCGGGGCACTACCCCCAAGGCATGCGGCCGCGCAGTGCGTTCGACGCCCCAGCTGCATGGCATGTATGCGCCAAGCTCCTGTGGTGATAGAGGAGTAGGGTGTACGGCGCGGCGCGTATCGCATGCAGTGCATGGGCTGCATGCATGCACGCGCACAGCGCACTGCCCCCACCCGCAGCTGATGCTGGGATGGTGGGATGCTGTCCGAGGCATTTCAGGCATTGCATCTTGGGGTAGCGCCAGCTGGGCAGCACCAGCTGGATCAGGGGCTGTGGTGATTTCGAAGGCGATTTTTTGTTTTCCCAGTTTTTTGCAAACAGATGCACGCTCTGTAGGCAGTAGCAGTCCACAGGGAGGTAATTGTGTAGTAACAACGTACTGGGAAAGGGCGGAAACGGCGCGCACACTGCAGGAGGCTCCTGCCAGACTGGTCGACCAACAACATTTGACAAATTGCGGCTTGCGATTTTCGTGCGTGCCACGCCTCCCTTCCCGTCACACCTCTCTGCCATTCTCTTGGATTTCGCGTCGAGCTCCAGTTGGGATTAGGATTAGGAGCCATCCCAACTTTCCAAACCTCTTGATGAGTTTGGTACCCTGCTCCCTGCTCCATAACAAGAGAGAGAGCGTTCAACATATTCGTCCACCACATCTTACCCCCACCCCCGGCTGCTAGTTGCCAGCACACGGACAGCCGCGACCGTGGACCACGAACACGTGTACTAGTCCCCGTGCAGCAGCTGCCTGCATGTGGGTCCTGTTGGCACTCAGCTGCTGGTGCTCGATCGTGCGGGCAGACCCTGCAGCAGACGACGGCGTGCAACAAGCTGCGCGACGTCATGCAGTGGTCAGCACTGGCGCCATTGCCTCCGTCCTTCACCGCATCATCCACAGATGCTGGAACACCACCCTACCACAGACCCATCGTCTGATCCGCGCAAGTGAATGCGGTCAAAACGTCTGAGGCGTGGCGCCAGTGAATGCGACGCCTGAGGCGGAGCCTCAGGCGTCGTGAATTTGGTAGGGCTAGCGCGTGTCATGTGGGTCAGTGTCATTGGCGCCCCTGCATCCCCCGCAGCCCCCGCTGTGGGGGCTAACCGGATCAATTGGGGGGAAACTGCGGGGAATTACGGGAATTTCGCACCGGAAAGTGTGAAATTCGACATTTTAAAAACTTTTTCCGCGAAAACGGCGCGTGCGGAGGCGATTTGGCATGTTCCCTCCTGTGTTGCGGGGGCAAACATGACATTCTTGGTTTCCTTATGACACCACTGGTGTCGGTACTAGCGCCGTGCCGGTTCCAGCCCCAGGCTGCCTGAGGCGTTGTGAATGTGGTAGGGTTGGCTTCGTGTTAGTTGAAAAGGGCCAACAGCTCTTGAACGTACATCTGCGACCCTTTTGGCCTATTGTTCACGCGCGAGGCGGCACAGGGTAGGGGGGAAGTCTTTGCGGCTTTGAGATGCCCACGTTCGCCTACATGAAGCATGTGTTGGATCTACGGGCTCGCCACCCAATGCTACATCGCATTATTATTCTTTTGGTACTCATGAATGACTGCTGCGCTGCGGGGAGGCTGCGGGGGCACTCATAGTATGTTTTGACGGTGCACCTTCCTGTGGCACTTGCCCCCACCACACACAACACGCGCCATCCCTACCACATTCCCAACGCCTGCGGCGGTGCCTCAGGCAGCGCCTTCACTTGCGCGGATCAGGCGGAGTCTCAGGCGTGCCGACACCGCCAGAGGCGCACCCCCGACCGCCTGAGGCGTCGCCTCAGGCAGCACCTTGGGCGCCCACCGCCGTCTAAGGCGCACCCGACCGCCTCAGGCGGTCTGGCCGCCTTGACTTACGTGTCTCAGACGTTGGGGCTGTGG
The DNA here is from genome assembly GCA_016618255.1 of Chlamydomonas sp. UWO 241. NCBI lineage: Eukaryota > Viridiplantae > Chlorophyta > Chlorophyceae > Chlamydomonadales > Chlamydomonadaceae > Chlamydomonas > Chlamydomonas priscui. Next base: position 242,001 of record VFSX01000087.1, on the reverse strand, counting down.
TAGAGCAGGGCTACCTTGTCCAAGACCCTCGCCAATCCTGCTTAAAAAACAAAGCCGAAAAACAACTGAAAAACTTGCAATAAACACATCGCAGGTGCGCACGAGCCAGTGCTACCCTGGCCCATCCCAGTGGCCTTGCGGGCTCTACCAGAAGAGCTCCCCTAGACGTGTACTCTAGGCCTTAGCTCGCACCCCGGAGTCCTCCAGGCGCGTACATGTAAAAACTGTAAAAAAGAACAGGCCCATCCCGCTCCAAAAAACAACCCAGAAAAGCAACAGGAAACCTGAAAAATGTCGCAGGTGCGCACGAGCCAGTGCTGCCCCGAGTCCGCGCACCCTGGCCGATCCCGGTCCCCAAAGAGCCTGGACAGATAACAGGAAATCCCTCAAAACACAACATAAACACAACATAAAAACATAACATCACAGGAAACATAACATAACAGGAAACCCAGGAAACATAACATGACACCCCCCAAAACGTCGCAGGTGCGCACGAGCCAGTGCTGCCCCGAGTCCGCGCACCTTGTCGACCTTTCCGGCACCGTGCCGACAACTATGCAAGGTTGGTGGTGACACATGCTTGCACGCGCACGTGAGCACACACACAGAAAGAGACAGAGAGAGAGAGAGAGAGAGGAGAGAGAGGGACATTCACTATAGTCCCCACCGCACGGGCAACCTAGATCACGGCTTGGGTTTGTGCTTAGTAAAGCACACATCTCGGCAATCATTTCAGATACTGAAAATCATCCATGGATCTTGTGTTTGTTCGCTGCGGGTGACCAGCCATATGTGCTATTCTGAGAGGATATCCACGGGCTGTGGACTGCTCTTGCTTGTTTTTTGGGCATTGGCTACTCATTATACTTTTGTCATTTGTGGTGCGTGTGGATACAGTTGTGGTGGGGCTGCTGCTGCCTTGGCCACCCTGCGGCAAATGCTGTCCCACAACTGTAGGGGGGGTGCCTGGTGCCCATGATGCCAGCAAGCTTGGGAGGGGCGGCTGATAAGTTCCCTATCACATTCACAACGCCTGAGGTGGCGCCTCAGGCGTCCCATTCACTTGCGCGGATCAGGCGGCGCCTCAGGCGCTCCAACAGCCCGAGGCGTCGCCTGAGGCGAACCCCTGATCGCCTCAGGCGCCGCCACGCCTCAGGCGTTTTGACCACATTCACTTGCGCGGATCAGACGATGGGTCTGTGGTAGGGTGGTGTTCCAGCATCTGTGGATGATGCGGTGAAGGACGGAGGCAATGGCTGGACCGCCGCACTTGATGAGTGGGGCGGTGATGTCGTCAGCTCCGGGGGAGGTTTCTCTGAGGGCTTAAATCGCAGTCTCCACCTCGGCCCGCGTGGGCGGGGGCTGGGGGGGTGAATGTTGACAAACACCAGTTGGGTCACACACACACACACACACACACACACAAACACACACGCACGCACACACACAGCTTCCGCACCGGCGGCTTTGGCGGTAATGTATGCTGCCCTCCCCCTTCCCCCCTCTCCCCCTCCTCCCCCCCCCCCCCCCCCAACACACACCCCTCCCCCGTACATAGGCATGGGCGGCTCAGGCGGCTATTAACGGAGGCGCGTTCTCATCGCCGAGCCCTGGACCCAGCAATGCGGCGCTGCTGGTGACGAGGATCTCCGTGCCGCTGACGAGCGGGGTAAAATACGACTGGCCCGGCTCCTGCTAGACTGCCCCTCGGTGGAACACTTCAGGAGCGGCCTGCCCGGCGCTGCCATGGCTTGGCGAGTAGCCGCGGCGCTGCCGCGGCCCGTGCTGGGAGACGGCCCTTATCCTCCCCCCATGCAGGACGCCATGCGGCACCGATCTCGACGAGTTGATCGACGAGCGGAGGAGCTGGCGCCCGTCAATGCATGCTGGACATTGGTCAAGATGGCTGCCCGTGGAGGCGGGCTACCATCACGGCTTCAGCGGTGGCGACCGCCGAGGCAACACAGAGTAAATCCGCTTCACCAATCGCAGCGTTCGTCACCGCGCTCATCCTCGGGGTCGCTCGTCTGCCGGTGACTGGCGTTGGAAGGTCTTCAGGCAGCCTCCATGACAACTCTGTCGTCCATGCACCCCTGGAGGGTGGGACCTGGCCATGCATGAGGCATGGGGCGCCGGCTGAGCCCCATGCAAACGAGAGCTGGACAGCCATGCACAGCCAGGCGGGAACCGTTCCAGTCAGCGCCAGTCGGCTCTGCCGGCTTGACTGGCCACAAGGCCACTACTGTGCCCCTGAGGAAGGTCCTCACCTATATGCTCCTTGCCAGACATGTCTCTCAGAGACCGCTGTTTGGGGTAGTCTAGCCGGCGGGAGCGGTAGTTTATCGGCCGGGAGCCGGCGGTACTCTAGTACTTAAGTGTGCTGGAGTTTCGGCGGGTGTCTCTAGTAGAAGAATAGCCTGCTTAGCTGGAAACCCCGTGTTACTGTTACTGGGGGGGGCCTGTCATGTCGCCGCGTGGACCAGCGTACCGTTGACCGCTTTGACCGCTCACTTAGCATGGAACGTTGACCATGAAACATAGGTCGTTATAAAGCTCTTGACGAGCTCTATCTGATGGGATCATCTGACACGGATCAGTGTCACGCGCATTCAGTCATTCACTTGCGCGCATAATAAGACTGGGTGGTGGTATGTGATGCAGTCGCGGCTAACCCCTGCCGCCGATGGATTTATGGCGGCGGAGAAAGTATGCCCACGGAGCTAGCGGACTTCTCCCTATTTAAGGAGGCTCTTTTCGCCCCCTCCTCAGTCCCTTGGTGGAAAACGATTGCTACTGTCTGTAGCACGCTCACGCCTCATCCCCGTCCCTCAACCGTGTCCATTTAGCCACAGCCATCCTCCATGCATGCAACGCTAGCCGCCCCCCCACGCCGACACCCTTGGAGCTGAGAGTGAGCCACCTAGGGCACTCCTCACTGGTCTTCTCAGTACTTAGGTTTACCACAACAAGGGTGGTGCACAGCAGTGACCCCTAGGTGCCAGACTCAATGAACATAGCCCTCAACAACTAGAGCCCCCATTGGTCATGGGCCCACGCCTCGTGACACAAGCTGCCTGTCTGCATAATCGTGGCCGCTGGGTGCCCGCAGCCCAAGGCGCTTGTGCAGCCCCTCCCCCCATGTGCGGGTGTGCTTGACCATGATCATGACCAGATGATGTGGGGACCATTGCCATGATGATGTGTGGACTGTCAGGGGTTCTGTGGGCAGTTCGGCATACTTCTTCCGGCCGCTGCTGCCATCGTTGTCACCTCCGTTTGTGTCATCGCTCTCGCTGCCGAAACCAATGTAATTCTCTGGGTCAATAGACGCGGCACTGTGTGTTACAGATAGAAATAAGTGGTATAGGCGCCGTGAGGTGCTGCCTGTATGAACTACTACACTTGTGTGGCGTGTCAGGATGTGACATGCGCCATACGTGGCCATGTGTGTCTGTGTGGTTCGTCGTCGTCAGACACATAACACAACGAGAGCGCCGAAACCCCGAGAAAATCACAAGGCCCGACAAGGCTGAAGTCAGCAAGGCGCATCGTTTTGTGTGGATTTGTGTGACATCATCGAATTCGTGTGGCAAACGGCTCTTCCGAGTTCCCTAAAAGATTCTCTTGGGTGTGACGCTTGCCTTGGAAGACAATTAATAAAGACTCGAATTCATTTAGATTTTTAAATGTGCCTTGGCGCGGGACTCATTGAATTGTTTTACCGTGTACTGTGGCGGCAAGGCAAAACATGCAGCCCAACCACAATCCCAACACCTGGGCCGCACAAGTCAAGGCGGTCATAACGTCTGAAGCGGGCCGGGTGCGCCTCAGGCGGTGGTGGGCGCCTAAGGTGGCGCCTGAGGCGACGCCTGAGGCGGTCGGGGGTGCACCGGAGGCGGTCTCGGCACACGCCTGATTCACCGCCTCAGGCGTTGGGAATGTGGTAGGGCAGTGCTCGGGTGGAAATGACGCATTTGTTTTTGAAATCAGCCTCGGCCACCTGGGGCCTCTCCCGCCACACACACCTGCTCCTACATGATAACAAGCTGCATGCGGTGGCGGTGCGCCTCTGGTGCACCGTGGGCTCCACATGACCTTTTTCAAAATTGGGGTTTTGGGTCAAGCGCCAAACCATGCACTTTTGGTACATGCTAGCCTGGGAGGGGCCCCTAGGCCCTGGAGGGCCTCCGCGACATTTTCCGGAATTGATGACTCGCCAAGGTGAGCGAGACTGTGGTGGGGTTCTCAGCATAAAAGGGTGCATACGGGAAGGTGCAGGGGTGGAAACGGCATTTTTTGAAATCAGCCTCGGCATGGGTACTCTGGGTGCGTACGTGTGAAACTTGTACAACCTGTGGCGGTGGTTCTCAGCAGAAAAGGGCGCATAAGGAGGAGGGGGGGCATATATTATTAAGGGGGGCATATTATTAAACTTGAGGATACCAGAGCTTCCCACAGACGCCATACTGCTTGCATGCACCCCCCACCTCCACAAGGGAAAGTTGGCCAGGGTATAGAGTAGCCATACTCCGGGTCCCAGCCCGGGCGCCCCCCCCCCTCCACAAAGGAAAGGAGGGCACATGTTTCATGACTTTCATATATCATAGTGTGGAAGGATTTCTCGAGTGAAAGACAGTTTGTCGGGCCAAACCACACACAGTCTAGGCTGCAATCACTAATATTCGTAAACTTGGCCAGCCTTGGGCTACCGGCTCAACGATGATGATGATGATGAGGATGAGGATGGATTTTGATGTCGTGTGTGACGCGCCAAACAAGCAACGCACTCGCCTTGCTCGGCAAATTGCGCCCAAGCACTACAGACGGAAGGTTGGATGCTCTAGTGGTGGGGGCCTTGTGCGTCAAGGCTGGACCTAGGCAGGATACTGGGCCCCCAGATCCAACCTCCGCCCCGTGGGAACACGGTCGGAGTTCACAAGCCCAAGACCGTGTCCCCTAGACCTCCATTGCAGCGGCAACAGAGGCTTTGATCATTGTGTCAGACGAGACGTGGGGGCTGGCCAGGACGTGGCCTGAAATGATGGAAGGGTTGACACGCCGGGCCGCAACCTATGACGTTGCGGCCCGGCGTGTCAGCCCTGTCATCAATTATTTCCAGGAAAAGGCTGACTGAGGTTACGGTAGAATCAAACTGATTGGAGGGGTGTAAAGGGGTGTGAAGGTGTGTGTGTGTGTGTGTGGCGGGGTGGGTGGCAACCCCCCGAACCCCGAAATAGGGGGTGGAGGGCATGGGGGAGGAGGACGTGTTCTGTCAAGTGTGAGATATAAACAAAAGGGGGGGGGGCATCACACCAGTGGTGTGATTAAGGAAACCAAGAATGTCCTGTGTTTGCCCCCGCAACATTGGAGGGAACATGCCGAATTGCCCCCGCAGCGAGGCATTTTCTCGCGGGAAAGTGTGGAAGCCGCAAATTTTCACACTTTTCCGAACGAAATCCCCTCAATTCGCCCCCGCATTTCCCCCCCAAATTTCCCAGTTTGCCCCCGCAGCGGGGGCTGCGGGGGCGCTGATGAAACCACTGAATCACACGCTGGTGTGCTCCTCCGGAGGAGCCCTACCACATTCACAACGCCTGAGGCGGCGCCTGAGGCATCCCATTCCATGGCGCGGATCAGGCGGCGCCTCAGGCGCGCGGACCGCCTGAGGCGCCGCCTGAGGCGCACACACGATCGTCTCAGGCGTCGTTTTAGGCGTTATCCAAACCACCTCGGGCGCTACACAGACAGCCTCAGACGCTCACCACCGCCTGAGGCGCACCCCGGACCGTCTCAGACGTCATGACCGCATTGCATGGCGCGGAACAGACGCCGAGATTTTGGTAGGGCTGAATCACACGATGGTGTGTTCCTCCCCCGTGTCGAGCCTCGCCGGCGCCGTAGCGCGGATCTCTCCGTTGCCGGTGATATATTCGTCGTCGTGGGGGTGGTCCTCGATGGCGTTGAGGGCTTCGTGGGGGTGGTCCTCGATGGTGTCGAGAGCTTCGGGCGGCGGCGCACACAGCTGCGCGTGCGTGCGTGTGTGAGGGAGAGTCCGTGTGCGTTTTGACGTTGGTTGGCATGAGTGCCCCCCCCCCCCCCCCGACAACCCAAACCAAGGATACTTTCCACTCGATTCAGGCGCTGGTTAGTCACCAGCTATTCGAAAGACACCCCAGTGCACGGGTCTGACTTTGTAACAATTGTCGGGGTGTGTTGCTATTAGTAGTACAAACAGAGCCGGAGCATGCGGACGGCCTCATGTAACGCTTGGTTGGTTGGTTGGTTGTGCGTGCATGCGTGCATGCGTGCGTGCGTGTTGCGTGTGTCATGGAGAGTTCGTGTGCGTGTGCGCCTACCCTTAACCCTAAACCCTGAACCCTTACCCTAAGCCCAGAACCCCAAGCGCGTCAACGGCGGCATGCATGTATGTTGCATCGTCCGCCCAAATGCAACCCGCCTAAGACGATCCAATCAACCCCATGTTCTTCACATGAACACATGTTCCCCGCGTACCTGGAACACCCCCAGCTCGCCGACACCCTTGATGTATGGAGCAGCACACGTGCAACAGAGGGGGGGGGGCAAAGAAGAATTTTAGTCATCGCACGTAGCAGAGGTTACCCCCTCCTCCCACACGCACCACCACCAACGCTCGTATACACCCCGACCACCTCAGGGTTTAGCAAGGGTTGAAGCCCAACGCAACAGGCATCACACATGCATCAATCATCAGCATCAAGTATCACACATGCATCAATCGTTATCATGAGGCATCACACATGTATCGATCGTTCCACATGCATCATCATCATCACACATGCATCATCATCATCATCATCATCACACATGCATCAATCATCACACATGCGTCATCATCATCACACCTACATCATCATTGTTCACATGCATCATCATCACCAGGCATCACACAACGCATCAATCATCACACATGCATTAATCATCGTGGCGCCGTGCAGGTTCATGGGTGCGGTGCATGTGGTGGCGCAGGGGCGCCCGTTTCCCTTTCGTGCGCTTGCGCTTGCACAGGCTCTCCCAGGACCCCCCTAAGCTCAAATCTACTAGGCCTTGAATCCCGCCGCGCATACATTAAACTCATGCAGCCGCCCGTTTCCCTGATTTGCTCCACCTTGAGGTCCATCGTGCCGCGCGGGTACGCACAAACAGCCTTCCCTGCGGGGGCCCTCTGGCACTCCGCCCAGCAGTCACCAGATATGAGAGAGACGCCCGAGGTGGCTTTGGAGGCGATGCGTGCGGCGCGGTTCATGACCTGGCATTTGCGTGGGCGGGGGTGGGGATGAGGGGTAGGGTGGCGGTGTGGAGAGGCCGTCATCATATGGGGTGGGGTGGGGGTGGGGTGGGCATCAGGTTGCATGCCTGCAATACTCACAGCGGGCATCTTGTATCGGCAACACAGACAACCTTTCCGCGGTTCTCCATTCGCCCCCAGCTCGGAGTGATCGCGGTGGAGACCAGCCCCCCCCCCCCCCCCCCGTTGGTTGACAACCTCGCATACATTCCACACGTGTTGCAACCCCGACACCCACCTTTCCGCGGTACTCCATTCGCCCCGAGCTCGGGTTGATCGCCGTGAAGACGTGGGAGCAGCTGTCGGAGCCGGACTTAACTCGCGGGCCGCGCGTGACCACGCGGCTCCCCTCGGTCACCTCCTCACAGAGCTCGTGTTCTAGAAGCTCTGCCGGCCACGGCGCAGTCATCATGAGCGCCTACACGGTGGTGAACACGAGTTGGGAGAAGCCCGGGAACTTGGCAGTGATACCATCGAGACATGTGCATGCCAGGGGTTTCCTTGGGTTCAGCCACCCTTTCGGGGTTCCCGAAGAGGGTTCTCGGGTTAGGTCGGGCTGCAGCCCGAAAAAAAGCGCAAAAAGTAAGAAAATCAACGATTTCACCCCCCCCCCTTAATCGCCTGCGCACTTACCTCCGCACGTTGTTTTTCCCAAACGCACCTCCTTTAAAAGCGTCGGGGGCGCGCCCTCTGGACACTTTTTTTTTTTTCGTTTCCCAATCGGGAAGAAAACTCCTTGTGCATGCGCACCAGGAATCGTCAACATACCCAGATGTGCTGCATGACATGCGGGCTGAATGCCTACCCTCATGCCGGTGGACAATCACTACGCAATAATCAGTTCCTAAACCGCAGAGCCCATGTGGCTGAGCATTGCCGGAAACGCCTCGCAAAGGCATATGAGGTGTATGGACCAATGGAACCAATGAAAACCCAAACATCATTTGAAGGTCACTGGTTAGAAGGCACAAGCAAACCATGCGTTACTACGGTACCTTCATGTCGATGCAGTAGTGGACTGCGTCTACTGCCTTGCAAAACGCAGACAGGCAGAAGCCTTCGCCGTGCTCCACCACGTAGCCGTTGTGCTTGTGCACACACGCCGTCACGAGGCTCGAAAATGTGGAAGCAGCGAGGTCAGCGAGCTCGGGTCGCCACGCGCGCAACGTCTTGTGGCATGGCATCGCCATGAAGTTGACGGTGACTGAGCCGACTGGTGCGTCGAACACGCCGCCAGACACCTGCAAAGTAGTGGGGAGGGAGTGGGCGGGAGGACAGAGGTGGCCGCGTGGCATGGCACACGCGTGGAGTTGGTCGTGAGTGCGCCGACAAGGGCGTCAGACACACCGCCAGGCACATGCAGATGCAAGAGCACCCAATGCTGGATAGCGGAGCGTTTTGACCGGGGAAGATTCACGCCCCCCCCCCCCTCTCTAGGCCCCCCACCTTCTCAGCAACCTTCAGCGGCGCGCCCGCCACGTAGCGTGCCAGCAACTGTGGCTGCATGGCAGCGTACAGAGGGAGAGCCTCGCCGGGAGATTGCGCATCGGCCTGCGCACGTCCGTGTGTGTGTGTGTGTGTGTGCAAGTGCTTGACCACTTTCTTTACAAACATTTGCAGCACTTTCCACACACGCGTGCACCAGACCACCCACACGAGCCTGCACGCACCTCCGTTCGGAAGTCGCCGATGTGCGCCATCACCGCGCCCGGCACGCGCCCTCCCCGTGTAGTCACTGCCACAAACGCGGCCTTGGAGAGCAGCACTGCGCCTCCGGGCGCAGCGTTGCACACTTCACGTGCACGGGAGAGGGATGGGCCACCGAATTGCGTGCGCGAGGACGCCTGTGGCGGGGCGGGGGGGAGGGGGGGGGGGCACGTCCGTGTTCGTGTGCGTGTGCACGTTCGTGTGAACATGCGTGCGTGGGTGCGCGGGCGTGTGTGTGTGTGCGCGTGCTGTGCATTTGTATCACTAGTATTCGGGTTTCATTGTTTGAAAGGATGCGAGATGAGGCAGGGATGAGGGCTGGGCAAACCTTGTTATGAAAAATGTCTGCCGCATCCACGCCGCTGTGCACGCCCATGCGCACGCGCAGGCCCCGGAATAACAGCATCTCGTTGGCCTCCTTGCCGGCGCGTCCCATTGCCCTCAGAAGGTCTGCCAGCTTCTCGTCACTTGTGCCGATCTGTTTTAATGTGAGTGGGGGCGGGGTGGTGGGTGGGGGGGAGCTTGTAAGTTGGGGGCGTGGTGGGGTGGAGGTGGGGAGGGTTGGGGCTTGCTAGTTGGGGGGCGGGTGGGTGGGCGGAGGGTAGGGTGGAAGGGTTGGGGGGGGGTGAACAACGCCCTCAAAAGTAGGTGGAGGGCAGTGGTGCATAATACACACGAGTGGTTCTGGTGAGGCAAAGCTAGTTTGCTAACTGCCTGCCTAAGTACAAGAATACAAGGATACACAATGTCTACAAGACAAATCAATCGCAATCGCCCGACAGGCTTTCCATGAGCATCGAAGCGTGCATGGAGCGTGTGATGGTGGCCCGCCGACCAGTGTTTTGTTATTTCGAGACTACTTGGCAGTACACTAAAATCCAAGCCGCTCAATGGAGGGGCTAGGCCCGCTTTACTGCCACCACCATCAAGTGCGGGGGTGGGGTGCGGCGGTAAATAATTAGATGTGTCTTTTACCTGAGAGCCGGCGGTACTCTAGTACTTGAGTGTGCTGGAGTATCGGCGGGTGTCTCTAGTAGAAGAGTAGCCTGCTTAGCTGGAAACCCCGTGTTACTGTTACTGTCTATTACCTACGCTAGGCAATCAAACTTTTTCTGGCGTGACGTCCGGGGATGGCGAAGGGACGTAGAACTCGGTGTGACAGACAACTTTTCGTCGTCTCCTCCTGCCAATCCCGAGTCACTTTGTAACTCGGTAATTGAGGAACCCAACTGAGAGAACACATCAGTGCTTCCTCAAATGATTCAGATGACATAATATCTACCGCCTGGCCACCAGCGACAATCCTCAATTGCTTGTTCCGGGTTTTTTGTGTGCCATTTTTCTCCTTTTGTTTGTTGTGAAAAGGTGCGAAACTCGCAAATTCCACAATTTTCGTCCGAATTTGTCGCAATTCGGGCGGGAGCTGCCCATCGGAAAACTAATTATTACCGCCGGATGACCACCGTTGGCGGTCGACCGCCTAGTTGGCGGTCGACCGTCTAGATGAGGGAGCATTGGAACACACACACTACAAAGCGACCCCACCGTGGCCCCGGAGTAAACAAACGCCTCCGTCGCGGCGTCGGTGATGGTGCCCGAGCGAAGCAGCCACCCGTTGCGCAGGTGCTCCAGCCACGTGCGGTTGATAGGCGTGGCGTCGCCCTGGTCCTCACCACAGTCCTCCACCTGCGCGCGTGTGTGCGCGTGCGTGTGGGCGTGTCTCTGCACGTGCATGCGTGCTTGCGTGCTTGTGCGTGTGTGCCCCCCCCCCCCCCCCCTCCCCTTCTCCTCCAACGCACCCTCGCCTCTCTCGAACACCCGCTGGCCTATCCCCACCCCTGTCATACCAGCCCCCATCATGCGACAACGCCGCCACCAACGCTACAAAGAAACACACGCACCACAGATGAACCCACCGTATCTAACCTCGACCAACCCCCATCATGCAACAACGCCGCCGCCAACGCTGCAAACAAACACACGCAACACAGATGATGGATTTTAAAGTCTGTGTGACACCAGTAACGATTTATCACAGATGAACCCACCGTATCTAACCTCGACCCAAACATCAAGTGCAGCGCATTCAGGTTGACTGCGGACGACTGGTACGAGGTGCTGTAGCCGCCGGGCAAATGGGAGGAGGAAGGGGGCACGGCTGGTGCGGCGACTCCTTCAAGTTTGGGCGTGATGGTGCTGTCGATTATTTGCAGTCACTTTGGTTACTCACTGTCGGGGTGCGGTAGCACTTGGTTGCGTGGGATCGATGAGCAGCGTGGCCGCGCCCGACATGAACCCACACGCGCTTGCACCCACCCTAACCCACCTTCGATGAGCGTGGTGGTGCGCAACGTGGTTGGCGGCGCGTGGTTCTGGGGAGTCGTTGAGAGCGACTCGGAGAGCATTGAATTGGAGTGACCGAGCGAGCTGTTCCGCATTAGGTTTAAGCCCCGCACGCGTGCGGGCGTGATACGGTCTCCACCGTGGGAGTTGTCGCTCACGATCGACTTCATGACGGCCTCATCTGCGCCATAGTCGAGCTGCAGCAGCGTGGTGGGAGTGGCGTACACCTCGCACGCCGACGCGTGTGCAAGCAGCTCGGTCAGCCACTCGGCCGCCATGAGCTGCTCTTGCACCACCAGGCAAAACGCAACCGCATCCTTGGCGGTGTGGAACGCCATGATGAAAGCGTCGCCCTCGGTTGCCGACTCGGACCCGTGGTGCTCGGACAGGCAGCGCCGCATGATGGCGTTGTGCGTCGCGAGGCACTTGTCCATGATGGCGCCCGGGAGGGTCTCCCACATGTTGGTGGAGTCTTGGATGTCGGTCAAAACCAGCGTCGTGTCGGGCCCCGGCTGCGGCTCCGAGAACCGCTGGTGCGGTGGCAGCGCTGCGAGAGGTGTGCCGTGTGCGGGATCAGCAAGGCATTGGGTGCACAGCGCATGATCAGCCATCAGGGAGCGGCCACCACTGTGACAATGGCAGTGCATGTGAAGCTATGCGTTGTTTGCACTGGCACGAGAGGTGTGTGTGCCTCGGAGACTCTGCCTGGAAAAAAAATGGTATGCACAGGTTCACATATCGAAGATCTAGAAGCGCGCATGCCACTCACATTATCAGCCCACCAGGGCGCGATCACAACTGCTGCATGCACGCACGCACGCACTACCGTCACCCTGACCAGTGGCCCACCCATTGACCGTGCCTATACAGCTGGGCAGCGTGTGCGCCGCCGCACGCTGGGTGCGTGCCTCCGGGACTTATACAACAAAACGACGCGTCCACGGGTTCAACAAACGAAGATCTAGAAGCCCCACTCACCTTGACGGCGGCGCCAATACCACCACCCCGCGAAAGCCAGCAGCGCCACGCACGACACCACCACCGGCACGGCCACATGAGCGATCAAGTCTTCCGAGGCGGGTGGGGTGGGGGACGCGCCGGATAGGGGCGGCGGGGGCGAGCTAGGGAAGTCGATCTCGATCTGCGCTGCTACGGCGTCTGCGTAGAAAGAGGGGAGGCAGTAGGGGCGCTCAAAAACGACAAACTGAGTGGACGGCATCTCCATGCAACAGCCAGACCCCCGCTTTCTCCATACACGCGTACGCACACTCGTGCACATGGCACACCTGCATAGCACCGCTCGATCCCATACGCAATGAGACATGCCGGGTCCAGAACCGCGGGCGCCACTAACGTCGAGTTGACAAACCAAAGCACATAGCCGCCTGAGCCACCAAGGCCTATTTGGGGGGAGGTGGGTGTATGGATGTGAGGTGGTTGCGGATGCGGGGTGGGGGTGGTGGGAGGGCAGCCTTCGGTGGGGAGGGCAGCCCAGGGCAGCCTACGCTGCGTGTATGGAGGGCAGCCTACGGTGAGGAGGGCAGCCTACGATGGGGAGGGCAGCCCATGATGCGTGTATGGATGTGGGATGGTTGCGGATGCGGGGTGGGGGTGGGGTGGGAGGGCAGGCTACGGCGCCGGCGAAGCAGCCGATGCGGTGTTGTGTGTGTCTGTGTGTGCGCGTGCGTGCGTGCGCGTTTAAGACACCGACCACATACAGACACACACACACACACACACACACACGCACACACACACACACACATGCACGCACACACACACACACACGCGTGCGTGCGTGCGTAAGAACCAACCTTGCGTAATTGCTGGGACAGTTATGGCGACGTCGACGACCTGCGTGGACTCGGCGTAGCACTGGCTTGTGAGAACCTGCGTTTTTGTTGGTTGTTGATTGTTTGTTGTTTGCTTGATTGTTTGTTTGATTGTTTTTTTGTTTTTCTTGATTGTTTGTTGATTGTTTGTTCCGAGTGGGATTACCCATGGTATTGAACTCGAGGTAGCACTGGCTTGTGCACACCTGCGGTGTTTTGTTTGTTTCTGTGAAGCAGTTAGGACCTATTTTGGAGGCATCGCATAATAGCTTTCCTTTTTGCTCTGGGACTACACGTTGGCAGGCAGCCGGCTGGTGGCTACCGCCCCTCACAAGTATTTGCTAGGGCCATAAATGGACTTGGGTCTAGGCAGTGGTACTAGGGTAGTCTTTGCTGGAAAGCCAATATTACTGTTACTGTTATTCGGGCGGATTTTTTGAGCGGGATTGTCATGATCTTAGACTCGGGGTGGCCCTGGCGCGTGCACAGTAAAGGGGTGGGAGGCTTGTGCGCACCTGCGGCGTGTTTTTCTCTTCAGATTTCCTGTTGGTTTTAGCGGAATCGGCCACCAGCAACTCCTCTATTAGTGCTCGGGCGGTTAACACCGAGCAAGGTCGAACACGCTGCCGGTACGCCTGGGTTACGGGTGGGTGGGGCGGTGCGCCACACACGACTGTAAAATTTATCATCCGCGGGATCCAGTGATTTTCTTTTCGGCTCTACACAGCCATTTGGCTGTATTCCGGCTGGACTTCGACCTTGCACACAGCTCAACCCATCCAGTGGGCTGTTGGTCTGACAAGCCCGCCAGACAGAGCACGTCGACAGCTTTCAAATGATCTATGTATGAAGAAAAGCGGTCAACGGGAGGTCAACGGCCAACGCGGTCATAGCCAAATCCGGCTGTCGAATAATTGATTTAAAATCATGAAAAGGAAAACACTGGCGGGATCGCCAAGGGTCTTGGACTCAGGGCAGCACCAGCCAGTGATCCCCCTGCAAGCCGTATACCGCTCGGGGCCGGATTTCTCATTTCCCAGAACACCATCCCACACTTGTGGGAGAGGGTGCCGAGGGGTGCGTTGGAAAGCTCTCGCCGAGAGCAGCACAGCGGCATGCGTTGCGTGAAACCCCGCTATGTATTGCGCATGGTATACACGGTCAAAGTTGCTGGAGCCAGCAAATAAACAATTGCTGAAATACTTCCCAGGGGACACTGGTTGCGAGTCCTAGTCAGAGAACGTTGTGGGGTGTCAGTTGTGGGTGGGTTGTGTGGGTTGGGGTGATGTGGTACAGGGCCACTCTTTCAGTCCGCGATTGTGCATAGGCTGTACAGTCTGGGCCTGCCTCTGCCACACCACAACCTCTCCAAGGTTATTGTTACTATGGTGGAGCAACATGTACCGCCCCATGCGTGCGCGCGCACCGTGGTGTAGCAGAAGCTCCTGTCCCACCCGTACACCTCTTGGACGCCTGGGCGACTGCGCGGCGTGTTAAGCATGCCCGGGACACGCAACGCATTCGTCACGCCCCTCGGCTGGTGGCTGATGACGTCCCGTTGGTACAAGACGCCGCCAGGGGAGTAGCACCTGCAAAAAGGCGTCCGAAACATGAGACCCACGTGTAAGGGTCGGCGCTTTTGACCAGACATCCCGTGACACGATACCACCCCCATCCCCCTTCCCCCCCGCCGCCTCCCTACCACAGCCCCAACGTCTGAGGCGCGCAAGTCAAGGTGATCGTAACCAGTGGTCCCTGGGAAAGATTTTAGTAATTAGTTTTTTGCCGGCTCCAGCAACTTTGACCGCTCATATTTGGCACAATACACAGCGGGTATTCATGCAATGCATGCCATTGTGCTGCTCTCGGCAAAATCTTTCCAACGCATCGCTCCACGCCCTCACCCACTAAGTGTGGGGTGGTTTTCTGGGAAATGGGAAATCCGGCTCGGAGCGGTATACGGCTCGCAGGGGAATCACTGATCGTAACACCTGATGCGGTCGGGGGTGCGCCTCAGGCGGTGGTGGGCGCTCAAGGCATAGGTGCGTCACACACGACTGTAAAATCTATCATCATCAAGGCGGTCGGGGGGGGGGGGGGGGGGGCACTTAAGGCGGTCGGGGGGGGGGGCACTTAAGGCGGTCACGGGGGGGGGGGCTTAAGGCGGCGGGGGGGGGGGCACTTGAGGCGGTCGGGGGGGGGGGGCTCAAGGCGTAGGTGCGTCACACACGACAGGAAAATCCATCATCACCAAGGCGGTCAGGGGTGGGGCATGTGGCAGGGCCCAACGTGGCCAGGCCCACCACATTCGCAACGCCTGAGGCGGCGCCTCAGGCATCCCATTCACTTGCGCGGATCAGGGGGCGCCCCAGGCGCGCCGACCGCCTGAGGTGCCGCCTGAGGCGCACCCACGATCGCCTCGAGCGTCGCCTCCAGCGCCATCCAAAAAGCCTCAGGCGCCCATCACAGCCTGAGGCGCACCCCGGACCGTCTCAGGCAGTATGACCGCATTCACTTGCGCGGATCAGACGTTGGCATTTCGGTGGGGAGGGGGCGCCTGAGGCGGCGCCTGAAGCCCTTACCAGGTAGCCAGCCAGTTTCATCCTGAAACTGAGTTTTAGGTGTCGGGCGCTAGCGCCGACACAGGTCTAATACATCGTTACTGGTGTCGCACACAGACTGTAAAATCCATCATCATCAAAACGTTGGTAAGCCCGCCACACGCGTAAGTATAGGCGCCGCCTCGAGCGTTGCGTGTGTGGTTTGTCTTCCTTCTCACATGAAGGCAAAGTCTGGTCCGATGATTGGCCGGAAGCCCATCATCGTGATCCGCTCAAAGGTGAGCCACACTCCCGGGGCCAGCTTGATGATGCGCGGGAGCCTGCAGGTGGGAAGCGGGTTGGGCATGTGACATCAGCAACAGTGTGGGCAGCGATTGGGAGACGAGCACAGTGCGGGCAGTGGCCCGTGCTGAGGATCCGGAGCTCTCCGTTTGGGTTGTGTTACGCTCGTCACGATGTGGGTGGGGAGTCGGGGGAGGTCAACCGGTGGTCGGTACAAGTGGGCCGGGAGGTGCCCCATGCCCCACGTGCGCTGCCTTACTACTCACCACCCCATGTGCACGACGGGGTACGTGGTGTTGTCGGGTGCGTGTCCGACCACGGTTACGTTCTTGGTCAGTAACAGGCAGCCCATGAGAGTCCTGCGCTCACATGGGAGGGGTGTGATGGTTAGCGTGTCACAGGTGCATGAGATTCACATGCATGCGCTGTCCCATGCAAGGAAGGGCCGATTGTGCTTTGTGCGCGCGTGCGATGGGTCGTTTGCAGCATCCAGCAAACGCGACCGCGATGGGTTGCGCAACACCACCCCAGGAGACGCACCACTCGTCATGATGCATCATCAAGTCGTCCCCAACGATGATCCTCTGTATAGGGCCACCAGGCTCTTGCAGCGCGGCTGCAAACTGCTGACGAGTCGTCACCACGCGCCAGCTTTCGGCTGCAAGCGCAGGCAACAGGCTGAGCAGCGCAGACAGCAGGCTGAGCAGGACCCACATCGCCCGCATCGCTGGCGGCGGACGTAGCTGAACAGCCACCAGGGCCGTAGATACCGCTGTGAAAGCGCGTTCCCCACAACGGCCTGTATGCTTTGCCTGTTGTTGGCGAACTTCAAACGGTGCGGGTCACTCATGTGATTTGATGATGAGAGTTTTACAATCCACTTCTGGCGGTCACACGTACGGTTCCAAAGCTCCAGTGGGACTTAGAGAAACAAGGCTCAAGGACCACAAAAGGTCAAGCTACAAGTAGCCCACGGTAACGCCATCCACACTTGGTGGCGGGCGCCAAGCAAGCAGCACCACTGTGCAGGCTGCACACCCAGCCCCTCAAATGGCCAGAGGGCGGACCCAAGGTATAAAACCATGAAGGGACCAAAAAGCCCTCCCCAGACCACCGGAAGCGGGGCTAGTAGCACACCCGCCGCAGCACTCTACTCAGCGACCACACCGCACCCGCCACCGCACGCGTGTGGCGCCACCTCCCCTTCAAAAACACTCCCAGAGGGAATGTCATCTAGCAAGCAGGTGCAGGCACCCGCTCGCCGTCAACGACGAGGCGCGCGCGGTGGAACTGCGCCCGCTTGCCCGCAACCTTGGCGGCGAGGAAAGCGGGCCACAGCGCCTGGTGCTGCGCCTCCTCGCGGTCACTGAGGACGTCGAAGACTGCAGTCGAGTCCACGCAGCGGCGCAGCTCGTGGCGCCAGCGCACGACAGTGTCGGCCACGGCGTCAGACGCCACGGTGAAGAGCACACGCAGCACACCGCCCATGTGATTGACGCGCGCAGCAACAGCGCGGCGCTCGCGGCGCCCACGGTCACGCCATACCGGCCGCAGTGTCCCTGTGTCATAAGTTATAGACCTGTGCAGTCAGATTGGGCCTCCCTGCCCCAGTTGCCCTGCCAAGGGCCTGATGTGGCGCAGCATGCGTCGCACAGCGCCGAGCATGGGAAGCTCTCGCCCATCGTCACCCACCCCCCAGTCGAAGCTTCGTGTTGAAAATCTCTGCATGAAGACTGGGGGTCAGGTCAGGTCACCTTATCACACCTTCTCCCCCAGCCGCGCACCACACACGCACACGCGCAGACACTTCAGCTTGGTCACCAACCCGACCCGAGCGGCCGCGGGTGGAGATTGGGTGGCAGTATGCCCATGGCCTCCCTCCCTCCCTCTCTCTTTCTCTCTCTCTCGTTCCCCCTCCCCTTCTCCCTCTGCGGGGTCTGTGTGATCACAGCCGGTGCAAACCAAACCCGTCCCCGTGACGGCTCTGCTGTTTTTTTTACGGCGCTGCATGGTTTATGCTGGGAGCATGTGCGCACAGGTGGAAGGACCAGGCAAGCAGTACATATGTCTGCCTCCTGCTGCTACTCCCCAGCTCGCGCTGCGCAGCGCATGCAGCTGGTACGCCCCCTCCGCCACCCCCTCCGGACAGAGGCCCTGACTGCGCGAATCGGTTGATTCAACATGTGAGCCTTGCGAAACACCCACAACTATCACCACTCAGTCGCTAGTCGCACGTCCGAAACCAGGAGCGCGTGCGCCTCCTGCTGCTGCTCCCCGGCCGACACCCCCCCGGGGGACGGCCCCCACTGCACGAGCAAGCGCGTGCACGTGGCGTGCGCGTTGCCACGCCACACGACGTGTGGCGGCTGCGCCAGAAGAAGCAGGCGGTGGGTCACGATGGCCTGCGCCCAGTGTGTGTGTGTGTGAGGTGGCGTGCACGTGGCGTGCGCGTTGCCGCGCCACGCGGCGTGTGGCGGTTGCGCAAGCAGGAGCAGGCGGTCGGTCACGACGGCCTGCGCTCAGGGAGGGAGGGGGTGAGGTGTGCGTGTGCGTGTGTGTGCGTATGTGTGTGTGTGTGGTGGCGTGCACGTGGCGTGCGCGTTGCCGCGCCACACGACGTGTGGCGGCTGCGCCAGAAGAAGCAGGCGGTGGGTCACGACAGCCTGCGCCCAGTGTGTGTGTGTGTGTGTTTGTATGAGGTGGCGTGCACGTGGCGTGCGCGTTGCCGCGCCAGGCGGCGTGTGGCGGTTGCGCAAGCAGGAGCAGGCGGTCGGTCACGACGGCCTGTGCCCAGGGAGGGAAGGTGTGAGGTGTGCGTGTGCGTGTGTGTGCGTGTGCATATGTGTGTGTGTGTGTGGTGGCGTGCACGTGGCATGCGCGTTGCCGCGCCACATGACGTGTGGCGGCTGCGCCAGCAGGAGCAGCCGGTGGGTCACGGCGGCCTGCGCCCTGTGTGTGTGTGTGTGTGTGTGTAACCTCATGTAACGCTTGGTTGGTTGGTTAGTTGGTTGTGTGTGTGTGTGTGTGTGTGTGCATGTGTGTAGCTGCGCCACACGACGCGTGGCGGCTGCGCCAGGAGGAGCAGGCGGTGGGTCACGACGGCCTGCGCCCCGGGGGGGGGGGGGGTATGCACACACCCACACACTCACACGCACACACACCTGCCACACCACCGGCATCGGCCCCCGACAGTACCGACCGCCCCCCTCCTCCCCCCTCCTGCCACCCACCCACACATGCACACACACACACACACACACACAACCACCCACACAAAACACACACGCACACCCACACCCACACACACCCACATCCACCCACACCTGCCACGCCACCGTCATATTCTCCCGCGCCAGCAGCCGCCCCCCTCCTGCCACACGGGCGCGCACACCTACACACACGCACACTCACACACACACACGCACACACGCACCCACATCCACACCCACCCACCCACACCTGCCACGCCACCGTCATGTTCTCCCACGCCACTAGCCGCCCCTCTCCTGCCACACGGGCGCGCACACCCACACACACGCACACTCAAACACACACACACACACGCACACACGCACCCACCCCCACCCACACCCACCCACCCCTGCCACGCCACCGTCATGTTCTCCCACGCCACTAGCCGCCCCCTCTCCTGCCACACGGGCGCGCACACCCACACACACGCACACTCACCCACCCACACACATTCACCCACACACCCACACCAACCCACACCAACCTGCCACGCCACCGTCATATTCTCCCGCGCCAGCAGCCGCCCCCCCTCCTGCCACACGGGTGCACACTTGGTCGTCGCGACGCACGCCCTGCCGCGGATGATGCGGGGTTCGATGGTGGGAGGTTGCGTGGTGTGGCGTTGTGATGGTGTGGCTCTGTGTTGCTGCTGAGCTGTGTTTGTTGGCTTTGTGTGGTGTCGTACTTCACACTTCTGTGTGTGTAATTGCAGTACGACTATGTGCGACTATGGTGTAATTAGTGCTGCCTGGATTCGGGTATATCTCAACATGGGTGACCCGTGACCAGTTTTTTTAGTTTTTACATGTACGCGCCCGGAGGACCCCAGGGCGTGAGTTAAGGCCTAGACTACACGTCCAGGGGAGTCTACTAGTAGAGCCCGCAAGGCCACGCAGCGCGCCAGCCTAGCAGTGACCCGCGACCAAACTTATGTGGCGTGGACGTGCGGCAGCGTGAACACCAGTGATTTCATTTGCGGCTCTACACAGCCACTTGGCTGTATTCCGGCTGTACTGTAACCTTGCATACAGCTCAACCCATCCAGTGGATTGTTTGTCGGACAAGCCCGCCGAACAGAGCACGTCAACAGCTTTCAAATGACCTATGCATGAGGACAAAAGGTCAAACAGGAGGTCAACGGTCAACGCGGTCAAAGCTTAATCCGGCTGTGAAATAATGAATAAAGAAAAAAATACACGAAAACGAAATCACTGGTGAACACCCGCCCTTCAGTTCTAGTAGGGCCATATGGCGCCGAGCACGGTCGTTTACGCCTTTAGAGGTGTCCCTGACTGTAACATCCATCATCAGTAGGCAATCACAGTCGGGTTGAATTTGTATCAGGAGAGCAAGTCTAGGAGGTCTCCTAGTGGGAGTAGGAGGAGGTCTCCTAGTGGGAGGAGGTCTCCTAGTGGGAGTGGGAGGAGGTCTAGGAGGTCTCCTAGTGGGAGCACACAGAAAGGTTGTGTCCTGATCAGAAGTGGCCAGAGACGAACCTTCCGTGGCGTCCGGCACGCGCGATGAGCGCCGCGAGCGCCGCGTGGACGTGCGGCAGCGACAGCGGGGGTCCGGCTGGAACTGGTGCATGTGGCTGTGGGTGTGGAGGGTGTGGGGAGCGGGCGCCACCGGCTGCGTGCGTTCGTGCGTGTGAGCGTGTGTTTGTGTGTGTGTGTGTGTGTGTGTGTGTGTGCGGGGAGCAGGCGCTGACAGCTGCGTGTGTGCGCATGTGTGTGTGTGTGCGTGTGTGTGTGGCACAACTGGTGCGTGTGCCTGTGGGTGTGGGGGTTGTACGATGTGTGTGGGGCGGGCGCCGCCGGCTGCGTGCGTGCGTGCGTGCGTGCGTGTGTGTGTGTGTGTGTGTGTATACGTGTGGCTGTGGGTGTGGGGGCCTCACACGGTGTGGGGAGCGGGCGCCGCCGGCTGCGTTGCGCGTGCGCACGAGTGTGTGTAGCAGGGTTAGTGTGTGTGGGGGGGTGGGTGGGGTGGGTGGGGGGGGTCAAGCAGCAACGAGTGCCGTGCCTCGTTTGGCACGCTCATGCACACACGCCAAGGTGTAATGGCCATCGCTAGACGTTCGTCGGACCGTGTACCGGCAATACACGCACACACACGGACACACACGTGCACACCAGTGGCTCCGTTAGGGATCTTGGAAATGATGGCTCTACCTGGGCCTCACGCTCATTTCGCCAATCTCAACCCGACAGAGGCAAATTTCTGGGGGGGAAGTATGAAAATGCCGTTTTAACACATTTTCGGGTCGGAATTTGCGCAATCTTAACCCAAAAGTGCACTTTGTCGGGTTGCGGGTTGGCTAACGGAAATACTGGCGCACGCACTTGCGCTCGTGCGCATCCATACACACACGCAAACATGCGGGCACGTGCAAGCATTCACACACGTGCGCACTCAGGCACGATGGAAAATGCCTTCGCCCCCCCCCCCCTCTCCACCTCCCCCCCCCCCCCCCCACCCCACCCCCCACCCCCCCCACCCCCCCACCATACCCCCCCACCCACCCACACACTCACCCACACCTGCGCACCCACACCCACACCCACACCCACACCCACACCCACACCCACACCCACACACTTACCAGGAGCGGGTGCAGAGGTGGAGGAGGCAGCTGCATGGCTGTCTGTTGTGTGTGCTGGTCCTGGCTGGGGTGTGTGAGACTGAGACTGCCATGCA
>VFSX01000087.1:212500-215000 GCA_016618255.1 Chlamydomonas sp. UWO 241 | reverse complement strand
CTTGTGGCAGATCGGCCCCAAAAGGGTCCCAGGTGTCGGGGTTGGGCGCTGTGAGCCTCATGTATTCGGTGTCTTCGTGAAAACCTCACTCACATTTGACCATGCCTGTGTCTGCTGCCGCGGCATCCCGGCGGCATCTGCAGAAACCACTTGGGTGACTGCGTGCTTGAGTGCCTGTGTGTGTGGGGGGGGGGCGTGTGTGTGCCTGTGTGTGATTGTGTGTGTGTGCGTGCGTGCGTGTGTGTGTGTGTGTGCTAGTGTGTGTGTGTGTGTGTATGTGTAACTGTTTGTGTGCATGTGTGTGTGAATGCATGCATGTGTGTGTGTGTGTGTGTGTGTACTTGTGTGTGTGTGTGTGTGTGTGTGTGTTTGCATTCGCTGCTGATGCATGCCTGTGTGGAGTCACGGATTGCCTCAGTGCCTGCATGTGTGGATTGATTGTCGCCTAGTGCTGGCATCCCGGCGGCATCCGCATAAACCACTTGGGTGACTGCTTGCTTGAGTGCCTGTGTGTGTGTGTGTGTGTGTGTGCTTAAGTGGAGTGTGTGTGTTTGTGTGTGTGTGTGTGTGTGTGTGTGTGTGTGTGTGTGCACGTGTCTGTGTGTGTCTGCACATGTGTGTGTTTGTAATCGTGTGTGTGTGCGTGCGTGTGTGTATGTGTTTGTGTGCATGTGTGTGTGTGTGTGTGTGTGTGCGTGTGCATTTGCTGCTGAGGC
This sequence comes from Chlamydomonas sp. UWO 241, assembly GCA_016618255.1. Lineage (NCBI taxonomy): Eukaryota > Viridiplantae > Chlorophyta > Chlorophyceae > Chlamydomonadales > Chlamydomonadaceae > Chlamydomonas > Chlamydomonas priscui. The sequence goes on along the minus strand of VFSX01000087.1, from coordinate 214,284 downwards.
ATCCCTGCAGGGGGTCACGGATTGCCTCAGAGCCTGCAAGCGTGTTTGTGTGTGTGTGTGTGTGTCTGTGTGTGTCTGTGTGTGTCTGTGTGTGTGTGTGTCTGTGTGTGCGTGTGCGTGCGTGCGTGCGTGCGTGCGTGTGTGTGTGTGTGTGTGTGTGCGTATGTGAGCACGCACTTTGCAACTCGCACCTTGACCATGTGGACCATGTCAAACTTTGCGTCGAGGTCAATGTACACCACTGGGGCGCCGGTGTCGGGCGTCACAGAGGGCGGTGCGTTTGTGTGGGGTGCTGCAGTGTGTGTGTGTGTGTGTGTATGTGAGCGGTTGCGTGTGTGTTTGTGTGAGTGGTTGTGTGTGTGTGTGTGTGTGTGTGAGGTAGGCGATGGCACCACTGGGGCGCCGGTGTCGGGCGTCGCAGTGGGCGGTGCGTTTGTGTGTGGCGCTGTGGTGTGTGCGTGTGCGTGCGTGTGTGCGTGCGTGTGTGTCTGTGTTTGTGTGTGTGTGTGTGTGTGCGTGCGTGTGTGTGTGTGTGTGCGTGTGTGTGAGTGTGTGTGCGTGCGTGTGTGTGTGTGTGTGTGCGGTAGGCGGTGGCACCACTGGCACGCCGGTGTCGCAGTGGGTGGTGTGTTTATGTGTGTGCGTGTGCGTGTGTGTGTGTGTGTGTGTGCGTGTGAGGTAGAGGGTGGCAGGGAGAGCGTGTCAGAGAGAGATAACAAATAGAGGTAACAACTAGCGCACAGCCATGTGTACACCCCTCACTGACACACACACACACACGCACACACACACACGCACACACACACACGCACACACATACGCGCGCACAGACACACACACCTGCTGTGGGTGTGCGGCCATGCAGCAGGCAGCACACAGACATGTGTAACCAAACACACACACACACACACCTGCTGTGGGTGTGCGCCCATGCAGCAGGCAGCGCACAGCCATGTGGAGCAGAACCTCCGACTTGCCGCTACCATGCGGGCCAGCGAGCTCTAGAACCACGCCGGGGCGCAGCGTGAGCTGCATGGCAATGTGAAGTGCGGGTTCAGTAGTTTGGTGTGTGGTAGTGATTTCATTTTCTGCTCTAGACAGCCATTTGGCTGTATTCCAGCTGTACTTTGACCTTGCACACAGCTCAAGCCATGCAGTGGATTGTAAGTCTGATAAGCCCGCCAGACAGAGCACGTCACAGCGTTCAAATGAACTATGCATGAGGAGAAACGGTCAATGGGAGGTCAACGGTCAACGCGGTCAAAGCAAAATCTGGCTGTGGAATAATTGATTTAAAATCCCTGAAAGGAAATCACTGTCGTGTGGTGTGTGGGTTGTGTCCCCTCCATACTGAAGGGAGGTCAGGTGAAGAAGCGTCGTTTTCAAGCTGGCAAATTGTGCATTGATCGTGGACGTTGTTGATTGGCTGTTGATGGCGATTTTGGATTATATTTGTGGTTTTCGGTCTGTGGTTTCATCAGTGTTCCCAGCGAGCCGTATACCGCTCCGAGCCGGATTTCCCATTTCCCAGAAAACCACTCCACACTTAGTGGGAGAGGGCGTGGAGCGGTGCGTTGGAAAGCTGTTGCCAAGAGCAGCACAACGGCATGCGTTGCATGAATACCCGCTGTGTATTGTGCCTGGTATGAGCGGTCAAAGTTGCTGGAGCCGGCAAAAAACTAATTACTAAAATCCTTGCCAGGGACCACTGGGTTTCATTGAGCCTTGTGATGCAGAACCTCCGACTTGCGGCTACCATGCGGGTCGCAAAGCACGGCGCAGGG
>VFSX01000087.1:197500-207500 GCA_016618255.1 Chlamydomonas sp. UWO 241 | reverse complement strand
TATGCCGCGCGTTCCTGCGGGGCCTCACACACAGGTGTGTGTGTGTGTGTGTGTGCGTGTGTGTGTGTGTGTGTGTGTGTGTGTGTGTGTGGTGCTTGTGCGTGCGCTGCTCTGCCATTGTAGGCAAGCATACTCAGTGACTAGGTCTGTGGATTTTGGAGGGATAGACCGCTGCCCCGACGCGATTGTGTGGGGCTTCAAGGTCTGCCGCGCGTTTCTGCAGGGCCTCACGCACAGGTGTGCGAGTGTGTGTGTGTGTGTGTGTGTGTGTGTGCGTGCGTGTGCGTGTGTGTGTGGGGGGGGGGCTCTCATGTTGTATTATGTGTAAGAGGAAGTCGACGCCTCAATCCAGCGGTGCTGGACCGCTTCTACGCCATTGTGGGAGGCTCCAATGTGTGCCTCAAATTCATGCAGGGCCTCACGCAAATGTGTGTGTGTGTGTGTTTGTGTGTGTGTGTGTGTGCGTGTGTGTGCGTGTGTGTGCGTGTGTGTGTGTGTGTCCACGCATGGGGTTGTGTGTTGGTTGTGCGGGGGGGGGAGGCAAGGCCGTGCTCTGTTATGTTATATGCAGGCAGTTTATATACGTGCACACACAGACACACGCGTGCATACACACAGACACACACACACACACACACACGCAGGCCGTTCACATCACAGCAAGTCAAGGGTGGCGACAAGATTGACCTGGGGCAGGGCCACGTTATGGAGTTTGTCATGGCACCAAACCTCCACTGGTGAGAGCTTTTGCCGTAGTATAGGCCACCTGATTGCCCGCGTTGTACATGCTACCTGATAAGGACGTTCGTAGCATCGGCTAGGGGGCTTCCCCCGAGAATGCGCCGCAAAGGAAGAATACTGTCTCCTTCGGGCTTCGAACCCGTGTCAGGACGCTGTACAGGGGCCGCGCAAAGGCAGCGCAAATACGAGATCAAATCAGAAAACGCCCCGCAATGACCTCAAATTTCAAATTAAGAAGGCCTGCCACAAAGGCAAAGCGTGGCTACGGCAGGTGGCTGCGACAATTGACAGACGCGCATGCCATTGAGTGCGCCCAGAAAATGAGACCCCTGAGCCTGCGGCGCACCCCTTCGCCTTCCCTTTTCCATCCCCTTCCCCTGTCTGGACACATACAGTGTGCCCGGCAACCCCTCGGGGGTGTTTGGGAAGTATCACCGGTCGCGTAACAATTCTCTCTCTCTCGCTGCGCCTTTGTTTTCATGTTTCATCGGGAAACGGGCGGCGCCATGTATGCATGCTTCTGGGCGTTTGAGAGAAAGGTGTGATGATGATGATGGATCTTACAGTCTGTGTGACACCAGTAATGATGTATAAGACCGGTGTCGGCGCTAGCGCCCGACACCTTAAACTCAGTTTCAGTGGGAAACTGGCTGGCTACCTGGTAGGGGTGAGGGTAAACCCCCACACGCGCGCACGCACTGGACCTAGACAGGACACTGGGCCCCCAGATCCACCCTATACCACCCAGGTAGTGACAGCAACGCATTGTTGGTGTGCGCCTGTGTTCTACTACTAGTCCCGCCGCCGCCATTGGCTCCAGCAATCTCCTCCATGCCCGCCAGCAATCTCCTCCACGCCCGCCAGCAATCTCCTGTATGCCCGCCAGCAATCTCCTCCATGCCCGCCAGCAATCTCCTGTATGCCCGCCAGCAATCTCGTCCATGCATGGGCGCCGCCATGCGATCTCCATGCGCCGCGCCGCGCTCCATGCGCGCCAGCACCCGTACCACCCGCCTCATTCCCGTTCTTTAGCCATTCCCCGTGACACCTATGGCTGATCCTTGTTCCGCCGTCCCCTTTGGCATCTGTAACCCGTATCCTCTCCCTGTAGCCTCATTCCCCGTTCTTAACCGCCATCTCCATTATGGTGCCCGCCCGCTGGTGGGGCCTCGCCTCGCCCCATGCCGCACGGCTAGTGTATTGATTGCTGCGCCATCTATAATCTGCGCCTTGGGGCAGGGAACCCCTGCGCCACAACCTCCTCACAAAGCCTAGCCGCATGTGCCTCGCTTCCCATGTTTCTCAATTTCTCGCCATCCGCTTCCATGCTGCCGCCTGCAATCTCCTCCACGCCCGCGAGCAATCTCCTCCATGCCCGCCAGCAATCTCCTCCATGCATGCACGCGCAGAGCGCCGCCATGCAACCCCCATGCGCCGCGCGCGCCATGCGCGCGCCGCGCCCGCCAGCTCCCGTAGCCTCATTCCCCGTTCTTTATCCATGCGCCGTGACGCACTAGCCTTGTCCGCCGTCCCCTGGCATGCATAACCCGTAGCCTCATCCCCGGTAGCCGCATTCCCCGTTCTTAGCCGCCATCTCCATTATGGTGCCCGCCCGCTGGTGGGGCCTCGCCTCGCCCCATGCCGCACGGCTGGTGCATCGATCGCGTCGCCATCTAATAATCTGCGCCTTGGGGCAGGGAACCCCTGCGCCGCAACCTCCTCACAAAGCCTAGCCGCATGTGCCTCGCTTCCCATGTTTCTCAATTTCTCGCCATCCGTCTCTCTCTTCCATCCAGGCACAGTAAACCATTAGGAGCCGCAATCTGCTTGAGTTCCGATCGTTGTGAGAGGGGGTGCATGCTCGCCGCAATTCTCGCCATCGTGCATCGTGCTCTCCATCGTACCGCTGCCCCATCTGCCACATAGCCTCGCCCCATCAGGACCAGTTCATCAGTAGCGCTGTGCGTCACAGCCGCTCAGGGTAAATTTCCAGATTTTCAGCCGCCCAGTACCAAGCGCAGTTGTCCCGGTTGTCCGCCATCGAGCGGCGCCAGGGCGGGAGCCCCTGGCGAAGAGCTTAGGTGGTACTTAATAGGACTAGCATAGAGGGGTTGGCAGGATTTAGAGGTGTAGGTGTAGGCTTCCCCGCCAAAAGTATACCTGCAACGAGCAGCCCCACGCAGATCTGGGCTTGCATTCCACCAGCCCAGGGGCAGGGCCACGTTATGGAGCTCGCCATGGCGCTATTTAGGTTAAAACCTATGCACTGGTGCAGTGATTTCCTTTTCGGCTCTCCACAGCCATTTGGCTGTATTCAGGCTGAAATTTGACCTTGAACATAGCTCAACCCAATAAGTGGATTGGAAGTCTGCTGAACCCGCCAGACAGAGCTCGTCTAGAGCTTTCAGGTGACCTATAGAGCAGGACAAGCCATTCACACCATTCACACCCCACCCTCAGGCCTGACACCATGTTCTCATTCGACCACGGGACCAACGTCATGTACACGCGCAACGCGTTTACACCATCCACACCATCCACACCATCCACACCATCCACACCATCCACACCATCCACACCCCGTCCACACCCGACCCTCAGGCCCAACACCATGTTATCTTTCGACCACGAGACCAACGTCATGTACGCATGTGACGCGTTTGGGCTGCACGTCTCCTGCTACACCATTCACACCACCCACACCACCCACACCACCCACACACCATTCACACCATTCATGCCATCCACACCATTCACACCATTCACACCCCACCCTCAGGCCGGACACCATGTTCTCATTCGACCACGGCACCAACGTTATGTACACATGTGACGCGTTTGGGCTGCACTACTGCACGTCCGATCCATTTGACGTCGACATCAAGGTTTGTGTCCTATTCGGGAGCAGACTTTGATATGTGTTATATTTGTGTGCTGTGTGCGGTGTATGCGTTGTGTGTAGCCTGTGTTGTGTCGTGTGCCGTGGCACGCAATTCGGCTGCTTGACCTACCCATTCGACGTGGTAATCAAGGTCTGTGTCTGAGTGCGATTTGACGCGTGTCATGTTTGTGTGCTGTGTGCGGTGTATACGTTGTGTGTAGCCTGTGTTGTGTCGTTTGCCGGGGCGTGTTTGAGCTGCGCTTCTGAGCGTCCGACTTATTCGACATCGACATCAAGGTTTGTGGGAGTTCGCGAAGTATGTGTGTCATTTGCTGTGTGCAGGGTGTTGCGTGTCTTTGCTGTGTGTGTGTGTGTGTGTGTGTTGTTTTTAGCAGTGGGAGAGTAGCTGGGGAGTAGCGTGCTAAGCTTGTGTTGCACTGTTGCACGTCCGACCCATTCAAAGTGGACATCACGGTACATATGTATCACAAACACCCGCACCCGCACACACAAATCCCCCCCCCCCCTTGACACACACGCGCGCGCGTGCTCACGCACACACAGAGCCCCCCCACCACCACACACACACACACACACACACACACAGGCAATGATGCCGCACTACCGCTTCTACTTCGACTGCCTCATGAAGCCAAACGCAAAGAGCGTGACCACAGCGTTGCGGAAGGTGAGGGTGTGTGGGGTGTGAGGATGTGGAGCGTGGGGGTGTGGAGCTGGAGGGCGGTGTTGTCGCGTGTGCGTGCAGCACCATACGCAGCAGCAGCAGCAGCAGCAGCAGAAACGGCAGCAGCTGCGGCAGGCAGCAACAACACCAGCTCACGTCGCGGTCAGAGAGGCGAACGCAAAGAGTGCGACCTCAGCGTCTCCGGAAGGTGCGGGGGCGTGCTGGCGGTGTTGCCGGGTGGACAAACAGCATCGTAGGCGGCAGCAGCAGCAACGGCATCAGCAGCAGCAGCAGCAATTGGCACATGAGACCGAATGCAAATACTGTGACCACTCTTTGCGGAAGGTGTGGATGTGTGTAAGCGGCGCTGCCGGGTGTGCGTGCATTTGGCACTCGCGCAATGATTGCCGACGGCCGTTGGTTCCAGGCAACATGTCGCGCGGTGGTATCACAGGTGAAGGACCTTTCAGTCGAGGTCCTTGCTGAAGGCCACGGCCTCAACCTAAAGTAAAATGTGAACCAGCACTCTGCACGCTCTACGCCTTGTGCCTAAACCCTCGAGTCTCAATCCGAAACAACCAAACCCTGAACGCCATGACTCTAAACCCTCTCAGGTCAAAGATCTGCAGTTTGAGGTCGATTGCCAACGGATTGCCAACGGCCACAGCCCCATCCTCAAGCACAGCACACAACAGCACGGGCGCTGGGCACTGTTTTAAAAACAGGAAAACCTGTATAAACCCAGAGCCTATACCCTGAGCCCTGAACCCCAAACTCTTGAACCCTACACGAATCCGCCGTCACAGGTCAAGGATCTACAGTTTGAGGTCATTGCCAACTGCCTCGGCCCCATCCTCAAGTACAGCACAGCAGCACTCGGCACTCTTTGCCGTGAACCCCAAACCCCAAACCCCAAACCCTGAAAGTTGAACCCTGAAACCCTAGCCCCGTAACGCTAAACCCTCGCAGGTCAAGGATCTGCAGTTTGAGGCCATTGCCAACGGCCACGGCCCCATCCTCAAGCACAACGCAGCAGCACGCGGCACCCTGAACCCTGAACCCGTTGACCCCAAGCCCTCAACCCCAAACCCTTGATTCTAAACCCTAATCTAATGTTGCCTGTCACAGTAGGGCGTTGCAAGCCAAAATCGACCTGAATTGATCCCGGTCCCTTTACAACCAGAGATAGAAGGGGTCAACACGGTCGCGTAGCACCACTCAGTGGGTCCCGGGGTGGAGTGCGCGCAGAGATATAGTGGGAAAAGGTGTGGCGGGGTTTTGTGGAGAGTGCGAGCAGTGAAGACCTTAAAATCCGAACTTTGGCGCACACACGTCGTTTAAGCAGCTGCCGCGTCTTGCACAGCTGTGTGACACCCATATCTGCGCCTACGCGCGATCGGTCAGACCCTCAGCGGCGTCCGGGGGCGTGCATGGGCGCGATGGCCAAAAAGCGGGTGCCCGCCCGATGACGAGCCAGCGCGGCGGCAGCCCCCAGCTATGCCCACAGCGCAGTGCTAGAGACCACACGTGAGCTGTGTGCTGCGACAGGGACCAGGAGATGGGCTCGCTGGTGACGAAGAGTGGTGGTTTGGGGCTGGTGCATGGGGCAGGTTTGGGGTCAAAACATGTACCAGTGCAACCCAACCAGCTCTTGCCACAGGACGCCCCAATGTATATATGATGCGCATGCAAAACGTTTTTTTTACGGCGGAGCACGGGAGCTTGGGTCTGCCCCATGCACCCACGCGCCATGCAACAGCACAGCCATGCACAACACTGCATGCGCGTTGTGGGCGGGCCCCAAGCACCTACGCCCCGGCTCATAGGCGTAAGGCCTATAACCAACTATGCGGATGGCTTTGAAGGGTGCGGTTGTGGTGCATGGGCACCCTAGAGCCTTTTCCCCATTTCCTGCATTCTGTGCTGAGCCAACATTCCACCGCCAGCAGCCACAGAACCTGCCCCGCGCCTCCTATTGTCTTCTTTATGGTCATCATGGACCACATGCTTCATTACACCTAGATTGGGGGTCTGATGCACGCTTCCACAGCTTTACCATGTCGAAAATGCCACTTTTCCGCCATTTTCAGCCTGAATCGTGGCGCAGACGCCCCATGGCGCCCTTATCGGCCGCGTCCACCGCACACTACTGTTACTGAGTGCATGTGAGAGGTGTCCTCTGCGTTTGCCGCTCTATCGTCCGCGCACGACGCGTCCCAGGGCAAAAGTCTGGTTGGCCCTCGCCACACCTTCCGCCCCCCAGCGCGCCCCCCAGACGTCGCTTCCCGACCCCTCGGCGCGGCTAGGTGCCTTTGTACATACCCCGCATCGATCCATCTGGGTTTGAGGTCGATGGGTGGGGGTCGATTTCGAGCTTGAACTGCTCTACACAGGTCAAGGATCTGCAGTTTGAGGTCGATTGGCAACGGCTGCCGGCCCCATCCTTAAAAGTACAATGTGCACCAGCACTCTGGCTCTCTCTCACACCTTAACCCTTAAGTATAAACCCTAAACAACCAACCCCTAAACCCCATCCCTCTAAACCCTCGCAGGTCAAGGATCTACAGTTCGAGATCATTGCCAACGGCCACGGCCCCATCCTCAAGTACAACGTGCCCGAGCTTGTCGGCCACTATGGCACGTGGGCGGGCGCCGTGTCCAAGACCAAGGTACGTGCTTGCCCACACGGACACTCGCAAAAGACAGTCTGGACCGTCCACGTCCACGCACGCACACATGCTCGCACAAACACGCACAAACACGCACATACATACACACACACACGCACATGCGTGCACACGCACACTGTACACACACACACACAAACACACACCTCCCGTCCCCCCAACACACACACACACACCACCACCTCCACCACCATCACCACCACACACAGGCCTCCGTCGCCGTGCTGTACGCATCAGACTACGGATTCTCCGACCGCCTCAGCCAGACGCTGGCACGCGGTATCACGAAGGCTGGCGTCGAGACTGAAATGGTTGACCTGCTGAGCGCGGACGCGCAGGTGTGTGTGTGTGTGTGTGTGCGTGTGTGGGATCACAAAGGCTGGCGTCGAGACTGAAATGGTTGACTGACCTGCTGTGTGTGTGTGTGTTTGAGGGATCACAAAGGCTGGCGTGGAGACCGAAATTGTTGACCTGCTGAGCGCGGATGCGCAGGTGTGTGTGTGTGTGTGTGTGTGTGTCGACCTGCTGAGCGCGGATGCGCAGGTGTGTTGCACCCGGCACAAACATGTGCACGCACATGCACGGACATGCACACGCACGCACACATGCGCATGCACGCACAAGCTGCATATACACGCACACAAATACACATGTGTGTATGTTTACACACACACACACACACGCGTATGCAGGAGATTGTTGCCGTGGCCGGGCGCAACAAGGGCATCGTGCTCATGTGCCCCCCGAACGATTCTGCCGAGGCGCGGACTTCGCTCGCTGCTCTCACGAGCGCCATCAAGAAGGGAACCCAGGTGCGCGGAGCTATATTGTCACTATCATAGGCTGTGCATGGGCTCTGTTCTGTCTATTTTGGCTTGGTCCCAAACACATGTATGTGTGAGGGGGGGGGCATCGCTCTCTGCTGTTACGTCTGCTATCAAGAAGGGAACACAGGTGCGCGGCGGCCCCTGGGTCATGTTGTGTCAATGGTCGATTGTACCGTCCGTCGGACGCCTTTGATGACGCATTCAACTCTAGGAAACAGGCCGGCAGCTGTCAGAATTAGACCCCTAGCATACCATCTGCCATCATGATTGCTGTGCACGCGGTGCATGTCTCAAACAGGCGACAAGGAAATCAGCCATCTCGTGCCAGAACCTGGGGTTCTCCTGGCCTGGCCGAGGATTCATGAACTCCCGCATCCGCTCATCTGAATTGGCCTCCTCGGGGCGAGGGATGAACCGAAACAGGCCGTGGGCCCGCACCCACGCCTCTTCATAGGCCCCTGCCTATGGAGGATATGCCTAGAGCACTTAAATATCATGTGCGCCTCATCCTCTACCCACCGCGTAGTCAGCACGCCCGCTGGCTGTGCCGCTGCCTCTGTCCCGCCACAGCGTAGCGCCCCCGCTCTATCTGCAGCTCATGGAGCCCCATCCTGAACCTAGCTAGAGCCGTGATCCGGGCAGCACTGTTCAGCCCTGAGCTCAACAGGGCCGGTCTCTCGCTTTCGCTACCCGCCATCCACCGCATGTAGGTCTTTAGCGGCTCTGTTGCTGTAGTGTAGAGTCTGTGGCTATCAAGAAGGGAACGCAGGTGTGCAAGGCCCCGCTGGAGCGGCCGCCGCCCCCACCCCCACCCCCCCCCAAAACACTCATTCATCTCCACACACACCCAATCCCACCCCAACAGCAACGCTCCGCTCCGCTCTCCCTATCCTACACTCCGACCCCCCCTACACTTCCTGCTAGGTCGTGGTGGCCGAGAGCTTTGGCGGAAAGGATGAGCCCATCGAAGCCCCATCAAAAGTCTGCTCACGGCACTTTTGGAGGGGGAACAACTCCCCATCCCATGCTGATGCCATGCTTTGACCCTTCTCTACCCACTGTGCACGCCAGGTGGTGGTGGCCGAGAGCTTTGGTGGAAAGGACGAGCCGGTCGACACCCCATTGAACCCCTCTGCTCGTATCTCTCTTTGGGGGAAATCTCCAAATTCCCACCCCGCTGACAAAGAAACGCTCCCCTCTCCCCTCACTCCGCTTCCCTTGCTAGGTGGTGGTGGCCGAGAGCTTTGGCGGGAAGCATGAGTCGGTCGACACGCTGTTCGCATCGCTCGTCGACGTGTGAGCGGCGGCAATGGGCACCCCCAGCACACGCCTCCCCCTCCAAATCCCCACCCAGCTGACAAAGAAACGCTCCCCTCTCCCCACACTCCGCTTCCCTTGCTAGGTGGTGGTGGCCGAGAGCTTTGGCAGGAAGCATGAGCCGGTCGACACGCTGCTTGCATCGCTCGTCGACGTGTGAGCGGCGGCAATGGGCACCCCCAGCACACGCCTCCCCCTCCAAATCCCCACCCAGCTGACAAAGAAACGCTCCCCTCTCCCCACACTCCGCTTCCCTTGCTAGGTGGTGGTGGCCGAGAGCTTTGGCGGAAAGGTCGAGCCGGTCGACACCCCGTCGAACCCCTGCTCATATCACCCGTTGGGGTAAAAACAACAATACGCATGCTCCGATCCTTCTCTGCACATTGTGCACACCAGGTGGTGGTGGCTGAGAGCTTTGGTGGAAAAGACGAGCCGGTCGACACGCTTCTCGCTTCGCTCGTCGACGTTGGAGCGTCGGCGATGGGCGCACCTCTGCGCGTCAAGGACATCCCACAGCAGGGGTTGTACCAGGCGTTTGAGGAGACTGGCACGGATCTGGCGCAGGTGCATGTGTGCGTGTGTATGTGTGTGTGTGTGGAGGGTTGTGTGTGGGGGGGGTCTGTATGGTGCGCCGCTGCGAGCGAAGGACATCCCGCAGCATGCGTTGTACCAGGCGCTTGGGGGAACTCGCACGGATCTGGCGCAGGTGTGTGTGTGTGGGGGGGGGGGGGCGTGGTGCACCGCTGCGCGTGAAGGACATCCCGCAGCAGGCGTTGTACCAGGCGGTTGAGGAGACTGGCACGGATCTGGCGCAGGTGTGTGTGTGTGCGTGTGTGTGTGTGGGGGGGGAGGTTTGTGTGTG
>VFSX01000087.1:165000-190000 GCA_016618255.1 Chlamydomonas sp. UWO 241 | reverse complement strand
GGAGGGGCGGGGGGCGCAGGATGGGGTGGGGTGCAGTGGGGATGGAGGGGTGGAAGACAGGAGAAGGGAGGGAGGAGAGGGTAGAGAGGAGGGAGCCACACTGTGGCCCGGCCACATGACGCATACATAGGCGCTGGTAGCATGGGGGGGGGGTGCATGGGGTGCATGTGCGCGCATGGGGCGCATGGGGAGGGGCAACTCCATGTGACGAGCATGTGGGTGTATGGAGGTCGACGGGGCAGCAGTGGGATAAGCGGTGGGTCTCTTGAGGTGGGGCGTGGGGTCGAATGAACGACTGGGCGGTGGGCGGTGGGCGGGACGATGGCGGCTGGAGGAACTCGGTAGCTCAAGTTGAGCGCTGGCTCGGGCCGCATGGCGGTCGAGGTGATGGCACTGAGATACCTGGGCTCCGTTGTCTGAAGCTGCAGAGCTGCGGGGGGAGGGAAATCTGTGCGGTAGGGCGTCACGTGTTTTTTGCCATGTGGAGGGCGTGCGAGAGAGTGCGGATGGACTGAGTTCCTGGATGCATGCGTCGACTGGCTGCTGAATTGGCAGCCCGACGACAGGGGCGTACGGAGGAGGAGAGGCGGCGAGAATCGGCGGCGGCATGGGTGAAGGGGGGTCGACGTAGGCGGCGGCGATGACTGCGCGGGCGCAGCGCCCACAGGAGTGGGGCGCCCACAGTGGGGCGCCCACACACACACACACACACACACACGCGCTCGCTCACACAGGTCGGCGACTCGTTTGTCCTCAACTGCCTCGGCGAGGAGGACTTCTAACCCCCACACTTCGTACAAACACCCCCCCACACACACAAACACCCACACACGCACACTCAAACATACAGACACACACACAACACACACACACACTCACACGCACACACACACACACACACACACACACTCAAACACACACACACACACACACACACACACTCAAACACACACTCAAACACACGAACGCACACACACACACACATATATAGGTCGGCGACTCGTTCGTCCTTAGCTGCCTCGGCGAAGAGGACTTCTCACCCCACCCACCCCCCAGTTACAGTTACATGGCATTCCAGCTAAAACAACACTAGTCCTAGTGCCACCGCCCTGTGAAGGACGATAGCCACCAGCCGGTTACCTGCCGTCTAGACTACCGCTCCCGCCGGCTAGTTTAGACCCAAACAAGTCCCTGAGGGACATGTCTGGCAAGGAGCGTATAGGAAAGGACCGTCCTCCTCCTGGCCTTTGAGGCCAACCACGCCGGCTGTGCCGACTGGCGGCGCTGAAGCAGAAAAGTCCCCGCCTGGCATGGTGCATGGTTGTCCAACTCCATGCATGGGGCTCTGCCTGCGCCCCATGCGTCATGCATGGCCAGGTCCCACCCTCCAGGGGGGCCTGGGCAAACAGAGTCGTCATGGCAGGCTGCCTGAAGACCAATGCCGACGCCAGTCACCGGCAGACGAGTGCCCCCAAGGGTGAGCGCGGTGACAAACCACTGAAGCCCTGATGGTAGCTCGCCCCCACGAGCAGCCATCTTGACCGATGTCCAGCATGCATTGACGGGCGCCAGCTCCTCCGCTCGTCGATCAACTCGTCGAGATCGGTGCCGCATGGCGTCCTGCATGGGAGGAGGATAAGGGCCGTCTCCCAGCACGGGCCGCGGCAGCGCCGCGGCTACTCGCCAAGCCATGGCAGCGCCGGGCAAGCCGCTCCTGTAGTGTTCCACCGAGGGGCAGTCTAGCAGGAGCCAGGCCAGTCGTATTTTACCCCGCTCGTCAGCGGCACGGAGATCCTAGTCACCAGCAGCGCCGCATTGCTGGGTCCAGGGCTCGGCGACGAGAACGCGCCTCCGTTAATCGACACACCCACCCCCCAACTTTGCACAAACACACACACACACACACACGGACGGACTGTAAAATCGACCACACACGCACACACACGCACTCAGGTCGGCGACTCATTCGTCCTCAACTGGCCACAGCAAAGAGGACTCCTCCGGCACGATGCACCACTCCAACACCACCACACACGCACACACACGCACACACACACACACACACACACACACACACACACACACTCATATAGGTCGGCGACTCGTTCGTCTTAAACTGCCTTGGCGAGGAGGACTTTTCCGGCACGATGCGCCACTTCCTGCAGCGCTTCGCCGCTGGTGCTGACCGCTTTGATGGTGTGTCGACGTTCAACGCGCCAAACTGTGAAAGCCTACCCGTGCTGTCGAGCGCGATTGCGTACATGCGCTGCAAGGTGGGTTGGTAGCTGCATGGTAGCTGCATGTTAGCTGTGCGGTAGCTGCATGGTAGCTGCGTGTCGACGTTCAACGCGCCAAACTGCCGGTGCTCTCGTCTGCGATCGCGCACATGCGCTGCAAGGTGGGCTGGTAGCTGCACAGTAGCTGCGTGGAAACTGCATAGTAGCTTCGGGGGAAGGGAGGGGGCAAGCTCCAATCTAACGACACGCGTGTTGGGATTGAGGCGGCTCTCGCAGTGATTTTGTTTCCTGGATTTGTCAGGGGATCTGTCAAGGGATTTGTAATTGATTATCTGGAGCCAGTTGACTGAAAATCCTGCTCCATGGCTCCCACATCCGGCTTCAATCTCCGAAAGCTAAAACACCGTCTCCCGACCTTCTCCCGCACAGGTTGTGTCGCGCCTGGAGACGCCCGACCACTGGGTGTCGTACTGCGAGGTAGGTGTAAGCAACGGCAGGGCACATACGCGCGCGCGCGCACATTCACGTGCATGCCCCCCCCCACACACGCACACACACACACACACTCCCCAGGTTGAGGACGGAGAGGTCATGCGCCCGGAGGCGCGCACTGCTGTGCACCGCCGCAAGATCGGCAACTACTACTGAGCGGTCAGTGCCAGCGCAGTGCACCGCCAAGTTGTGGCACGCACGGGCAAGTTTGTGTGCGCACGGCCAAGTCGGGGCGCGCACCGTGGTACACCGCCGCGAGGTTGGCAACTACTACTGAGCGATCAGTGGCAGCGCAGTGCACCGCCAAGTTGTGGCACGCACGGCCAAGTTTGTGCGCGCGCGTCCAAGTCGGCGCGCGCACGGCCAAATTGGGGCGCACATGGTACACCGCCGCAAGATCGGCAACTACTATTGAGCGGCCAGTGCCAGCGCATTCCTTGGCGTCTGAGTGAGCCACAGCCAAGCTGAGAGAGCAGCGGCCGAGATGAGTGAGCCACGGCCAAACGGAGTGAGCCACGGCCGAGTTGATTGAGCCACGGCCGAGATGAGTGAGCCACGGCCAAGCGGAGTGAGCCACGGCCGAGTTGAGTGAGCCACGGCCATGCTGAGTGAGCCACGGCCGCGCGGGCCATTCACTACCAATTGAGTGGGTGAGCAGGCCATGGCCAAGCTGCATGAGCCACCGCCACGGCCACGCCGAGCAGGCCACTCACTACCAATTGAGCGAAAGTGACGGTGCGTTTGGAGCCGCCCTGCGCTGCCAGGGACCTTCCCCTTGCGTCGGATTGTGCGCCTGTGTACAGTGTGAATGTGTGTGTGTGTTGTTAAGGCGTCCCCGGGTGGTAGCGCTGCACATGTGCCGCGTCGCTCCGCCCGTCGGCTAGTGCACGTTGCGACGCGCCCCTTTGACAATGTAAAGAAAGAGAAAGGCCAGAAGATGCGGTGGGGGCGGCGGCAGCGGCGCTGGGGGGGGGGCGGGCAAGGACGTGTGTGTGTGCGTGCATGCAGAAGCCCACCACCGCGATCTTCCGCGGTGGTGGGCTTCTGCATTGGTCTTAATAGGGGGGGGGCCGCAGTGGGTTTAGCAGCCAGCTGGTGATTCGCGTCACCAGGACTAAGAAGAGGCGAACGCACTACCGGTCTCAACAGCCAGGCAGTTGGCGACACTGGTGATGGGCACGCATGGGTGGCGAAAGCTTTGGCCATTGGCACACCCACACACACCTGCCCCCCTAAGGCAAGGGTTCTGGGCAGGGATGGGTTGTACGGCAGTTTAGGACCATTAGTACGCGTACAATACGCCAAACGGCCCATTTTGAGTAGTACGGCATTATAATTGCGATTCATACGCCGAAAAAGTGTGGGAGGCGACACACGGACCTCAATTCTGCATGGAATCGACATACGAGCATATGCATGGATATTCCTTTGTATCGGCTTTCGGACGCAAGAATAATGGTCTAAAACCATGCGGAGGGGCGCGAGTTTATGTCATTTTTGTGTGGCTGGTGTGGGACCCCCACACCAACCAATCCGAATTCAAAATTACGACCTCCGTTGGCCCGTGGCCCAACGAGGCACGGCGCACATACCAAATTTGTATGTGTACGCTACGCGTGTGAAGTGCACACGGGGAGCACTCCACACACGCAGCCCTTGAACTGCCCATGCATTGCCTCCTCATATACATTGCACACGCACGGCTCGGGTTGCGTTCCCGTGAAAGCTGTGCTGGAGCACTGCATACGCAATGCGCGTGCAATGCACACGGGGGAGCACTGCACACACGCAGCCCTTGAACTGCACCCGCATTGCCTCCTCATATGCTCAGTTTGGGATGCGAGCCCACGCGGGCTGTGCTGGAGCACTGCGTACGCTATGCGTGTGCAGTACACACGGGGGAGCACTGCACACGAGGGAGCACACACGCAGCCCTTGAACTGCCTCAGCATTGCCTCCTCATATGCATCGCACAAACACGGCTCGGATTGCGTGCCCGTTCGAGCTGTGATGGAGCACTGCGCACGCAATGCGCGTGCAGTGCACACGGGGGAGCACTGCACACGCGCAGCCCTTGAACTGTCCCCGCATTGCCTCCTCATATGCTTAGTTTGGGATGCGCGCCCACGCGAGCTGTGCTGTAGCACTGTGGATGCTATGCGTGTGGAGTGCACGCAGGAGAGAACTGCAGATGCGCAACCCTTGCTCATCCCTCAGCTGTAGCTCCCCCGGGCACCAACGCGTCCTTGCATGCATGGACCCGCATGGACAATGCTGGGGAAGGCCCCTGCCGCCGTTGCCTCCCGCTGCCCCCATGGAGAGAAGCTCCCATTGAATGGTTTGCGTGAGTTGGCTTCTGCCCTGCGGTGTTGCTCAGGGGGCTGCCCACTCTTGCAACTCAACACGCGGCCCAGCCCCCACCCCCTGGTGCATCGTGAATCACATGCGATGACGCATTGCGAGGCCATGGTGACGGCGCGGGACGGCGGCGACAGCGAGAGCTGGATTTCACACATCCCCTCGCTCGCTAATCACCCCCAAAGACGCATAGCAGCGATCGCATGCAAGACGCAGGCGATGCTATGCATATATAAGATCTGTTGGCACGCGCGCGCGGGACGGACGGCGCTGCTCGCATGCTGACGCGATGCTGACAGGGGGGACAACCACGCCAACTTCAGCTTCCGTCAGGTTCTCGGGGTCAAACGGGACCCTTTCCGGAACTAGCGTTCCAAATGGGAAATTTATGACCATCAACAGCTGCGTGTAGTGAGGCGTGGCAGCTGGGAGGAGCAGCAGGAGGCGCACGTGCCGCTGGTTTCGGACGTGTGGCGACACAGTGATTTCTGCGGGTGTTGTGCAAGGCTCACATGTTAAATCAACCGATTCGCCCTTCGGACCGATCCCGCAGCACTGCACGATCCCGCAGTTCAAATTTGCGGATACACAGATCGATCACACTTTGGAGGAGTGTGACCAACAACAACAATTGTTGCAGCAACTGCGCTGCGATACGAGATACCGTTGGCACGCTGTCTGCACCTGGTCATCACTGCGATGAACCCTCGCAGCCAGCGGCCTTGGGCGGCGCCGCGTGTGGCCTTAGGCCATGCCGCGTGGATAATGGTGGCGCTCAGCTGCGCGGTGGGACCCTTCGCGCGGGCAGACGACCAGTCTGTCACTGTGAGCACTGGGCACGAGTTTGCAGCCGCGCTGCACGCACCGATTCCACCCGACATCATCTACGTGATTGACATCATGGCGAATCCTGGCGACTGGTGCGGTGCTACTAGAGGGGGGAAGGAGGGGAGGGGGGCGGGGGGCTCCCGGGGGGGGGAGTGACAAAACACATGGTGTGAGCAAGAGCGGGAGCCCGGAGCAGCTTTCTGGCGTGATCATACGAGTTTGCCTCATCAAAGGCTGGTCTGATCAGACAAGAGCGGAAGGGAGGCCCAGGAGGAAGTTTGTTGCAACAACGTTCGCAATCACTAGCCGCCGCGGGCGCACGCGTACACGACATGACTACATGCTTGCATGGTAAGCGCACGTGGTGTCACGTGCACGCTGCACGCCGCACTCTGCGCACATGCATACATACGTTCATATTGCAGGATCCATGCTGCTCCATGCTCCATGCAGCATGCTCATGCTGTGTGGCCAGGGACCTTGCCACACACACACTTGTGCAAGAGACAATCCTTAACCACCCCTTGTGCGCAGGGGCCTGGGTGAGTGCCTGACGCTGACCAAGAATGTAACGGTGGTCGGGCGCGCCCCCGGCAGCAACACGACGCACCCCGCCGTGCACATGGGGTGTTGAGTAGTGCGGCACAGAGGCCGCGGCGCGGCGCACGTGGGGCATGGGGGCGGCGTGGGGCACTCCAACTTGTACCGACCACTGGACTCCCCACCCAATCAGCGCACCGTGTCGACACACAGCTGAGCAGGCCCCGCAATGAGCTCAATGAGCTCCGTCCCAAGCGCTGCCCACATGTTTCCTAGTGACCGATGAATTTACATATGCCAAATCGCCACCCGCCTGCAGGCTCACGCGCATCATCAAGCTGAACCCGGGAGTGTGGCTCACCTTTGAGCAGGTCACGATGAGAGGCTTCCGGCTGACGATAGGCCCAGACTCTGCCTACATGTGAGTAGGGTTGGGGTTGGGGTTGGGGTTGGGGTTGGGGTTGGGGGGTGGGGGGTACGGTAACCAAAGTAGCCCGGTAATTATGGTAGTAACTGTGTTGTCATAGTGACTTTATTTGAACGGGACGCAAATAAGGGGCCGTTACGATCCCCGGGGCACCTCCATGTGTGCCGTTTGCGCGGTTATGAACCCTGCCGCTGCGACAAATGCACATCATCTTGGTACCATGTATCCCTCTGCCCCCCTCGCTCTCCCTCCTCCCCCCCCTCACCCACGCCCGCACCCCTACCCACCCATCCCGCCCTGCCACGTACCACCAGTGATTCCCTTTCCGGCTGTACACAGCCATTTGGCTGTATTCCGGCTGAACTTTGACCTTTTAAACACAGCCTAACCTGTTCAGTGGATTGGTAGTCTGACAAGCTCACCAGACAGAGCTCGTCAAGAGCCTTCAAATGACCTATGTGTGCGGGCACAAGGTCATTGGAAGGTAAACTGTCAACGCGGTCAAAGCAAAATCTGGCTGTGGAATAGTAATAAATTGAAAATCCTGAAAAGAACATCGCTGCGTACCACACGCAGGTGCTTCTCCCCCGGCAGCGTACTTCATACGAGGAACGTGGTCTCGGAGTACGCGATAGCGATGTCAAACTCGTGGATAGTCCCGAGTGTGAAGAGCGTGCCGCGCGGAGGTATCCCGGGCGTGCAGGAGGTGTACGCGTGGAACGGGAGCTTCTGCTTTGACACGGTGCGAGCACACACGGGGCGGCAGGATGCCAGTGCTTCCTGTTGCCAGTGTTTCCTGTTGCCAGTGCGTCTTGTTGCCAGTGCTTCCTCGATTGATTTTAATTGATAAATTCTCACAGCGAGGCAAACGGTGACCGCAGACTGCTCCCCCGAAGAAGAAAAAAACGGGCAGTCAACCATTTTTTTATTTTTAATTTCGGCCGAAAAAACGCCTATGGCGGTCTACCGCCCAATCGAGGAAGCACTGGCTGTTGAACAGGGCTGCACTGGCTGTTGAACAGGGCTGCACTGGCTGTTGAACAGGGCTGCTCGTGGTGTTGCGCGGGGCTGCGCGTGGTGTTGCACGGGGCCGCGTGAGGTGTTGCACGGGGCTGCGTGAGGTGTTGCACGGGGCTGCGTGAGGTGTTGCACGGGGCTGCGCGTGGTGTTGCACGGGGCTGCGCGTGGTGTTGCACGGGACGGCACAAGGTCGAACGCCTCTGCCCTACCACATTCCCACAGCCTGAGGCGGCATCTTGACTTGCGCGGATCAGGCGACGCCTGAGGCGCCGCTCTGAGGTGCTCCGACCGCCTGTGGCGCCACCTCAGGCGCCGCCTTAAGCATCACCCCAGCCGCCTCAGGCGCCACCCCGACCGCCTTAGGCGCCCACCACCGCCTGGGGCGAACCCCTGACCACCTAAGGCGTTATGACCACCTTCACTTGCGCGTCTCAGGAGTTCGAATTGTGGCAGGGCTGCGCAGCGATCCGTGTGCGCACCTCGCAAGCCTTCACTCGCAACGGGCTACCACAGTTGCACCGAGCTCCGATATGCTTTTGTCCTTGCACTGCTCGCCCTCCCCCCCTCCCCCCAGCATGGTGGTTTAGTAGCAAGCAGCAAAATAGCAGCACGCGTGTGTGTGCACGGTGCCAGCCCTGCGACATTCACAACGCCTGAGGCGGCGCCTCAGGCGGCGTATTCACTTGCGTGGATCAGGCGGCGCCGCAGGCGCTCGGACCGCCTGAGGCGCCGCCTGAGGCACACCCAACTTCGCCGCAGGCATCGCCTAAGGCGTGATCCCAACCGCCCCAGGCGCCCACCACCGCCTGAGGCGCACCCCTGACCGTCTCAGGCGTTATAACCGCATTCACTTGCGCGGATCAGACATTGAGATTTTGGAAGGGCAGATGCGCACGCGCCATAGCAGCACTACGCCCAAGACCGCAGACACTCCCGCGCAAAATAACAAACTGAAACAAACAAAACGCTGAACATGTCGCAGGTGAGCACAAGCCAGTGCGACTCCGAGGCCATGCGCTTTGCGGATTTTTCCACCTTCGTGGCAGACTTGTCGCAAGGTTGGTCGCACGCACGCACGGACGCACGCACGCACGCGCGTGAACACACAGTCACGCACGCACGCGCACGTGCACACTCATGTACACACACACACACACACACACACACACGCACACATACGCACCACACACACACACACACACACACACACACACACACACACACACACCACACACACACACACACACACACACACGCACACGCACCACACACACACACACACACGCACACGCACACACACACACACACCACACACACACACACGCACACGCGCCACACACCACACATACACACTCCCCTTGTCACAGGCCTAGGCGGCTCCGGCGGCTACGAGTCTTGGTATCTGAACACGATCGAAACGGCACCCAAAGTACTGGATCCAGCGTGCATCGAGAAGTTTGGTTCGAATCGGTGCTTTGCAGGTGCGCCACGTGTGTGGATGTACCACTGTAGCAGATGGGCCCAAAAGGGTCCTAGGTGTCGTTGTCGGCCTCTGTCGGCCCCTGTCGGCCTCTGTCGGCCTCTGTCAGCCTTATGTATCAGTGTGTTCGTGACATTCCCCCGTTCCCAGGGCGGAACCCTTAAAAGAATACTGGATTGGGCCCTGTTGGCCTTATGTATTCGGTGTACTTGTGACACGCGACACCAGTATACTTTTTGTGACACTCCTCCCCCTTTATATGCACCCGCGTCCTTGAGGGTGTGTGGATGTGCGTGTGGGTATGGGTTCGGGTGTGGGAAAATTCGCTGTAACATCAACACGCTCTCCAATTGTGCGTTTTGGAGTGCTGCCCCCCCCCCTCCCTCTCCCTACCTTGTGTGCCCCCCCCCCAGATGCCGTCGCAGCGCAGATCGAGATCGACTTCCCAAGCTCGCCCCCGCCTCCCCGGCCGGGTGCGCCCCCCGCCCAATCGCCTGTCAAAGTGATCGCGCCAGTGGTGGTGTCATGCGTGGTGCTGATGTTGATCGTGGCCTTCTCGGGTTGGTGGTACTGGCGCCGCCGCCAGGGTGAGTGGAGCGCGTTTCTCGATGAATAGGTGGACCTGTGGACGGATTATGTTACAACCCAAGTCCTTGAGGCACACACACACACACACGCACACTTTGTCGACGGTGCACACACCGCCCAACTCCAGCGCTAGGGAGTTAGTGGCACGAGTTTTCTAGATTCATACCTGAACCCCGGATCGTTTTGCAGCCAGATTCCCTGTGGCACGCAGACCTCTTGCGTCAGTGCACCCATCGCCGATCTGCAGCTTCCTGCACACACACCTCGCAGCGTTGCCGCTGCACCTTCGGTTTACGGAGCCACAACCGGGGCCCGACACGACGCTTGTTGTTACCGACATCCAGGACTCCACCAACATGTTGGAGACCCTCCCGGGTGACGTCATGGACGAGTGCCTTGTGACGCACAACACCATCATGCGTCGTTGCCTGTCCGTCTACCACGGATCCGAGTCAGCAACTGAGGGCGACGCCTTCATCATGGCGTTCCACACCGCAACCGACGCAGTTTCGTTCTGCTTGGCAGTTCAGGAGCAGCTCATGGCAGCTGAGTGGCCGGCTCAGCTGCTTGCACACGCGTCGGCATGCGAGGTCTTCGCCACTCCCACCAGGCAGCTCCGGCTCGACTACGGCACAGAGGAGACCTTAACAAAGCCAAGAACGGACGACTTCTCCATCCATAGTGGTGACCGCCACACGTCTGCACGCGTGCAGATCTCACTCAGCTTGCCACACTGCAATGCAATGTCCAATGAATCTCTCTCTACGAGTCTCCCACTCCGCACGCCAACCACGTTTCGCACCACCGTGCTGACCAAAGGTGAGTTGGAATGAGCGTGCACGTTGGGCGCGTGCACGATGCTCACCGTCGACTCTGCCGTATTGAAAAAAACGAAAGTACAGAAAACACGAAATGTCTTGGCAAAGCATCTGCAATTAACCGGAATTACCTTCACGCCCAACCTTGAAGGAGCCGTCGCAAAGGCCGCGTCCTTTTCCTCTCCCCGCTCGTCCGGTACCTTCAAAATCTCACAGTTTGCGGGGACTGTCAACCTGAATGCGCTGCACATGGTGTTGGCAACACCGCTGGAAAAGGTGGGGTTATTTGTGGTGCGCATGTGGTGTGGTGATGCTTGCATGGTGTGGCTGCATGAGTGGGTCTGGCTTGGCGGGGGGGGGGGGGGGCATGCGAGAGATGCGAGTGCGCGTGTGCGCGAGTGTGTGTATGCGTTTACGTGCGCCCTGGCTTCCCCCTTTCGCAAACGCATGTGAACACGTGCGACCGCATGGACGCATGGGGATGCACGCGCAGCACACCTGACATAGGCACACTGAAACACACTCACGCACACACACGCACACCCACCTAGGTGACGGACAATGACGAGGAAGAGGGCGACGCCATGGTTGACCACATCAACCGCCCGTGGTTAGAGCACCTGCGCAACGGCTGGCGTCTTCGCTTTGGTGCTAAGAACTACACCAAAGCACATGAAGAGTCGTGTGTCAGCGCTGGGGCAAGGGTGGGTTGATTGTGTCTTTTTTCGTGCCTGTTTCTTTCGTGCCTGTTTTCTGCATGCCTGTTTTCATGCCTCTTTTCTGTTATGCTTTGTTGCCGTTGTTGGATTCCTGAATTGTGTGCTACGGCACCCACCAGTGGTGTCCTTCCTGGGGCACAGATAATTTTTGGTTTGACCCCGTAACCTACCTACCTACCTACCTACCTACCTACCCACCCACCCACCCACCTAGCCACCTAGCCACCTACCTACCCACCTAACCACCTACCCACCCGCCCACTTGCATCAAAACAGATTGGCACCAGCGACGGCCAGCAGTACGACCTTCAAGCCAACGAGATGATGCTGTTCCGGGGCATTCGCGTGCGCATGGGCGTGCACAGTGGCGTAACTGCTGCGGACATCTCGCAAAACAAGGTGCGCGCCAGCCCTACCACATTCACAACACCTGAGGCGGCGCCTCAAGCTTCCCATTCCATGGCGCGGATCAGGCGGCGCCGCAGGCGCTCCGACCGCCTGAGGCGCCGCCTGAGGCGCTGCCTGAGGCGCACCCACGATCGCCTCAGGCGTCGCCTTAGGCGTTGTCCAAACCGCCTCAGGCACCACACCGACCGCCCGAGGCGCCCAGCACCGCCTGAGGCGCACCCTGGACCGTCTCAGACGTTAAGACCGCCTTCCATGGCGCGGATCAGGCGTTGGGATTTTGGTAGGGCAGATGCATCACGCACACAGCAGTGGAGCCGTTCAGGATCTTGAGGAAACGATGGCTAGTCCTGGGCCTCGTGGCTCACTCCCCATTCTCTGCCGCCGGAAGCGATCTTTGCGAGAAGGGTGTGACAATGCCATTTTCACACGTTTCGCGTCGACATTTGCGCAATTGCGACCCGCGGCGCCAGCCCGGATCTGCCAATCTCAACCCGCTGTTCCAGGTTTGCGGGTTGCGGGTTGGCTACCGAGACACTGGCACACAAGCTGCATATGCACACAAACGCACTCACACCAGTTACAGTTACATCGGCTTTCCAGCAAAGACTACCTCTAGTCCTAGTACCACCGCCTAGACCCAAGTCCAGTTCTGGCCCTAACAATTACTTGTGAGGGGCGGTAGCCACCAGCCGGCTGCCTGCCAACGTGTAGTCCCAGAGCAAAAAGGAGAGCTATTGTGCGACGCCTCCAAAATAGGTCCTAACTGCTTCTAGGGGATAGCACCAAATTCTGATAAAAGGCTGTGGGAAAAAAAAATGCACCAAATTACTGTCCTCAATTGAAGAGACATTGTGTTGGCCAACACATCCATGTCGGTGCCTCTGCAACAGCCGCGGCCTCGGTTGACTGGCCCTCTCTTGCACAGTCGGACATGGCAGCATTGTTGCATGCATCCGTGCTCCTCACTGCTAGGCATCCACGCACAGCACTGCCCCCCCCCCCACACACACACACGCCCACGAACACACACGCCCGCATACACACGCCCGCCACAGGCGTCGGCGCGCACGCAGTACGGTGGCCCGTCCCTCTCATGTGCACGCGACGTGTGCAACGCCACGCCCGGAGGCGCTGTACTGCTCTCCAGGGCCGCGTTTTTGGCAGTGACCACAAAGGGGGGGCGTGTGCTGGGCGCGGTGATGGCGCACGTCGGCGACTTCCGCACGGAGGTGTGCGTCGTTTTGTGTGGGGGATAGTTTGCGCGGGTGTGTGGGTGGGATCGTGCTGCCCGGATGTGTGTCAATCAAGTGCGCATGCACCTGCACACACACACCAGTAGTTTCCTTAAGGAATCAGATGTTGTGTTTGCCACAGCAACATTGGAGGGAAAATGCCAAATTGACCCCGCAGGAGGCGACTTTTCGCGGACAAGTGTGAAATTGCCGATTTCACACTTTTTGGAGCGAAATTCCCGTAGTTTCCCCCAGAATGTCCCGGTTTGCCTCCGCAGAGGGGGCTGCGGGGGCGCCAAGGACACCACTGTCACACACTCACATGGACGCATGCACACAGGCTGAGGCGGAGTCTCCCAGCGAGGCTCTCCCTCTGTACGCAGCCGTGTGGCCCCAGCTGCTGGCACGCCTTGTGGCGGGTGCACCGTTGAAGGTCGCCGAGAAGGTGTGTGCGTCTGTGTGGGTGAGGCGGGGGGGCCGGGGGGAGGGGGGGGCAGCCCGAACGACCATGGCCATTCATCGGGCTCCGCTTTCATTGTTGGGTGCTCCACAGGTGTCTGGCGGCGTGTTCGACGCCCCCGTCGGCTCAGTCACCATCAACTTCATGTCGATGCCTTGCCACAAGACGCTATGCGAGTGGCGACCCGAGCTTGCACACCTCGCCGCCCCCACGTTTTCGACCCTCGTGACGGCGTGCCTGCACAAGCACAACGGCTACGTGGTCGAGCAAGACGACGGCTTCTGCCTGTCTGCGTTTTGCATGGCGAACGACGCGGTGCATTACTGCATTGACATGAAGGTGCTGGGGTGTTCGGGGAGAGGGTGTGCGGGGGTTACCTAAACATGACAATTGGAGCTTCCCGGAGTCAAACCTTTGGGGGATGTTGGGTTTCCGGTTTTGTTTCAGAATTGGCTGTACTCGTGCATGTGCAGGGCATCCCTAGCATTTAGCTTCAAAGGCTGAACAACATATAGTCCGATTATGAGAGGAATTGGTTTTCCATTGGCACGAGGTCAAGCATTGAGCCCGCTTGTTGTGCGGCACAAATTGGCGTCTCTGCGATTGCCGGTGCGCACATGCACACAAGACACACTTGCAATGTACCACGCTCTACGGCTTCCTCTAACTAACAACCATACAGGTGCTCATGATGACTGCGCCGTGGCCGGCAGAGCTCCTGGAACACGAGCTGTGTGAGGAGGTGACCGAGGGGAACAGCGTGGTCATAAGGGGCCCGCGAGTGAAGTCCGGCTCGGACAGCTGCTCCCAGGTCTTCACTGCGATCAACCCGAGCTCGGGGCGCATGGAGTACCGCGGAAAGGTGGGTTCTGTTGACGATGCAGAAGGGCGCGTTCAGGACTTGCACGCATGTGCCGCGACGCCAGTGATCCCCCGCAAGCCGTGGACTGCTCCGGGCCAGATTCCCCATTTCCCAGAAACCACCCCACACTTGAAGGAGAGGGCGTGGAGAGGTGCGTTGGAAAGCTCTCGCCGAGAGCGACACACCAGCATGCAGTGCGTGAATACCCGCTATGAATTGCGCCTGGTGTGAGCGGTCAAACTTGCTCGAGCCGGGGAAAATCCAGTTACTGAAATATGTTGCAGGGGTCACTGCACGACGCCCAGCCCCAACCCAATTTGCTGACTGTCTACCCCACACACCGCCCTACCCCACCCACCCACCCCCCATTCCCGCACTGGTGACCACAAAAATGCCAGGTCATGAACCGCGCCGCACGCATCGCCTCCAAGGCCGCCTCCGGCGTCTCCCTCATATCTGGTGCTTGCTGGGCTGAGTGCCTGCAGGCCCCCGAAGGGAAAGCTGTGTGTGCGCACCCGCGCGGCACGATTGATCTCAAGGTAGGGCAAACATAGAACCTGGTGGTTGCGCACGTGCTCGATAGACCAGGCCTAAGGGGACTTTTCTATTGAGAGAGCCTCAGTGACTTTCTTTCCAGGAATTCTAATTGATTGTTCCCCACAGCCGGATTGTGTTTTGACTGCGTCGACCGTCAACCTCCCGTTCACCATTTGTTCTCATGTATATAGCTAATTTGAAAGCTCTTGACGTGCTCTATCAGGCGGGCTCACCAGACTTCAAGTCCACTAAATTAGTTGAGCTGTATTCAAGGTCAAAGTTCAGCCGGAATACAGTCAAATGGCTGTGTAGAGCCGAAAAGGAAATCACCGGAGAGCCCGCAAGGCCACGCAAGCACCATACCACTGCAGGGAAGCGGGCGACCCCCCGCATCACACATGCGCCGCACCAACAAAAATGCTTGGCACCATGATGTTGCATGCGTGATGCCTGCTGGGGGCTCAGGCCCTTACCCCTGCAAAACCTGGAGTGTTAAGGGCTGCATTTGAGCAGCGGTGGCAGCGGTTGTGGACGCGCTTTGAGTCCTGCTACTTTGGCCGCAGTGACCCTTGGGAGGGATTCTAGTTACATGTTTCCCGGCTCGAGCAACTATGACCGCTCATACCAGGTGCAATACAAAGCGGGTGTTCACACAACGCATGCCCTCTGCAAACACCCCTCCAAACGCATCGATTTGTTTAACCACCCCACCCTGAGTGGGAGAGGGCGTGGAGGGATATCCCTCCACGCCCTCTCCCACTCAGGGTGGAGTGGTTTCCTGGGAAACGGGGAATCTGGCCCCGAGCGGTATACGGCTTGCGGGGGGGGCGCTGTTTGGCCGTCAACCTTACTGTAACCCTGGGTGGGTTGGGCTGCATTCAAGTGGGGATGGAGCGGTGGTGGAGATGATGACCTTGTGGAAATGACACCAGTATTGACACCAGCGGTCCCTGGATAGATTTTGACGAACCAGGTTTACAGCGCCAGAGGCCCCGTTTGTCGCCTGTTCGTGCGATTCCTGCGGAAGACTGGCCGTCGGCCAGCCATTCTGTACAGCTGGGATACCGCCTAGGGCGGTATACCGCCACTATGAGGGAGCAATGACCCGCTCCTACTGACCCCCCCCCCACACACACACACACGCTGCACGTGTGCTTCTTTGTACGCCAAGGGCATCGGCAAGCTGGAGGTGTTCCAGGTATGCGGGGAAAGGGGTGTGTCGAAAGTGCCCTTGGGCGATTGACGCAGCTTTCCATGTGTCTCCACGCCCTCGATCTACCATTGCCGCCACTACCGCCAGTGGCGCACATGCACATGCACGCGCACACGCATGACATCGTACACACTCAACACGCACGCACGCACACACACACACGCACACACACAACAAACAACACACGCACGCGCAGCTGTCTGCGCCTCTGCCCAAAGCCCCCGACGCCGACGTAAACCACCCCC
Organism: Chlamydomonas sp. UWO 241; assembly: GCA_016618255.1. Classification (NCBI taxonomy): domain Eukaryota; kingdom Viridiplantae; phylum Chlorophyta; class Chlorophyceae; order Chlamydomonadales; family Chlamydomonadaceae; genus Chlamydomonas; species Chlamydomonas priscui. The sequence continues at coordinate 173,536 of VFSX01000087.1, read as the reverse complement.
ACGGCAACAGCGCGATTGCGCACATCGTCATCAACGCGATGCGTGCGCTCGGCTCGGTCACCCGCGCGCGCAGCGCGGGCTGCTTAGCCGCCGCTGCCGCGACGCCAGCGGCGCTGACGGCGGAGGCTGCGAGCATCGGCGTGCACATGGGGCCGCAGTGGGAGCCAACACGCCCGCCTGCGTTGCCAGGCGCCGAAGCTCCCGTCGCCGCAGTGCCGGCGCCGGCGGCGCTCGACGCCGACGCTACGGAGGAAGTCAACAGCGTGTGATGCCCCCCCCCCCTCCCCTCCCCTTGCAGTTTACAGTTGGCACCACACCCTCCTCTCCCCAGGGTAAGCCCCAATCGGGGATGGGGGAGTACCCCACACACCCAACTACCCCCCCCCCCCAAAAAAAACCACCAGGTCGAAAACCTCGAACCCTCCCCCCCCCCCCCCCTCTCAACCCCCAAAAACGCAACCTGGCCTCGGCCCCGAACTCAATCCAACACCAAAAAACGAAACCAAAACCTAGACCTAAGAGAACTCTTAGTGAACCCTAAACCCTCATTTCCGCCGGCACCAATGAAGGATGACACATGTGCTTCTGTCACGTAGGTTGCCCATTCAAACAAGCGGTTCTCTCCGGAGCTGGCAGGCCAGTTCAACTCAAGTGGGCTTTGTGAAAGTTGTGTCCCGCCCACGCATGCACTACACAGTGTTGCCAGATTGTGCCCCCCTGCCCCCTGATGTGGCGCAGTTTGGGGCGGTTTGTCTTGCCGTCCCCCGTCCCCCGCCCCTGCAACAAGCCGCCAACCACGCGAACAACGCCCCCATGCCCCCACGCGGCCCCCCCCACGCCCCCATGCCCCTGACGACCCACCACCACCGACGCCACCCCACGCCCGCCACCCTCGCCACGTCGCCTTTGCACCGCAAGACAACACGCCCACGTCCCCACGCACCCCCACGCGCTCCAGCCGCCCCCTCAAATTCCATATTACCCCCGCCCCGAAAAAACATGTCAGCCCTATTGTCAGCTAGTCCCTTACATGAACATGATCATGATCATGATGATGGATATTACAGTCTGTGAAAGAAGAATATGATAGAAGAAACTGAAAGTAATGTTACCACCGCTATCCTCGTCCCTGTGAGCCAGCCTCGACCAAGCCTCTACCAAGCCAGCCGACCCTAGCCTGCTGCAGGGAAGGCCTGGGGAACGCGAAAGGGGCTCAGAAACTGAAAAACGCCGCCACCCGCTTGAAAAGCCCGCTTGACAGACCCTTGAATCAAGCGGCCGATTTGGTCCGCTTGACCCCGCTTGAAACCCACTTGATTCAAGCAGACCAGCCCGACGCTTGAGCCAATATCTACCGACGGCAGCCTGTCAGCTGACACCATGGCGGCCTTTGCGCCACAGCGTCATCATCTAGATGATCTCCGCCTACCTTGCCTCTCGTTGCTTGCCCTCCGCTGTGCTCACGCCAGCCCATGCCCCGCGACTCCGCCGCGCTATTGTGACTGTCCTAGCTCAGCCTGTCACACCTCCAGAGACTGCAGTCACAGCTTTGCACGCACTGCCGACGCACATCCCCATCCCCTCCCCCCCTCGGAGCTAGCGAGTAGTCTGGTGACTTTTACTCATAGCTAACCACGCGACCAAAAACTAGCCTAGGGCGTCTAGAGCGTTGGGCACATACAGGGCCCCGCCCCAACGCGGCTGCTTAGCGCTAGTGGCCCACGTCCAGATATGATCCTTTTCCTGTGATCTTATGTCCCAGTGTTGTACCGGGCGGGCGACAAGAGCGACAGCTGACACCAGGCTTGAATCTCATTCTATTAAGCAGTGCTTCTTGGACTAGCCAGGCGGTTCGGTCGTTTAGGCGGTTCGCCGCCAATGGAACAAAAACTCAAGTGCTGCCCTGGGCTGCATGGTACGCACGTCCTGAGGGGGGGTCGGCGTACTGATCGTACGTTGGACGCAGGACGTTCAGGACGCACAAGGACAAGGACGCGCGGGGCGCGAGCGACCACGTGCCCACCAGGGTTGCACGGGACGCTCGTCCTGAGGGGGGGTCAGCTTCCTGACTGTACGTAGGACGTAGGACGGTACTCCAGGACGCAGTACAAGGACGCGGGGGACGAGTGTGGCGCGAGCGACTAAGTGCCCACACCCCGTCACACACATCTCCGTCGCTCCTCAATTGAGCAGTCTCTTGGAAAGCCCTTGTTATAAGCTCTCCAGCACATGTCGAATCGTCCGAATCAGTGCAGCAGCCAGGAAGTTATGGCCGTGGCCGTTTTTGTGTGGGAAATAAAGGCGTCTGGTGCTGCCGCTGATCGCGTCCTGCAGTACGCACCCCAGCGTACTTTCAGGACACAGGACGTGGTACCGTACCCCAGTACAAATAACGTCCCGTGCAACCCTGGTGCCCACATACCCCGTCGCACACAACTCCGTCATATCTCAATGAATTAACGATCCGAGCCGTGTCCTGGATATCCCTCGTTGCAATCTTTTCCGATGCAAGTCGAATGATTTCAATCCATGTACAGGAGCGTGGGTTATGGTCGTTTCTGTTGGCAAGTAAAAGGCGTCTCGCGCTGCCGCGTCGCGTCCTGCAGGACCCCTGCGTCCTGACCGTACGCAGGACGTACCGAAGTACGTCAGGACGTAACGACTCACCGCGCAGCTCTGGTGCTGCTGCCGTGGGGAAGATGCCAGGGTGCCGCAGGGTGTGTGTTCACGCAGCTCCTGCAGGATGATCCTGCAGGATGAGTCGGTTTCAAGCGGCCGCGTGCCACGCTGTAACGACTTAGTGCCTGGCTGCACCTGTTATTTACAAAAGGGGACACCGCGCCCAGTCACTAATCCTGTCTTGTACAACACAGTCGTGTCCGCCGCGCTCCTTCTAGTCCCTATCCTTGTTGCCACCTAGCCTTAATCATGTGCCCTCTGTGCCGGCCTTTGCTAAAGCTGTAGAGCCTGCCTCAGGCTGGGCTCTCTACTTCGAAAAGGTTTTGGGTTTAGGGTTACACACACACCAAACCCAGCCCAAGAGCTCCTACCGTCGATAGCGCGCACACAAGACACATCTTGTTGCCACCCATCGCGTTGAGGCCATCCAGATAGCGTGCACACAAGACACATCGTGCCGCCATCCACCGCGCCTGAAGAGCCTGCACAGTGAGTTTGTTTGCATGCGCCTGGCATCATTTCTGCGGATAAAGGGCCCATGCACGCCTGTCAGGGCTTAAGAAGTCAGCCTTGAGCCCTGGCATAGACGTCCTAGGCCTCGGCTTCGTCACACACGTCGAGACCGCGCGTCTGTATATATATAGCTTCTGTATGCTGTGTGCTCTTGTGCAACCGGGCAAGATTCGCGAGGCGTGTGCACCGCATGCACACAGGCCTAGGCTGCGGCTGAGAGGCTGCCATGAGTCGCGTGCCACCACCCATGCGAGTGACCGCCGGAAAGTGGATTGTAAAAATCATCAGCATCATGCGCCCCGCCGCCGGCGCGCGCATTCACAGCCTCGCAATGCACGATGCACCAACTAATCGATGCATGCGCCCCTTCGCCTACGTGCACGCAGCCACGCCACGCACGATGCCTCCGCTCGCGCGCCAGGATGTTAGAAACCAGGTGCGCAAGCTTGGCGCGAGCGCCCGTCCGAGTCAGCAGGCGCAGGCACTCTGGACGATTACCAATCTGTGGGCGCGCGTGTGGGCGAAACGTCGCTGTGCCGCAGCCACGTGCTGTCCATCCCTGTGGCAGCCGCCACCAGGCTCATAGCGGGCCGTGGCTCTGAAGGCCAGATGGCGCGCGACGGGATCGTGCGCGGCGCACTGCGCGACGCCTCCTACTTGGGGTCCACGCGGCATGTGAGGCGGCTGTTCAGTGACTGCTATGGTTCCGAGGAGACGGCGGTGGCGGCGGCGGCTGTGCGGGTTGCTGCAGCCGCCGTGGACGGCGTCAGCCTGCCCGTCTGCCTGGCTATGAATCTCGTGCGCTTTGTGCACGACGTCTCTGGCCGGGATAGGCCGGCTGGTGGCGGGGTCGTGTCCGCGTCGTTCCTCAACGCCAAGCCTGCTGTCGGGGGCATTGGTGTGGAGCCGCGCCGGGGCGGCGTGCTACGTGTGCTCTTTACCGTGGCGTCTGACGCTGTGGCCGACACCGTCGTGCGCTCCCGCCGCAACCTGCGCGACGTGGACCCGTCGGCTGCTGTCTTCGACGTCCTCAGTGACCGCGAGGAGGCGCAGCACCGGGCGCTGTGGCCCGCTTTCCTCGCCGCCAAGGCTACGGGGAAGCGGGCGCAGTTCCACCGCGCGCGCCTCGTTGTTGACGGCGAGCGGGTGCCTGCACCTGCTTGCTAGATGGCATTCCCTCTGGGGGTGTTTTTGAAGGGGAGGTGGCGCCACACGCGTGCGGTGGCGGGTGCGGTGTGGTCGCTGAGTAGAGTGCTGCGGCGGGTGTGCTACTAGCCCCGCTTCCGGTGGTCTGGGGGAGGGCTGTTTGGTCCCTTCATGGTTTTATACCTTGGGTCCGCCCTCTGGCCATTTGAGGGGCTGGGTGTGCAGCCTGCACAGTGGTGCTGCTTGCTTGGCGCCCGCCACCAAGTGTGGATGGCGTTACCGTGGGCTACTTGTAGCTTGACCTTTTGTGGGCCTTGAGCCTTGTTTCTCTAAGTCCCACTGGAGCTTTGGAACCGTACGTGTGACCGCCAGAAGTGGATTGTAAAACTCTCATCATCATCAATCTGTGTTTGGACAATCTGTGTTTCAAATATTTTGGTCGCCATTGCTGTTGCCGGTGCCATCCCGCCTCTTGTGCAGCTGCTGGGGCCTGCCTCTTCAACCGGCGTGATGCAGGAAGCAGCAGAAGCGCTGGGGAAGCTTGCGCAGAACGCCGACAACCAGGTCGCCATCGCTGCTGCCGGTGCCATCCCGCCCCTGGTGCAGCTGCTGCGAGGTGGCTCTCCAGCTGGTGCGAGGGAAAATGCAGTAGCAGCGCTGCGCCAACTCACTGATAAAGCTGTCAACGCTGCCACCATCGCTGCTGCCGGTGCCATCCCTCTTCTGGTTCAAATGCTGGGGCCTGGATCTAGATTGTCTCAGTCGAATGCAGCAGGAGCTCTATCGGGGCTTGCTCGGAATGCTGACAACACTGTCACCATCGCTGCTGCCGGTGCCATCCCTCCCTTGGTGCAGCTGCTGGGAGGTGGCTCTCCAGCTGGTGCGAGGGAAAATGCAGCAGCAGCGCTGCGCCAACTCACCGATAAAGCTGTCAACGCTGCCACCATCGCTGCTGCCGGTGCCATCCCTCTTCTGGTTCAGATGCTGGGGCCTGGATCTAGATTGTCTCACTCGAATGCAGCAGGAGCTCTATCGGGGCTCGCTCGGAATGCTGACAACGCTGTCACCATCGCTGCTGCCGGTGCCATCCCTCCCCTGGTGCAGCTGCTCGGGCCTGGCTCAGCGATCCTTGCTATGGCAGTAAACCGCTTGGAGCGGAATTTGAGCGGAATTTTTTATTAATTGCTTTGTAGGCTTTTCCGCTGTTCCGCTTCTCCGCTCGGGGAAAAAATTCATTGTGTCGGGAAAACGTGGGAACATAATTGTGCCGGGAAAAGCCGGGAAAAAGCGGAATAATGATACATTGCTAAATCTTTCCCAAGGATCACCGGCTTGGCTCTCACGCTGATGTGTAGCATAACGCAGCAACCACACTGTCGTTCCTCGCTGAGAATGCTGAGACTGCAGTCACAATTGCTGCTCGCGGCAGGGTTGCACGGTACGAGGTACCGTACCGCGGTACCGTACCACGTACCGGTACCGGTCAGGACGTAGGGGCACGTACTTCGGTACGCAGCAAAATACGCCTTTTACTTGCAATACAACACTCAAACGGCCATAACTCCCTGACCTCCACGCGGATCTGAACGATTCGACATGCGCTGGAAAGCCTTTGCCAAGAGCAACTACAACACTGAATGGATGTAGAATCCACCAAGGACCAAGGGAGTTGGCTATGGAAGTGTGAGCACTTCGGTCTCGACGTTCGTTCCGACGCCCCCGCGTCCAGTACCGCGTACCGCTGTACCGTACCACGCACCGGTACCGGTCAGGACGCCGACCCCCCTCAGTACGCGCGTACCGTGCAACCCTGGCTCGCGGTGCCATCCCTCCCCTGGTCCAGCTGCTCGGGCCTGGCTCTCGAGCTGACATTCAATTCAGTGCAGCAGGAGCACTGATGTGTCTCGCTCCGTACGCCGCCGGCAACAAGGGCACGATCGCTGCCGCCGGCGCCATCCCTCTGCTGGTGCAGCTGCTTCGGCCCGACTCAGAAGCTGACGTGCAGATTAATGCAGCAGTGGTGCTGGGGGCTCTTGCTGAGAACGCTCAAAACAAGGTCGCCGTCGCCGCTGCTGGAGCTATCCCTGCCCTGATGCGGCTCGTGCGGCCTGGACCTGCGGCTGTCGAGCGCGTGCAGGACGTGGCGGCATTAGCACTGGCGACGCTTGGCGTCGGCAGCGCCGCAAACCGCGCTGCCATTGACGCCGCTGTTGCGAGTGCGGACACAGACGTGGACGTGCTGGGGGAGATTCGCCACAGGCTGGGTATTTAACGCGATGGTGATACATTTCCAGAGGACGAGGGCAGCGTCGATACGAATACAATACGAGACGGATGAGGATAATGATTGCATCCGACTCAATCATCGAGTCGAAAGTTTTACAGGTTTTACACGTGTGCGTTCGGAGGACCCCGGGGCGTAAGTTAAGGCCTAGACTGCACGTCTAGAGGAGCTCTACCAGCAGAGCCCGCAAGGCCACGCAGCGCGCTAGCCTACCAAGGAGTCAAAAGTAGGAGGTTGTCATCCTCCCCCCTGTCCCCCCCCGCCACTCCACAAGCGACAGCCAGTGATCAGGGGGGATTGAGTCTGACTCGATCATCGAGTCAAAGCAAGAGTTGAAGCCTGATCAGCGCTGATATTGCGCTGATGCTAGCATGATGTGCCGTGGCGCGAACGAAGCATGGAATTGGATTGGGGATGGTGGAGAGGGGGACTCAGCATGTGGCATGACGTTAAGCAAGACAGGTACAGGTAGCTTTTGGACCTGGTGTTTCTACTTGGGGTTTTATAAACTCGTGCGGCCTAGGGCACTCCCTTTGTGTTATGCTCCCTTAAGGCGCTCCTGTAAGGTTATGCTTTCGACGGGAAACCAGTCGAAAAAACTGCGACGCCTAGCCCTCGCATTTTAACGGGCCCGCCGAGGCATGGGTGAAGGAAACATCCGCGCCGAGCGGTTAGGCGGCGCGCTTTTAGTGTCCTTTGGGTGTGTTCCCACTCACGACCTATAAGTTCCTTTTAGCCTGGAAGACTCTGGAAGAAGGGTGGGGAGAGACTTTGACTTGAGCGTTCTCGACGTCGGAAACGCTAGCGACGTTGACTGAACATCGGCTGTGACTAGAAGAAAAAACACTTCTAGATTGACTGGGGGCCGCTCGGGGCTCTCCAGCGCGACTAGAAAAACTGACAGTTTTCTATAAAAATTCTAAAGGTCCGAGTTGGAACACACCCTTTGTAAGAAACCCCGAATGCAAAACGCTGTTGTTTGCGCCCCAGCACAATGCGGCTCGTGATCACGAGGATTTACACATGCGCCCACATTGGGGCGCGGATCAAGGAGCGCTAGCCAGCCAACAACGACAACACGATACTGCCCGAATCCACCTCCCCGAGTCAACCCCCTTCCTCGCCCTCTGTCTCCTTGGTCCGGAACCCCTCGACGGTCCCGTTTGCGTCCAGCACGTTGCGGCTCACCAGGATTTACACGCACGCCCATATCAGGGCGATGATCAAGGAGCGCCAGCCAGCCAACGACGACACGAAGCCGCCCAAATCCACATCCCCAAGTCACCCCCCTGCCTCGCCCTCCTTCTCCTTGGTCAGGAACCCCTTGATCGTCTCGTACGTGCCCCAGCACACAGCAGCAGCAGGGACGTGGAACATGACGCGCGGCTTGAGCCCGGACCAGATCGCCTGCCACCCCTCCTCGCGGATGATGCGCCGCAGGGTCGGCAGCTGCGTGTGGGAGTGTGTGTGTGTTTGTGTGTGTGTGTGTGTGTGTGTGCATGTGCGTGCGCGTGCACGTGCGTGTGCGTGTGCGTGTATGCTGCACACACAAACAACCCACCACGGCGATGCTGCCGTATCGCGCCTGGCTGGCGACGCCCTCCGTCTGCAGTCACGCGTCTTCACACCTCCTTTGCACCCACTCCCTTCACCCCCCCACCCCCTCACCCACCACACACACACACACACACACACACACACACACACACACACACACACAACACAACAAACCCACCACCACGGTGCTGCCGTATCGCGCCTTGCTGGCGACGCCCTCCGTCTGCAGCCGCACGTCTGCACACCTCTTTCGCACTCACTCCTCACCCCCCCACCCAATACACACACACACACACAATACAACACACCCACCACCGCGGTGCTGCCGTATCGCGCCTTGCTGGCGACGCCCTCCGT
>VFSX01000087.1:147500-155000 GCA_016618255.1 Chlamydomonas sp. UWO 241 | reverse complement strand
CTGCTGCACCGCCCCCTCTTGAGTGTGTGTCCACACGCTGTTGCTCCCGCACACGACGAGGTCACGGATGGGGGCGCACGGCTGCTACACACGGCGCTGTCGCGAACGCCGACCCCATGCAACCGTGCACAAAGCCGCCGGAGAGCTGCAGTCCCGCAATCCCCGGATCACCTCTGTCCACAGCGTCAGCACCACCACAGCTGGCAGGCTCCAGTTTCGCACTGATGCTAGGGTGACGATGCAGGCCGGCGGGCTCTGATCCAACCAACTGCTCCCACGCCTCCGCGCGCAGCTCTGCAGCCGTCGCCGCTCGTGCGAGCGCCTCCTCTCTTCCTCTAATGCGATGCTAATGCGATAGTAAGCGCGTACAAACTCACAAGGTGAAGTCCGGAGCCCATACCATGAGGGACACTCAAAACGCTGATAGGTGCGAATGCAGTCAGTTGAGTCGACGCTTTCTCTTTGCGTTGAACAGTTGCGATGTTGAGCCGGATTGCCAGGTAGGGTCTCAGTCTGCATGACAAAAATGCATGGGCGCGCATGGCATGGCACGTCACCCTGTGACCCGGCAGCCGTTTGGGGCCTACGATTTTGCGCAGGACGCCCGCGCTGCACGCACAGACGCGTGCGCCATCATCACGCGTGCGCATGGCAGAGTGCGCAGCAGGCTCTGCGGAATCCAGCCAGCGCTCCCCGGTGGAGCCCGCCCCATACACCACGGGCTTCACGCCCAATTACAATGAAGCGATGACAATGGTGCGGGTCATGGCACCGTAGCGCTCACATTGATGTTGCAGGATGCACACGCACATGCGCACACACGCACGCGCACCCACACAGTCACAACTCTACACCGCTGTGGAGGACCGCCCTGTGGCCATCCCCCTGGAAGAGCATGAGGAGCGGAGGCGGAGGCGCGACACGGCAGACATTGTCGAGGTGCGTGTGTGTCCGTGGCGAGTGGGAGTGGGTGTCAGGGGGATGGGGTAGGGTGGCCGGTGGTGGTGACACGAAAGGTCTCGCACACCACCACACACCACCACACACACACACAATCTCTTTCAGGCAGCCGCACGCAAGGGCATGTCCAGGGAGGCCGTCGTCTCAGCGATCTCCCAAATGCACGCACTACTGCCGGACATTGTCAACCTCGACCGAATCAAGGTGTGGCTAAAGGTCTTGGAAATATCTGTGCAACACCTGTGCAACACCTGTGCAATACCCGTGCAACACCCGTGCAACGCCTCCCATGTTGTGCGTCGGCGGTCACACCCAAATGCACGCGTGCTACTGCCAGACATTGTGAACCTCGACAGAATCAAGTTGGGGATGAAGATCTGGGCAACAGCTGTGCAACACGTGTGCTACACGTGTGCAACACCCGCGCAACACCCATGCAACACCTCCCGTAATGTGTGTTGGCGATCACACCCAAATGCACGCGCGCTGCTGCCGGACATTGTGAACCTCGACCGAATCAAGGTGCGGATCAACATCTGTGCAACACCTGTGCAACACCTGTGCAACACCTGTACAACACCCGTGCAACACCTCCCATGTTGTGTGTCGGCGGTCACTCCCAAATGCACGCGCTGCTGCCGGACATTGTGAACCTCGACCGAATCAAGGTGGGGATCAAGATCTGGGCAGCAGCTGTGCAACACCTGTGCAACACCCGTGCAAAACCTCCTATTTTTTGTGTCGGCGGTCACACCCAAGTACACGCGCTGCTGCTGCCGGACATTGTCAACCTCTACCGAATCAAGGTGGGGATGAGGATCTTGGCAACAGCTGTGCAACACCTGAGCAACACCCGTGCAACACTCGTGCAACTCCTCCCATTTCGTGTGTCGGCGATCACACCCAAATGCACGCGCTGCTGCTGCCGGACATTGTGAACCTCGACAGAATCAAGGTGCGGATCAAGATCTGGGCATCAGCTGCGCAACAGCTGTGCAACAGCTGTGCAACACCCGTGCAACACCTCACATTTTGTGTGTTGGCGTTGACGCCCAAACGCACGCGCGCTGCTGCCGAGATTATCAACCTCGACCGAATCAAGGTGGGGATGAAGATCTTGGCAACAGCTGTGCAACACCTGTGCAACACCTCCCATATTGTGTGTTGGCAGTCACACACCAATGCACGCGCGCTGTATTGCAAATTGTCAACCTTGAACGAAGTAAGGTGGGGTTGAAGTTCTGGGCATCATGTGTGCAACACGCTCAATGATTTGTCTGAAGGCCTGTTTTCGGTTGACGCTGCTGCAGCTGCTGCTGCTGCTATTGCTGCTCCTGCTGCTGCTGCTGCTGCTCCTGCTGCTGCTGCTCCTGCTGCTGCTGCTCCTGCTACTCCTGCTGCTGCTGCTGCTCCTGCTGCTGCTGCTCGTGCAGTTACTGCTGCTGCTGCTGCTGCTGCTGCTGCTGCTGCTCTGACACTCAAACAGCCCCCCCCCCTCCCTCTTTTCCCCTCTGGCTGCAGGCTTGCGACTGGTTCAAGCTCTACCCACATCACTGGCCTTCAGCACTAAACCCTGACCCCCAAACCCTGCCTAAACCCTGAGCAACAAAGTCCTCCCACCCCTCACCCCTCTGGCTTCATCCAGGCTTGCGACTGGGTCAAGCTTCACCCACGTCACTGGCCTTCAGCTTAAACAAATCTGAACCCTAAACCCTGCCTTAACTCTGGACACTAAAGTCTCCTCCCCCCCCCTCTAACTTCATCCAGGCTTCCGACTGGTTCAAGCTTCACCCAAATCACTGGCCTTCAGCTCTGAACCCTAAACCCCAAACCCCGCCTTAACCCTGCCTAAAACCTGGACACGACATCCCCCCCCCCCCCTCCCCTCCCCCCTCTGGCTTCATCCAGGCTTCCGACTGGTCCAAGCTTGGCCCACGTCACTGGCCTTCAGCTTAAACAAATCTGAACCCTAAACCCTGCCTAAACCCTGAGCACTAGTCCTCCCCTCCCCCCCCCCCCCCCCCCCCCCGCCCCTTGGCGTCATCCAGGCTTGCGACTCGGTCAGTTACAGTTACATCGGCTTTCCAGCAAAGACTACCTCTTGTCCTAGTACCACCGCCTAGACCCAAGTCCAGTTCTGGCCCTAACAATTACTTGTGAGGGGCGGTAGCCACCAGCCGGCTGCCTGCCAACGTGTAGTCCCAGAGCAAAAAGGAGAGCTATTGTGCGACGCCTCCAAAATAGGTCCTAACTGCTTCTAGGGGATAGGGGGTCAAGTGGCGCTTGCCAATCTTCTTGACCGCCGAGGTGGAGGGGCCGGCGCCTGAGGGGCAGCCAAACAGTACACCACGGCTCTCCACCCGACCCTATCCTGAGCACACTCAAACGCCGTGTCCGAAAAAGTCTTCCAATCAGAACGAGTGCCACTAGTTTCGCCTAGCTGCTGAATCAGTAGCTTAAGAAAATAGTGTCGGGAGGAGGCTGGAGGCCGGCCTTGCTGCCGAGCCACATCCATTGTGCAGTCAAAAGTCGTACGAGGAAGATCAATAAAACATTGAACTTTCCCTCGGGGCTCTCTCCGACCGCCATACGGCGATGATGACACAGTGGAGCCATGCGATGGCAGGTGGGCACCGCAACAGTATGGCATCCAGCTGGTCACCGCCCGGAGCGGCGGCCGAGCGCAACGCTCGCACACACGCCTCCGTCTCAGCCAGGTCAGGGGGGCGCCTGTGCGCCTCGGCCACCTCTGTGGCTCTGTGGCGCGCGTGAGATCAAACGCCGCTACATCGTTCTCCAGCTGGTTCAGGGTCTCGTCGCTGAGCTTGGTCTCCCCGTCGTATAGCTTGTCGAATGACTCTGTCGTGGCCTTCACAAACACACGAGAGAGAGAGATATCGTTACAGAGAACTCTGCACGGCAGACCTAGATAGGCTGTTTCTAGTCATCAATTGAGGAGATTCCGTTTGAAGGCGGGAGACCAACCGTGCGCCAGCAAGAGGGTGAACAACCTCTTTCGTAAAGCAGTGGGGGAAAGGGGCAGTGGCGGGTCATTGACGGCTGTGTTCGTCAATCCGCCTCGACTGAGTTTAAACTAGGTGTCGGCAGAAGGACTTCCACAGTTGTGGAAATCATGCTAAGATGATCCACTCGGTGGTGACTCGCTCGGCGAACTCGGGGCGCTCGGGGATGTCGCGTGTGAAGTTGAAGAGATGGATGTTTGCGGAGGGCGTAGACCGTGACTGAGTGGGCGCAAAAGTCGCCGGCGTGAGCCGGAAGAAGGTGATGGCGCCGCCGGCATAGAGCGTAGTCGTGTCCGAACAGCGGTAGTCTTGCAAGTGGGAGGCAGTGGGAGGGAGGCAGCGGGAGGGTAGTCGGAGGGAGAGGGGGAGGCGCAGGGGAGGGTTAGGGAGGGGCGAGGGGCACAAGATGGGGTGGGGTGCAGCGGGGATGGAGGGGTGGAAGACAGGAGAAGGGAGGGAGGAGAGGGGAGAGAGGAGGGAGCCACACTGTGGCCCGGCCACATGGCGCATACATAGGCGCTGGTAGCATGGGGGGGGGGTGCATGGGGTGCATGTGCGCGCATGGGGCGCATGGGGAGGGGCAACTCCATGTGACGAGCATGTGGGTGTATGGAGGTCGACGGGGCGGCAGTGGGATAAGCGGTGGGTCTCTTGAGGTGGGGCGTGGGGTCGAATGAACGACTGGGCAGTGGGCGGTGGGCGGGACGGTGGCGGCTGGAGGAACTCGGTAGCTCAAGTTGAGCGCTAGCTCGGGCCGCATGGCGATCGAGGTGATGGCACTGAGATACCTGGGCTCCGTTGTCTGAAGCTGCAGAGCTGCGGAGGGAAATCTGTGCGGTAGGGCGTCACGTGTTTTTTGCCATGTGGAGGGCGTGCGAGAGAGTGCGGATGGACTGAGTTCCTGGATGCACGAGTCGACTGGCTGCTGAATTGGCAGCCCGACGACAGGGGGCGTACGGAGGAGGAGAGGCGGCGAGAATCGGCGGCGGCATGGGTGAAGGGGGGTCGACGTAGGCGGCGGCGATGACTGCGCGGGCGCGGCGCCCACAGAGTGGGGCGCCCACAGAGTGGGGCGCCCCCCCACACACACACGTGCACACACACGTGCACACACACGTGCACAAACACACACACACACACACACACACACACACACATACACCCATCTGACGGCATGCAGGCTTCGGACTGGGTCAAGGTGCTGAGTGATGTGGGCGCAGTACACACACGCACACACACACACGTACACACACACGTACACACACACGTGCATACACACACACACACACACACGCACACACACGCACACACACACACACACACACACACACACGCGTGCACACACACACACACACGTGTGCACACACACACATACGCATGCACACACACACGTGCACACGCACACACACACACTCACACACACACACACGCCCTGGCTGCATGCAGGCTTCTGACTGGGTCAAGGTGCTCAGTGATGTGGGCGCAGTGCACACACACGCACACACACACACACACACACACGTGCACACACATACACACACACACGTGCACACACACATACACACACACACATGCACACACACAAGCACACACACACACACGTGCACACACACACACACAACACACGTGCACCCACACCCACACTCCCCCCTCTGGCTGCATGCAGGCGTCCGACTGGGTCAAGGTGCTCAGTGATGTGGGCGCAGTCGCCGCCAAGCTGGTGGGTTTGTGGTACTTGAGGGATGTCAGCCGCCCACATCCGGGGGGGTCACTCGATGCCAGCGAATATTACTATAAGTCTGTCTTTGTCCAGCCCCGACCCACTAGCCCCCCACTACCAGTGGCCAGCCACCCGTCTGTAGCACTGGGGCGCTACACGCCGAGCAAGGTCGAACACGCTGCCTGTAGGTGCGTCACACGACTGTTAAATCCATCATCATCATAATCATAGGGTGTAGGCTAAAGGGCTCGGGGTTCAGGCACCCGATACCCCGGAAGTGCTGAAATTTTTACAGGCTTTGCACGTACGCGCCCGGAGGACCCCAGGCATGATTCAAGGCCTAGACTACCTGTCTAAGAGGGGCGTTTCTAGGAGAGCCCGCAAGGCCACGCAGCGCGCCAGCCTACCAGTATCACAGTGTAGAACAGTGTTTCCGTTAGCCAACCCGCAACCCAACAAAGTGCACTTTAGGGTTAAGATTAGCCGATTCGGGCTGGCGCGTCGGGTTGAAATTGTGCGATTTACGACACGAAAAAGTGTGAAAATGGCATTTTCACACTTTTCCGCCACAATTTGCCTCGGGTCGGGTTGAGATTGGCGAAAGAGCGTGAGGCCCGGGTTGAGCCATCATTTCTCTAAGATCCTTAACGGAACCACTGGTGTAGAAGTGAGGCACAGATGGCAACAAGTAGCCCGCTCAGTGGTTTTCTTTTCGTCAGTTTTAATTAATTCTTCCACAGCCGGATCTTACTTTGACCGCGTTGACCGTTGAGCTCCCGTTCACCGTTTGTCCTCATGCATAGGTAATTTGCAAGCTCTTGACGAGCTCTATCTGGCGGGCTTGTCAGGCTACCAATCCACTGAATGGGTCGAGCTGTGTTCAAGGTCAAAGTGCAGCCGGAATACAGCCAGATGGCTGTGTAGAGCCGAAAAGGAGATCACTGAGCCCGCTCCCCCCTTTCTAACAGGTCGTTGTTTTTAACTAGTGTCCTCAAATTTGAACACTTGACCAGCCCGCACTCCTCAAATCCACACAGGTTGTGCTCAAGAGGTTGTGTCAAGCGCACTCCGCATCGTTCCCCCCGGCCCTTTCCTTCAACCCTGGGTGCGTGCACGTTACGTGATGCACCCTCAACTGTGGCCTACTCTGCTGTGTACCCGACTAGCCCACACTCCTCACATCCACACAGGTTGTTCTAAAGAGTGTCAAGTGCACTCTGCGTCAAGCTCCTCGACTCTCATGTTTGATCCCTTGATCCCCCCCCCCCCCTAGGAGTCCCCCCCTGGGAGTGATATCTTTTCTTACAGTCTCTTGACAGCCCCCTTAGGAGTGATAACTTGCTATGGCATCTAATATGCCCCTGCACCTGACTTGCCCACACTCATCAAATCCACACAGGTTGCCTTCCCGGGAGCAATCGCACTCCACAACACGCCCTTTGTTCTTCACCCTGGTTGACGCCCTCCATTGTGGCCCACTCTGATGTGCACCCAACTAGCCCACACGCCTCACATCCACACAGGTTGTGCTCAAGAGTGTGTCAAGCGCACTCCGCATCGTCCCCCCCCCCCCCCGCCCTTTACTTCAACCCTGGGTGCGTGCACGTTACGCGACGCACCCTCAATTGTGGACCACTCTGCTGTGCACCCGACTTGCCCACAATCCTCAAATACATACAGGTTGTGCTAAAGAGTGTCTTCCCGGGAGCAAGCGCACTCCGCATTGTGACGAAGTGCCCCAAGATGCTGCTGCTCACTACGCAGAGGGTGCAGAGCGACGCAGAGCAGGTGTGTGTG
>VFSX01000087.1:137500-142500 GCA_016618255.1 Chlamydomonas sp. UWO 241 | reverse complement strand
GCGGAGGCGAGGCAGATCCTCGGCCGCGCCCCACTGCGGCGCCCCACCACCATGCACCACAGAGAACCTCACATCGCCATGCCCCCCCCTTCAGCACCCTTCACTCCCACTGACATGCTCCAAACTACACAGTCCACCTATCCCCCACCTTCACCACCCCACAGTCGACTACCCGCCCACGCTCCACCCCCACATGGAGCTTGCCGTCCCGTGTGCGTGCCATGCAGGCCCATGCACCCCCGCCCCATGCGCCTCCCGCCCATGCGCCCTCACGCGCGTCGACCCCATGCTGGCCCTCCCTCCCCCCCCCCTCCCCCCAGCCTTTCCTCCCTTGCCCCTGCCTCCACCCCCTGCCTACCTACATCATCGCCCCATGGACTTCACAGGCCCATGGAGATGATCCGCCTCACCACCCCCCACGCCCCAGCCTCTCCTCCCTCGCCCCTGCCTCCGCCCCCTGCCTACCTACATCATCGTCCCATGGAGTTCAGAGGCCCATGGAGATGATCCACCGCCCCATCCCTGCGCCCCTGCCTACGTTCATCATCGCCCCATCGAGTTCGTTGGCTCATGGAGATGATCCGCCGCCGCCCCCTATCCCAGGCCCGCCTACGCTCGCCCGTCGCCCCATCGAGGAGCTGATCCGACGTCCTCTAGGCCTGCCTACCCCCAACTATCGCCCCATGGAATTAATCAGCCCATGGGGGGATGATACGCCGCGATTGAGGTTGAATGAAGTTGAAAGTTGAAGTTGGTTGGCCCGAGTGGCACCCCCCCCCCCCGCCATGTGATGTACCCCTCTTAGCGCTGATTGGTCCCCCGCTGTAGAACGACACACATGTGCCTTTTGACCTCTGGAACATTGCCAGTACTTAAGTACGGGTAGTGCTGTTGCAGTCGTGTAACATTATGGAATGGAATGGAATGTGTGTGTGCCGCTGCAGCCGGCGCTGCTCAGTGCTGGTGGTAGCATCTGCTGCAGCATACGCACCTGTGTGTGTGTGTGTGTGTGTGTGTGTGTGTGCGCGAGTGCGTGTGTGTGTGCATGAATCTGCCGAAGCTATCGCACCTGCCCGTTGTAGGGCGTGATCACGCCCACATCCGCTGAGCTGCCAATGCCGCCCGACTGGCTTCCGGCGGCCAGGAAGCCAGCGACCACTGCCGACACCTCGCGTGCCTCCGACTCGTTCATGTAGGAGAACCTGAAAGGGTCCGGGCAGCATGCACACAGTCAGTTATTGGGGCGGTAGTGGCAAGTGCCAAGAAAGTCAGTTATAAGGTTGGTAACTGTAATTGAGGAAAGAGGGTTTCAGCTGCCAGGAGGCCAGCGACGACTGATCACACCTCGCGTGCCTCGGCTTTGTTCATGTAAGAGAAGCTGAAGATTTCCGGGGGACAAACCGGCGGGGCGGTTGCGGTAAGTGTCGAGAATAGGCAGAGAAGCAAGCAATAAATCAAGACAAGCACGCGTTTGACTCCGTTGTAGTTGTGAGCAAGAAGCTATTGGGGGCAGCCAGGAGGCCAGCAACCACTGGCGACACCTCGCGCGCTTTGGCCTCGTTCATGTAGGCGAACCTGGGAGGGCCCGATCAGCATGCACAAAGTCAGTTGCTTATGCGGTTACTGTCATTGGGACTAGACTAGGTTGGCAGCAGCCAGCGAGACCACGGACGACGCCTCGCGTGCCTCGGCCTCGTTTATGTAGGAGAATTTGGAAGGGCCCAAACAGCATGCACACAGTCAGTTATGTAGGCGGTAACTGTCATTGGAAAAAAAGGCTGGCAGCAGCCAGCAACCACTGATGAACACCTCGCGCGACTCCTTCGACTCGTTAGTGTACAAAAACCTGGAAGAAATGGGACAAAGCAGGCGGTTAGTCATCGCCTTTTCAGGGATTTTATACCCATGACCTCATCTCGCTTGTCACCCTGCCGCAACGGATTCGTCCTCCTGACCCGGCGCTCCTTAGTGCTTTTTCAATTGATTTCAATGAATTGTTTTCTGCAGCCCGGCCACTGGCAGCCGTACGCTGCGCCCCCGGAAAAAACGAGACACGACAACAAAACGAAAATGGGCGGGAAACCCCATCAGCCCCCCCCCCCCAAACAAGAAATAATTTCTGCCCAGAAATACCATCTATGTAGGCGGTTTACCGCCGAATTGAAAAAGCACTGGCGCTCCTCCCCTTCCCCTGCCTCCTCCACGCCCGGCCAAAATCACTTGACCACCGGAGCCAACCCCAAACAAGAAATCCTTAACCCTAAGCACTGAATCACCCCGCAACCAAACATTTATTCTCACCCTGTCGCGACAGATCCGTCCTCCTGACCCAGCGCTCCTCCCCGCCCCCTGCCTCCACCGCGCCCAGGCACAATCGCGCGACCACCAGAGCTCGAACGCGCCTCATTGCAGCCGCCGGTGACAGCGACAAAGCAAACGGGGACCTGTGTGTGTGTGTGTGCGTGTGTGTTTGTTTGTGTGTGTGCGTGTGTGTGTGTATGTGTGTGTGTCTGTTTGAAGGAGAAGGAGAGAGAGAGAGAGAGAGAGAGAGAGAGAGAGAGAGAGAGAGAGAGAGAGAGAGAGAGAGAGAGAGAGAGAGAGGGTGAGAGTGAGAGCCTCGTTGGAGCCGCCGGTGACGGCAACAAAGCACACGGAGACCTGGGGAGGTACGACAGCGAGCGTGTGTTTTAGTGTGTGTGTGTGTGTGTGTGTTTGTGTGTGTGTGCGTTTGTGTGTGGGTCAA
Organism: Chlamydomonas sp. UWO 241; assembly: GCA_016618255.1. NCBI lineage: Eukaryota > Viridiplantae > Chlorophyta > Chlorophyceae > Chlamydomonadales > Chlamydomonadaceae > Chlamydomonas > Chlamydomonas priscui. The sequence goes on along the minus strand of VFSX01000087.1, from coordinate 139,757 downwards.
GAGAGGGAGAAGGTGAAAGAGAAAGGAAGAGGGAGGGAGAGGGGGATAGCCTTGTTGGAGCCGCCGGTGACGGCGACACAGCAAACGGGGACCTGTGTGAGTGTGAGTGTGAGTGTGTGTGTGTGTGAGGGAGAAGGAGAGAGAGGCACAGCGAGAGAAGAAGAGAGAGAACCAGAGACAGAAGCAGGGAGAGAAAGAAACAGAGCAAGAGGGAGTGAGAGGGGAGCCTCGTCGCAGCCGTCGGTGACATCGACAAAGCATACGGGAACCTGGCGAGGTGCGACAGCGAGCGTGTGCTTGAGTGTGCGTGCGTGTGTGTGTGTGTGTGTGTGTGCATGTGTGTGACAGAAAGAGAGAAAAGGAGAGAGAGAAAGGGGGAGGGAGAGAGAGAGGGAGAGCTTCGTTGTAGCTGAGAGAGAAGGAAGGGGCAGAAAGGGACAGTAACAGAAACACGGGGTTTCCAGCTAAGCAGGCTACTCTTCTACTAGAGACACCCGCTGATACTCCAGCACACTTAAGTACTAGAGTACCGCCGGCTCCCGGCCGATAGACTACCGCTCCCGCCGGCTAGACTACCCCAAACAGCGGTCTCTGAGAGACATGTCTGGCAAGGAGCATATAGGAGAGGACCTTCCTCAGGGTCACAGTAGTGGCCTTGTGGCCAGTCAAGCCGGCAGAGCCGACTGGCGCTGACTGGAACGGTCCCCGCCTGGCAGTGCATGGCTGTCCAGCTCTCGTTTGCATGGGGCTCAGCCGGCGCCCCATGCCTCATGCATGGCCAGGTCCCACCCTCCAGGGGTGCATGGACGACAGAGTTGTCATGGAGGCTGCCTGAAGACCTTCCAACGCCAGTCACCGGCAGACGAGCGACCCCGAGGATGAGCGCGGTGACGAACGCTGCGATTGGTGAAGCGGATTTACTCTGTGTTGCCTCGGCGGTCGCCACCGCTGAAGCCGTGATGGTAGCCCGCCTCCACGGGCAGCATCTTGACCAATGTCCAGCATGCATTGACGGGCGCCAGCTCCTCCGCTCGTCGATCAACTCGTCGAGATCGGTGCCGCTCAGGGCTCGGCGACGAGAACGCGCCTCCGTTAATCGAGCCCCCAGAAAGGGACACAGAGAGAGAAAGATACAGCCAGAGAGAGACAGACAGAGAGCTCGTTGGAAACGCTGGTGACAGCGACAAAGCACACGGGGACCTGTGGGAAAGAGTGAGGGGGGGGAGTAACAATACGAGAGGAGAGAGAGGGAGAGAGCGAGAGAGAGGGAGAGAGGGACACAGTGAGAGACACACACACACACAGAGAGAGAGAGAGAGAGAGAGAGAGAGAGACAGACACCGAGAGAGGCAAAGAGCCTCGTTGGAGCTGCCGCTGACAGCGACAAAGCATACGGGGACTTACGAGTGTGTGTGTGTGTGTGTGGGGTCGATTTTACAGTCTTGTTGGACGCCTTTAATGGCGTATTAGACTTGTGCTTGCGCACTCAATCCCTGAGGCAGGCAGATACTATCACCCGCACTAGTCCACTCAGTGGATACACATTGACTGTGTCCATCCCACTAGCTCTAGTACATCTGGTCGCGCCATGCGTCTCAGTTCGGGCAGCCAGCCTGGCCACCTCCTCCTCCTCCGTTCATCATGTGGCGCACGCCCGCCATGCCGCCAGCCTCCATGCATGGCGCTTGCGCTGCGAGGGCGCTTGCTGCCAGTGCACCTCCGTCGTCATGTGTCTCATGCAAGTAAGATTCGCCCTGCATGGAGACCCTCCATGCAGGTCACTGAAGTGCCCCGCGATTCGTGCCGTAGCTGCAGTCCGTAGGCCGAAGCCGTCGCCGCTGCCGATGTCAGTAGCCGTGGCCGTAGCCGTGGCCGATGCAGATGCAGATGCCCAGAGGGCGGACGTGTAGCCGATGCGATGTGAGTGCAGATGCAGGGTGTCCCTGGCCGTAGCCGAAGCCTTGGCCGATGTCAATTAATAGCCGATGCCCATAGCCGGTGCCCTGGCTGTAGCGTAGCTGCAGCCTCTGCCCGGTGCCGGTGCCCGTGGCTGCATGGGGTACCGACGATGGCGGCGCCGACTTCTGCCAGCAGCCTGCCCTCCGTCCCCGCATGCCTCGCAGTTGCCTGCCTTATGACGCCGTGTCTCAAACAGCCACTAGCGCTCTGGATCAGGGCAAATCGGCGACATAGCCGATTCTCCAAAACCCAGAGTCGCTCACGCTGCAGCAGCACCCTGTCAGCCCAGTTGGTCCGC
>VFSX01000087.1:122500-135000 GCA_016618255.1 Chlamydomonas sp. UWO 241 | reverse complement strand
GAGCCGGATTTCCCATTTCCCAGAAAACCACCACACACTTGGTGGGAGAGGGCGTGGAGCGGTGCGTTGGAAAGCTCTTGCCAAGAGCAGCCCAACGGCATGCGTTGCATGAATACCCGCTGTGTATTGTACCTGGTGTGCGCGGTCAAAGTTGCTGGAGCCGGCAAAAGACTAATTACTAAAATCCTTCCCAGGGACCATTGGGCTTCATGCCCATTGCCTGCAGCCTCACAAACAAAGACGTGGCCAGCCCCAGGCCGCCTGCGTCCCTCCTCCAATCAATTTAAATTCAACTTGCTTCACACTCGAATTTAAACAATTCAAAGGGGGACACGTGCCTGTACTGTGTGTCCAGCAGCAGCGGCTGCATACCCATTGCTTGCACACACACACACACACACGCACGCACACACACACACACACACACACACACACAAAAAACACTCACACACACACACTCACACACGCACACACACACTCACACTCACACACACACACGCACACACACACACTCACACACAAAGAGAGAGAGATATCGTTACAGAGAACTCTGCACGGCAGACCTAGATAGGCTGTTTCTGGTCATCATTAAGGAGATTCCATTTGGAGGCGGGTGACCAACCGTGCGCCAACAAGAGGTTGAATAACCTCATTCAAAAAGCAGTGGGGGAAAGGGGCAAATGCGGGTCACTGACAGCTGTGTTCGTCACTCTGTTTCGACTGAGTTTAAACTAGGTCTCGGCAGATTGACATCCAAAGTTGTGGAAATCTTGCCAAGAGGATCCACTCGGGGGTGACTCGCTTGGACAAGAGGTCCATGAACTCGAGGTGCTTGGAGATGTCGCGTTTGAAGTTGGAAAAGTGGTTGTTTGCGGAGGAACGGAACTTGACGGAGTGGGCGAAAAAGTCGCCGGCGCTGAGCCGGTAGGATGTGATGGCGCCGCCGGCATAGAGCGAAGTCATGTCCGGTCGGCGGTACGCGAAAAGGGCGGCAGTGGGTGGGTATATGATGTCGGGATGGAGTGCGGCGTAGCTGCCCTCTTTGAGGAGGAGCTCGGCGGTGTCAAGGCAGAGGAGGGCGCCGACGCCGTGGGTGTGTTTGGTCCCACCGGACCAGATGAAGTGGTAGCCATTCTCTTCGAGCGGCTGGCTACCGGAGCCGGGGTGCCGCATCTCTTGGAGGCCGCATATGTTGATGCGAAGGTGTGCCACGTGTTTGGCGAGAGCAAGGGGGTGTGCCATGGGGTTGAAGCGTGAGCCATCTGCTGCACCCCAGAGGGTGCAGCAGTTGTAGGTGGCCGCGATGAGCTCGTGGCGTGGGTGAAGGAGGTGGGGGCGCTTGGTAGCCGGATGGTGCCGGGACGGTGGCTAGTCGTCCTGCCCGTCGGTGGGGTGGGGCTCGCCCACTCCTGCCCCACCCCGGGGCCGGAGCACACACACACACATGCTTGCACACACACACCTGTACTGCGTGTCCAGCAGCAGCGGCTTCATCCCTATCGCCTGCAAACACCACACACACACACACACACACACACACACACACACACACACACACACACATATGCATACACACACACACGTACTGCGTGTCCAGCAGCAGCGGCTTCATCCCTATCGCCTGCAGCCCCACAAACAGAGCAGTAGCCAGCCCCAGGTCTTCCGCGTCCCTCAACCGATGCATCAAATTTCAAAATACACTCCAAAAAAGTGACGCACCTGTACTGCGTGTCCAGCAGCAGCGGCTCCATCCCCCACGCCTGCAGTCGCACAAACAGAGACGTGGCCAGCCCCAGGTCTTCTGCGTCTCTTCTCTGATCAATCAAACATCAGAATCAGCTGAACTCCTCAGTTTGCAAAGCGTCCAATAGACACATGCAAATAAAAATAGACACGCACCTGTACGTACGACTTTTGACTGCACAATGGATGTGGCTCGGCAGCAAGGCCGGCCTCCAGCCTCCTCCCGACACTATTTTCTTAAGCTACTGATTCAGGGGCTCGATTAACGGAGGCGCGTTCTCGTCGCCGAGCCCTGGACCCAGCAATGCGGCGCTGCTGGTGACGAGGATCTCCGTGCCGCTGACGAGCGGGGTAAAATACGACTGGCCCGGCTCCTGCTAGACTGCCCCTCGGTGGAACACTTCAGGAGCGGCTTGCCCGGCGCTGCCATGGCTTGGCGAGTAGCCGCGGCGCTGCCGCGGCCTGTGCTGGGAGACAGCCCTTATCCTCCCCCCATGCAGGACGCCATGCGGCACCAATCTCGACGAGTTGATTGATGAGCGGAGGAGCTGGCGCCCGTCAATGCATGCTGGACATTGGTCGAGATGGCTGCCCGTGGAGGCGGGCTACCATCACGGCTTCAGCGGTGGCGACCGCCGAGGCAACACAGAGTAAATCCGCTTCACCAATCGCAGCGTTCGTCACCGCGCTCATCCTCGGGATCGCTCGTCTGCCAGTGACTGGCGTTGGAAGGTCTTCAGGCAGCCTCCATAACAACTCTGTCGTCCATGCACCCCTGGAGGGTGGGACCTGGCCATGCATGAGGCATGGGGCGCAGGCTGGGCCCCATGCAAACGAGAGCTGGACAGCCATGCACTGCCAGGCGGGGACCGTTTCAGTCAGCGCCAGTCGGCTCTGCCGGCTTGACTGGCCACAAGGCCACTACTGTGACCCTGAGGAAGGGCCTCTCCTATATGCTCCTTGCCAGACATGTCTCTCAGAGACCGCTGTTTGGGTAGTCTAGCCGGCGGGAGCGGTAGTCTATCGGCCGGGAGCCGGTGGTACTCTAGTACTTAAGTGTGCTGGAGTATCGGCGGGGTCTCTAGTAGAAGAGTAGCCTGCTTAGCTGGAAACCCCGTGTTACTGTTACTGTTACTGTTACTGATTCAGCAGCTAGGCGAAACTAGTGGCACTCGTTCTGATTGGAAGACTTTTTCGGACACGGCGTTTGAGCGTGCTCAGGATAGGGTCGGGTGGAGAGCCATGGTGTACGGTCCGGCTGCCCCTCAGGCGCCGGCCCCTCCACCTCGGCGGTCAAGTAGATTGGCAAGCGCTCCTTAAACCCCCTATTCCCTGGAAGCAGTCAGGACCTATTTTGGAGGCGTCGCACAATAGCTCTCCTTTTTGCTTTGGGACTACACGTTGGCAGGCAGCCGGCTGGTGGCTACCGCCCCTCACAAGTAATTGTTAGGGCCAGAACTGGACTTGGGTCTAGGCGGTGGTACTAGGACTAGAGGTAGTCTTTGCTGGAAAGCCGATGTAACTGTAACTGTAACGCACCTGTACTGCGTGTCCAGCAGCAGTGGCTGCATGCCCATCGCCTGCACACACACACACACACACACACACACACACACACACACACACACAAAAACACATGCTAGCACACACGCACCTGTCCTGCGTGTCCAGCAGCAGCGGCGCCATGCCCATCGCCTGCAGCCTCACAAACAGATAAGTTGCCAGCCCCTGTGTCCCTCCTCCAATCAATTCAAATTCAACTTGCTTCACACTCGAATTCAAACAATTCAAAGAGGAACGCGCACCTGTACTGCGTGTCCAGCAGCAGCGGCTTCATACCCATCGCCTGCACACACAAACACACACACACACGCACACACACACATACAAACGCACACACACACACACACACACACACACACAGACCCACACACACCTGTACTGCGTGTCCAGCAGCAGCGGCTTCATGCCCATCGTCTGCAGACGTACAAACAGAGAGGTGGCCAGCCCCAGGTCTTCTGCGTCCCTCCTCCGATCAATTCAAATTCAACTTACTTCACATCCGGATTAAAAAAATGCAAAGAAACACGCGCACCTGTACTGCGTGTCCAGCAGCAGCGGCTTCATACCCATCGCCTGAAGTCGCACAAACAGAGAGGTGGCCAGCCCCAGGTCTTCCGCGTCTCTCGACCGAACAGTTGGAGGGAGTTGCTGGGGGTCTCCGACCAGTAGGAGGGACTCTACCTATGCGTGCGTGTGTGTGGGAGGGGGGTGGGGAGAGGAAAACACATGCCGTATTGATCAGAGGATTTGGTGAGACAAAGTTTGGTAAATTTACCCAATGGCGTGCGCAGCGTTAATGCGCGCCGGATAATTTACTTAAGGCGTATCATCAGCGAAAAAATGAGTGTGGGGGTGTGAACGCCCCTCCTCGAGTCGAATGCCGCGTATTATAGGTCGAAAATGATCTACGCGACAAAAGCTTTCCGAATCTGTGTCTAATTGTGAATTCTGACGTGTTGAAGACCCAGAAAAGTCGGTTTTAAGATTTGTCCGTTGGAGGGTTCGGACAGGTTCACTCCGCCTGTGCCGCCACAGCCACAGCCACTCTGGACAGCCGCTGGAATTCATCCTTTGCTGGGATACCACCAGGATAAGAGACTGCAGGCATGGCCAGCCATCAGGAGAGGCCCCCTGACCCTGATGGGGATGTTGCTGGCGACGACGACGTGATGGTGGTGGAACATGCAGGAGAGCCTGCTGGAGACCCTGACGGAGAGCCTGCTGGAGGTGCTGCTGGAGGTGCTGCCACGTGGACCAAGGCTGGCATCACCAGCTGCTGGGAGCAGACCATGTGGATGGAGGCGGTCGCGCTCGCACAGCAGGGGCTGCTGTTCCCGAAGGAGAAGGAGACGTTTGAGGAGGAGGAGACGCAGGGCCCCCGCGACACCAACGATGCCGATGAGGAGGGCATGGAGAAGATGCTGCACGCTCTCCGTGCGGTGATCGGCGGCGACGCAACGGCGGCTGGGCCGTCCGGAGCCACTCCAACCGCAGCCACTCCACCCGCAGCGACGCGCGCAGGCCAGATGGAGCAGCTGTCGGCGGCGGTGCGTGCTCTGGCGAGAGAAGGTGCAGCTAGCAGCCGCAGTCGCTGGCAGAGCCGCCACAGCAGCAGCAGCACCCGTGCCGGGCGTGTTAACAAACGCGGTGGCTGGCGCGTCGAGCCCGGTGGAGTTGAGTGGCTTGAGATGATAGGCGCGTCCATCACGGCAAGCCCCAACAGCAGGTTGGGCGTGAGCCGCCTGCTGATGAACGCCCTCTGTAGGGGTTTCGTGTAACGCGATCCTGCCTGGAAAAAAAAGCTCTCCGATTTTTGTTTACCAAACATGTATCTGCAAGCATTAATGCGTCAGCCAGACATTACCAAACATGGATTTTTGGCTCAATCAAAACGGGAAATTTCAAAATTGTACAAATGGTGTTTCACCAAATCCTCTGATCAATACGGAACAGAGAGAGTGAATACAGAGAGAGACACAGAGAGAAACACAGAGAAAGATAAATACAAATACAATAAAATATTGCGAGGGAGTGAGCCCTGCGTCTCTTGATCAGTCAGCTGCTGGGGGTCTCCGACCAGTAGCAGGGACTCCACCTGTGCGCCACAAAAATGAGAGCGTGGGAAAGTGTAAGACAGTGTGGGCGAGTGTGGAAGATGTGTGCCTGGGTCCATCAATCGAACGGTCCGAGGTAGTTGCCGGGGGTCTGTGACTAAGAGAAGGGACTCCACCTGTGCGCCAAAGAGTGAGAGCGTGAAAAGTGTGAGACAGTGTGGGTGAGTGTGGAAGATGTGTGCCTGGATCCAGTGATCCAACGGTCGGAGGTGGCTGCCGGGGGTCTCCGACTAAGAGAGGGGACTCCACCTGTGTGCCACAAAAGCGAGAGTGTGGAAATGGAAAAGTGTGAGGCAGTGTGGGCGAGTGTGGAAGATGTGTGCCTGGCTCCAGTGACCAAACGGTCGGAGGGAGCTGCCGGGGGTCTCTGACTGAGAGAAGGGACTCCACCTGTGCGCCAAAGAGTGAGAGCGTGGAAGAGTGTGAGACAGTGTGGGTGAGTGTGGAAGATGTGTGCCTGGCTCCAGTGACCGATCGGGCGGAGGGAGCTGCGGGGGGTCTCCGACCAGTAGGAGGGACTCCACCTGTGCGCCACAAAGAGTGAGAGCGTGGAAGAGTGTAAGACAGTGTGGTCAAGTGTGGGAGGTGTGTGCCTGGCTCCATTGGTCGAACGGTCGGAGGGACCTGCTGGGGGTCTCCAACCAGTAGGAGGGACTCCACCTGTGCACCAAACAGTGTGTGTGTGAAAGTGTGAGACAGTGTGGGCGAGTGTGGAAGATGTGTGCCTGGCTCCATTTATCCAACGGTCGGAGGTAGCTGCTGGGGGTCTCCGACCAGTAGGAGGGACTCCACCTGTGCGCCACAAAGAGTGAGAGTGTGGAAGAGTGTGAGACAGTGTGGTCATGTGTGGGAGATGTGGTGGGTTCATGTGTGAGGCTCCATTGGTCGATCGGTCGGAGGGAGCTACTGGGGGTCTCTGACTAAGAGAAGGGACTCCACCAGTGCGCCACAAAAGCGAGAGTGTGGAAATGGAAAAGTGTGAGGCAGTGTGGGAAAGTGTGGAATATGTGTGCCTGGGTCTCTCGACCGAATGGTTGGAGGGAGCTGTCAGGGGTCTCCGACTGGACTGGAAGGGACTCGACCTGCTTGGGGAAGTGTGAGGACGTGTGAGGAAGTGTGGGGTGAGACTCTTATGTGTGGACGTGTGACAAAGTGTGGGGGGCAGCTGCTGCGGGTCACCCACCAACAGGAGCGACGCCACCTGTGTGCCACAAAGTGAGAGCGTGGGAAAGTGTGAGACAATGTGTCGGCAACGTTGGGAGGGTGGGTGGGTGGAAGAGGTCGAGGCTCCGTCGATCAGCAGGTCGGTCGGAGCTGTTACGAGATCGCACACAACCACCCACACCAGTGGTTCTGTTAAGGATCTTGGAAAATGATTGATCAACCCGGGCCTCGGGCTCATTTCGCCAATCTCAACCTGACGGAGGCGAATTTTGGCGAAAAAGTGTGACATGCAAATTTTCACACTTTTCGGGTCGGAATTCGCCCGATGTGCCGGCTCGCATCGGCCAATCTCAACCCGAAAGTGCACTTTGTCGGGTTGCGGGGTGGCTAACGGAAACACTGACCCACACACCACCCACGCAAACACCCCCTCCCCCCACAAACACCTGGGCCAGCAGCGGCACACAGCTGTGAGGCTCTGGCGCCTGTGTCGCGTCGTGCAGCACCACGTGTGTTTGTCGTTGTTTTTCTTCTCCATTTTTTTGAAGTTGTTGCTCTGCCCCGACATCGTCCACACCATGCCACATTCACACCACCCACACAAGTGCCAAAACCACGCATACACACAGACACACCTGAGCAAGCAGCGGAAGAAAGCTGTGCGGCCCGGGCGCTTGTGTAGCCTCGTCTAGTACCATATTTTTTTTGTTTTTTCATAGTTATTTTGCTCCGCCGCCATACTTTCCACACCTTCCTTCCCCCACACCACCCACACAAACACGCCCCGCCACACAAACACTTGAGCAAGCAGCGGAACAAGTACCTGAGCAAGCAGCGGGACAAAGCTGTGCGGCTCCGGCGCTTGTGTAGCCTCATCCATCACCACGTGTGTTTGCGGTTGTCTTTCTTCTCCATTTCTTTGAAGTTGTTGCTGTGCTGCAACACCATCCACACCTTGCCACATCCACACCTCCTTCCCCTCCCACACACCTGGGCAAGCAGCGGAACAAAGCTGTGCGGCTCCGGCGCCTGCGTCGCCTCATCCAGCACCCCAAGTCATATTCTTTCTCAGTTTTTTCTTCTCATTTTCGTTGCCCTATCGCCACACTGTCCACACCTTGTCACATCCACACCACCCACCCAAGTGCCCAAACCACGCACACACCTGAGCAAGCAGCGGGACAAAGCTGTGGGGGTCAGGCGCCTGCGTCGCCCATCATCCAGCACCCCAAGCATTACTTCTTTTTGATTTTTTTGTATTTGTGTTGCCCTGTCGCCACACCGTCCACAGATTGCCACATTCACACCACCCACACCTCCTTCTCCCCCCCACACACATACCCGGGCCTGCAGCAGAACAAAGCTGTGCGGCTCCGGCGCAGGCGTAGCCTCATCCAGCCCCACGAGTGTTTGAAGTTTTTTTCATCTCCATTTTTTTTGGAATTTGTTGCTCTGCTGCGAGACCGCGCACACGCTGCAACATTCACACCACCCACTCCATCACACAATTACCTGGGCCAGCAGCGGAACAAAGCTGTGCGGCCCCGGCGCTTGTGTAGCCTCACCCAGCACCACGAGTGTTTGGAGTTATTGTTTTCTTCTCCATTTTTTTAGATGTGTTGCTATGCTGCAACACCGTCCAAACCTTGCTACCTCCAAACCACCCACACAAACAAGCTCGCACACACACACACCTGGGCCAGCAGTGGGACGAAGCTGTGCGGCTCGGGCGCCTGCGTAGCCTCATCCAGCACTACCACAGAGAAGGGTCGTCCGGCCATGCGCGGGTCACCGGCCCCGATGCATGTGGCTGCGACGACGCGAACGGAGGAGAGCACCTGAACATGCGGCACGCGCCCAGACAGACATGCATGCGGGTCGTTTTGTCGTCACACTCAATGGAAGTTTAGTTGAAGAAAGACACCGGGAAAGGCGTTTGAGAGTCGGTGTTTCGGCCATGCGTGGGTCGCCCGCTCCGATGCATGTTGTCGCAACAACGCGAGCAGACGAGAGCACCTGTGTGTGTGTGTGTGTGTGTGTGCGTGTGTGTGCGTGCGTGTGTCTCTGTGTTTGTGTGTGTGTGTGTGTGTGCGTGTGTGTGTGTGTGTGTGTGTGTGTGTGTGTGTGTCAGACATGCGTGTGTCGCCCGGTCCGATGCATGTTGTCGCAACAACGCGAGCAGACGAGAGCACCTGTGTGTGTGTGTGCGTGTGTGTGTGCGTGTGTCTCTGTGTTAATGTGTGTGTGTGTGTGTGCGTGCACGTGTGCGTGTGCGCATGTGTGTGTGTGTGAGCGTGTGTGTGTGTGTGTGTGCGTGTCAGACATGCCGGTGCAGGACCCTCCTCCGCACGCTGGGGCCACAGCGGTAGCACAGCCGCTGCCCACAACGGTGCGCGACACCCCTCCGGTGCGGGACCCTCCCCCGGGAACCCCCCACGCCAGGCCAAGCCCGGCGCCATCCCCTACACCCACCCCAACGCGACCCCTGTCCCCTCCGCCGCCGCGCCGCCCCGCCGCCGCCGCCGCCGCTCGCGCTCCCCGCACCTCCCCCGCCACCGCCCCGCCGCCGCCGCCCACCGCCACCCCGCCGCCGCCGCCCCACCGCCGCCACCCCGGCCGCCGCCTCCCCCTCCGGCCCCGCCAGCAACACCCGCGCCAAGGCCGCGGCGGCGAGCCCACTAGGGCGATGCTGAGCGCACCCCCAGACGGGCAGGGCGACTAGCCACCGACCCTGCACCACCCGTCCCTCCGGCTACTGCGCGCGACCCCGGTGGGGTCGCGCGCCCCCGACTCCTTCACCCTCACCACGACTTCACTGCTGCTTCCTACAACTGCTGCACCCTCTGGGGTGCAGCCGACGGCACGCGCCACGACCCCATGGGGCAGCCCACCCTCCTCGCCCACTACCTCGGTGCCCACAACATCGACATCTGCGGCCTGCAGGAGGTCCGCCACCACGGCTCCGGCTGTCACACCCTGGAGAATGGCTACCATTTCATATGGTCTGGCGGCACAGCGCACACCAACGGCGTCGGGGCACTCCTATCCCCTGACACAGCCATGCTCCTTCGCGCCTCCGACGCCGGCTTTGCGGCCATCAACGACCGCATCCTGGTCCTCCGGTTCCACCCCAACGGCGCCATTCCCATGACCGCCATCGTCGCGTACGCACCAACGGAGGCCGCCGACGACGGGCCCGCCAAGGACGCGTTCTACGAACAACTCCACGACGCGCTCACCCACACCCCTGCCCACCACTACATCCTGGTGATGGGCGACTTCAACGCCACCACCACCGCCGCCTCCTCCACCACCCACCCATCGGTGGGCCGACACGCCTGCCCCACCTCCCACAGCCCCTCCTCCCCCTGCCCCCCAACTCTTCTCTCGCCGCCTTCCGCCACAAGCCGAGCATCAACGACAACGGCCACCGCCTCCTCGATCTATGCTCCGCCCACAGCCTCTCCATCACCCACTCTTTCTTCCCAAATCCCTCAGCGCGCGCATACAGCCGCAACCGCAAGGACTGCAACATCCTGGACTACATCCTGGTCCGCAGCTCGCACCTGTCCTCTGTCCACGATGCACGCGCCCGCTGCCCCATCACCCGCCCACTCCCGACCGTCACCCCACCCGACCACGCCCTCGTCACCGCCCGCATCCGCCTCCACTTCTCCAGAACCTGGAGACACGAACACCAGCGGCCCCCTCCCCCCCGCGCTACTTCACTGACCTGCTCCGCGACCCAGCAACGCAGAACGCGTACGCCGAGGCCGTCGCGGACGCCCTCGCCACCCCGCCACCCCTCCCCCTTCCCCTCACCTTGGACCAGCGGATGGACCACTTCAACGCGGCCCTCCACGCCGCGGCCAAGGCGGTGCTCGGCCGCCGCCCGCCCGAAGCTCCCACCCACCTCACCCTCTCTGACAAATCCCTGTCACTCGCGCGTGACCTCCAATCCCTCCGCGTCGAGTCCGCCCTCCACGCCCGACACACTCCCCTCTCTGATGCTCTCCGCGGGAAGACCAAGCGTCTACAGACAGAGCTGAAGTCCTGCCTGAGAATGGACACCGACACACACTGGAACACCAATGCCGCTGTCATCCAACATGACTTCGACAACCACAAACCCCACACCGCCCACCGTGCCCTCCAACGCCTCGTCAACCGCCCCTCCTTAGCCACCGCCCCAGCCATCCGCGGCGACGACGACCGCCTCTGCTTCGGCACGCAAGCCGTGGCCAACGCGTTTGGCAAACACTTTGAAACCCTCCACGCCCTCCCTTCTATCGTCGACCCCGCCCGCCTGGCTTCCCACCTGGCCCACACACCCACTGCCCCCCCCGCCCCTCCTGCCATCACGCCTCCCTCCCCCCCCGTACCCGCCCCAGCCCCAGCCCCCGCCGCCCCATCCCCTTCCCCCACACTCTCCCCCCCCGTACCCGCCCACGCCCACGCCGCCCCATCCCTTTCTCCCACACCTTCCGAGCCCTCACGAGACGAGATTGAGGCCGCCATCAAGGCACTCAAAAACACCTCCCCGGGCTCCAACGCCATCACCGCTCCCCTCATCAAGAGCGGCGGCCCCGCCGTCGCCTCCGCCCTCCACGACATCATCCGCTCATGCTGGGACACCAACACCACTCCTACCTCGTGGAGACAAGCAGAGATCTGCCCCGTCTACAAGGGCGCATCCTCAGGCCCGACCACTCTCTGCAAGTCTTACCGTGGCATCTCCCTCCTGCCCGTCCCAGGCAAAGTCCACACCCACATCCTCCTCGGCCGCCTCGGACGGCACCTGGAGCCATCCCTTCACACCTCCCAGTTCGGCTTCCGGCCCGGCCGAGGCACTACTGGCGCCATCTTTGCCCTGCGCCGCCTACAGGAGGAGTCCCACCGTGTTCACGCCCCCCTTCACGTGGCCTACGTTGACCTCTCGAAGGCGTTCGACCGTGTCAACCACCCCGCGCTCTGTTAAACCCTCCGCCACCGCGGAGTACCCCCTGACCTCCTCGACCACATCAAGAGCCTCTACTCTGATGCCACGGCCCGTGCCCGCGTCGGCGACGCACTCTCTGCCCCCTTCCCTCTGGAACCGGTGTCAAGCAAGGCTGCCCCATCTCCCCCCTACTCTTCAACGTCTACATCGACACCGTTATCAGATCCCTGATTGCCCAGATCCCCAACGCTGGCATCCAAATCGGCTACGCTGTCGACGGCGTCCTCCACACCCCCGAGTCCCGCAAAGACTACGACACCACCGTCCTCCCCCTCCTACTCTATGCCGACGACATCGCCCTGCTCTCCCTCTCCGGGGACGCCCTCCGCACCGTGCTCACCCTCCTCGACGGCACCTGCTCTGACCTCGCGCGTGAGATCAACTACAGCAAAAACGTTGCACAATCCCTCGGCCACCCGTCTGCCCACACCGCCCCCACCACCACCCCCATCGCCATCCCCTCCAACTCCTCCCCTACCCCCCACCTGGTCCACCACACCTCCAGCTTCAAATACCTCGGCAGCATCATGGCCTCACCCCCCACCTACCCCCCTTTCGACGACCCTGACCCCCCACCGCCCACCAACATCCTCGACGAAGAAATATCACGCCGGATCAGCTCCGCATGGTACGCCTTCACCCGCCTCACCCCACGGTTTTGGAAATCAGATGAGATCACCCTCACCACCAAGATCAACCTGTACAATGCCTTTGTTGTATCCGCCCTCTTGTACGGCTGCCAAACCTGGACGCTAAACAAAACTCACATCCACCGCCTCGAGGTAACCCACAACCGCTTTCTCCGCCGCCTGAAAGCCCCCTCCCGCCACACCTTGGAGCAAATCTCCACTGCCAACCTACATGCCGCGCACCCTCCCACCACTCCTATCATCGTCACGATCAACAAACACCGAGTG
>VFSX01000087.1:10000-110000 GCA_016618255.1 Chlamydomonas sp. UWO 241 | reverse complement strand
GAGCGCGCGTGTGTGTGTGCGTGGTGGGGGGGGGGCAATGTGTGAGCGAGTGTGTGTGTGTGTGTGTGTGTGTGCATGTGCGTGTGTGTGTGTGTGTGTGTGTGTGTGTGCGTGTGTGTGTGTGTGTGTGTGTGTTTGGTGCCCAGCAGGAGTGCCGCTAGGGAGTCGTCCCCTGGGGTGAGGAGGAGATGAACCCCCTCAAAGTGTATCCACATATTCACACCAACCTTGGAGAGGTTGTGGTTGGACAGAGGCAGTCCCGAGATGTACAGCCGCACAATTGTGTGGTTGGCGCAAGATTGGCCCTGCACCCCTGAGTCCTAACAAACCTAACCTACCCCTGGTGTGCGCCTCGCTGACCGTGGTTTTGGGGGGTCTTGTCGTTTTTCTCAGGGTCGAAGCGCTCCCCGAATGTACAGCGGCACAATCATACGGTTGGCAGGAGATTGGCCCTGCACCCCTGAGTTCTAACAAACCCAACCTACCCCTGGTGTGCGCCTCGCTGGCTGTAGTTTTGGGGCGTCTTGTGGTTTTACTCAGAGTCTAGGCACTCCCGGAATGTACACCCGCACAATCGTGCAGCTGGCGAGAGATTGGCCCCTGAGCCCCAACAAAAAACAACCTAAATACCTCAGAATGACGACGGGCGCTTTGCAGTCTTGTGGCACCCCACGTGATTGCCGGGCGCGCCATGACAGCCTTGAGTTGGGCTAATCGGCGATATCTCACAACGAACCTTGGAGAGGTTCTGGGAGGGCAGTGACGGTCCTGCCGCACAATCGCAGACTGAAAGAGTAACCCGTCCTCGTCACCAAAACAAACTAAAAACCAACTTTCAACTGGTGCACAACTGACAGAGACTGACTTAGAACAAACCTTGGAGAGGTCATGGTAGGGGAGCGCAAGGCCCGGGATGTACAGCCACACAATTGTGCGGTTGGCGGAAGAGTGACCCGTCCTCGTCACCAAAACAAACTAAAAAACAACTATCAACTGGTGCACAACTGACAGAGTGACAGATCCACAACTAACCTTGGAGAGGTTGTGGTAGGGAAGCGCAAGGCCAGGGATGTACAGCCGAACAATCGCAGACCGAAAGAGTGACCCGTCCTCCGCACCAGTCAGGCCGAAAAGAGCCATGCCCTCAGCCTCTAGGCGCTTGCTGCGGGGGGCCAGGTGCGTGTGTGTGTGTGTGTGTGTGTGTATGAGATGATCCGCTGCCCCATCCCTGCGCCCCTGCCTACGTTCATCATCGCCCCATCGAGTTCGTTGGCTCATGGAGATGATCCGCCGCCACCCCTATCCCAGGCCCGCCTACGCTCGCCCGTCGCCCCATCGAGGAGCTGATTCGACGTCCTCTAGGCCTGCCTACCCCCAACTATCGCCCCATGGAATTAATCAGCCCATGGGGGGATGATATGCCGCGATTGAGGTTGAATGAAGTTGAAAGTTGAAGTTGGTTGGCCCGAGTGGCACCCCCCCCCCGCCATGTGATGTACCCCTCTTAGCGCTGATTGGTCCCC
This sequence comes from Chlamydomonas sp. UWO 241, assembly GCA_016618255.1. Classification (NCBI taxonomy): domain Eukaryota; kingdom Viridiplantae; phylum Chlorophyta; class Chlorophyceae; order Chlamydomonadales; family Chlamydomonadaceae; genus Chlamydomonas; species Chlamydomonas priscui. Next base: position 108,477 of record VFSX01000087.1, on the reverse strand, counting down.
CGCTGTAGAACGACACACATGTGCCTTTTGACCTCTGGAACATTGCCAGTACTTAAGTACGGGTAGTGCTGTTGCAGTCGTGTAACATTATGGAATGGAATGGAATGGAATGGAATGGAATGTGTGTGTGTGTGTGTGTGTGTGTGTGTGTGGAACGGAAGAGTGACCCATCCTTCGTACCGGTCGGGAGAAGAAAAATAATAACACCCTCTGCCTCTAGGTGCTTGCTGCGGGGGGGGGGGGCATGGGCGCGCGGGAGCGTGTGTGGGCTTGCATGGGGGGGTGGGCACGTGGGCGCGCGTGGCCGCGCGTGGCTGCGCGTGGGCACGTGGGCGTGCAAGGGCGTGCAAGAGCGTGCAAGGACGCGCGGGCGCGCGGGGCGCGCGGGGGCGCGCGGGGACGTGCGAGGGTGTGGCGATCCCTCTTGACACCCACAACCGTCTCCAGTTTTGCAACAAGTCCTCACTCCTGCCCAATCTCCCGCCCGTGTTCCAAGTCCACACATGCGCCACTCTCCCACACACCCACTCCTTCCCGCACCGACCGGCTCCAATTACGCATCCTGTCCTCACTCTCCTCCCACTCGTCGAAGTCCACACATGCGCCACACTCTTCCAAGTCCACACATCCGCCACACTCATTCACCTTCCCACACCTTCCCACACCCACCGGCTCCAGTTCCGCATCCTGTCATCACTCTCTTCCCACTCGTCCAAGTCCACACATGCGCCACACTTTTCCAAGTCCACGCATGCGCCACACTCGTCCACACTCCCACACCTTCCCACACCCACCGGCTCCAGTTCCGCAGCCTGTCCTCACTCTCTTCCCACTCGTCGAAGTCCACACATGCGCCACACTCTTCCAAGTCCACACATCCGCCACACTCATTCACACTCCCGCACCTTCCCACACCCACCGGCTCCAGTTACGTAGCCTGTCCTCACTCTCCTCCCACTCCTCCTTGAGCTCGAAGTCCACACATGCGCCACACTCTTCCAAGTCCACACATGCGCCACACTCGCCCACACTCGCACACCTTCCCACACCCACCGGCTCCAGTTACGTAGCCTGTCCTCACTCTCCTCCCACTCCTCCTTGAGCTCAAAGTCCAGCGCCTTGCACCAAACCTTCATATTTGTGTGTGTGTGCGTGTATGTGTCTGTGTGTGTACGTGTGCGTATGTGTGTGTGGTCGGGGGGGGGGGGGGGGGGAGTGTCAGGGTTCAGGGTTCAGGCTTCCGGGTTCAGGGTTCAAGAGTTGAGCAGGGTCTTTCGTCTTTCTGCCACTCTTTCTTGAGCTCAAAGTCCAGCGCCTTGCAACAAAACCTTCGCGTTGGTGTGTGTGTGTGTGTGTGTGTGTGTGTGTGTGTGTGTGTTTGTGTGTGTGTGGACGGGGGGGGGGGGGGCGGAGGAGGAGTGCCAGGGTTCAGGCCTCAATCTTCAGGGTTCGGGGTTCAGGGATCAGAGTAAATCAGGGTCGTTCGTCCTCCTCCCACTCATCCGTGAGCTCGAAGTCCAGCGCCTTGCACCAAACCTGTGTTTTGGTTTGTGAGCGAGGGGACGGGATGGTCAGGGTTCAGGGTTCAGGGTTCAGGGTTCAGGGTTCAGGGTTCAGGGCTCAGGGTTCAGGGCTCAGGGTTCAGTCTTCCAGGTTCGGGGTTCAGGGTTCAAGGGTTGAGCAGGGTCTTTCGTCCTCCTCCCACTCTTCCTTGGCTAGAAGTCGGACGCCCCTGGGTGGAAGCCAGGCGCCCTTGGCTAGAGGTCGAGCGCCATGCGCCACACCTGCGTCGCACAATCACGTCACACAACTGAGTCACACTATCGATCCACACAACCGAACCACACGCCTCCCACTCGTCGACGTCCAGCGCCTTGCACCACGCCAAGGGTTCAAGGTTTGGGGCTGGGGTTTTGTTTCGTTGTTGGGTTTACTAGGTTGCAGGGTCCTCCTCTCACTCTCCATAGAAAACAACGGCTATCGCCTTGTAACAAAGGCAAGCAAGGTGTCCAGGGGGAGGGGGGGGGGTCCAGCAACATTCACAACGGTTCTCTAAAACCATGATGGGGTGTTTTCGGTCCGCCCACAGCGCCTCCCCCGCCCACTGGACCCCTCCCCCCCCCTTCGGCACCTTGTGACCTCCAATAAAAGTGCCTCAAAGTGGCGCTTACTATATCACGCCAGATTGCTCACCTCCTTGAACGCATCCTTGAGGTCGCGTGCAGCACCCTGCGCACGTTGAGGGCGGGAGGAGGGGTGTGTGGCCGATTGTATTGTCCGTCAGACGACTACCGTAAACTCCATAAGCCTGCACCGATAATTGTATCTCGTGGGCTTTCGGTACTGCGAGGCGGTATTTCTTTTTTTTAATGAGTGTCATGGTCCGGTACTGTGGGTAATGAGTGTATTTCTTCAGTAAACCCGAGTTCGACACCAGTAGACGACATTCTTCTTGAATTTTGCTGCATAAATGGTTGCGCCCTGTGACGGGGGATGGATGGGGACGGCCTTGAACGCATGGACGCAGTGTCGGTACTTTGACAAAATTCACTTAAAAACCATCAGTACAATCGAAATACTACAAAAACTCGCTGCGCTCAGAACTCCGTCTCCAGAATCACGTATTTGGGGGGGCCATCGGCACAGGCTAATGGAGTTAACGGTATGTCGGTGTATGAAACGCGTGCCCGCGCACCCCAGAGAAGAAGGGAGAAGGGGGGAATAAGTTGTGCGGTCAGCACCCTGCACACGTTGAGGGTGTGTGTGTGTGTGTGTGTGTGTGTGTGTGTGTGTGTGTGAGTGTGGGGCCGATTGTATCGCCCGTTGGACGCCTTTAGTGGCGTGTTCGACCTGCAGTTGAGCACCCGACTAGAGATGAAGGGGGTGGGGTGAGGGGGTGAGGAGGGGTGTGTTGTCGATTGTATTGTCCGTCGAATGCCTATGTTTGTGTGTTAGACCTGTGCTTGTGCACCCTACTAGATAAGAAGGGGGTGGGGGTCGAGGGGTTGAGGGGGGAGTGTGTGGTCGATTGTATTGCCCGTCAGACGCCTGAAGTGGCGTGTTGAAACATGTGGCTGAGCACCCTACTAGAGAAGAAGGGGAGGGGAGGGGCGAGGGGGGGGGGAGGGGGCGTGCGTCGCCGATTGTACAGTCTGTCAGCTGCCTATGTTGGCGGTTGAGACCTGTGCTGACGCACCCTACTGAAGATGGGGGGGGTTGAGGGGTTGAGGGGGGGGGGGGAGGGGGAGGGGGGGGAGGAGGTGTGTTCATGGCCGATTGTACAGTCCGTACAGATTGAGGTGAGTGGTGAGTTTGAGGGTGCGAGAGAGACTGAGGTTCTAGTAGTGCATCACACGCAGCGTCGCACACACACTGTATCATCCATGGTGTTGAGTGGTGCGGGCACTGCCGGTTTATGCGGCTCAGGCTGCTGTACCCAGGTGGTACACGGTGCGGGAGAGGGAGAGGGGGAGAGAGACTGAGAGAAAGAGGGAGAGAAAGAGGGACAGTGGGAGAGAGACAGAGGATGAGAGAGAGAGAAAGAGAGAGAAAGAGAGAGAGAGAGAGAGACAGAGAGAGAGAGGGCGAGCAAGTGGCGACCCCCCCCCCCCCTGCATCCGCACCTTCTTAGCGCCGCGCCCCCGCCCGCCTCCTTTCTTGACGCCGCTGTCGCCGTCACTTGCATCGCCATCGCTGCCGTCGCTGACGCTGCCGCGCGGCTGCGGATTGTGTGGTAGTGTGTGTAGAGTGGGTGGGTGTGTGGGGTGTGGGGAAGGAGGGGGTGGGGAGGCATTTGTGTGGGGTGTGATGGGGGGCATGTGGATGGTGGGGGGGGGGGGGGGCGTGGGGGGGGCATTTCTGTGCGCGCGTCTGAACGTGTGGGTGGGTGTGCGTCTGTGTGTGAACACGCATGCGTGTGTCTTTATGTTCGTGTGTGTGTGAACGTTTGTGCGTTTGTGCGTTTTTGCGTGCATGTGTGCGTGTGTGTGTGTGCGTGTTTGTGTGTGTGTGTGTGTGTGTGTGTGTTTGCGTGTGTGCGTGTGTGTGTGTGTGCCTGTGTGTGCGTGTGCATAGGTGTGTGTGTGTGTGTGTGTGCCATCCCTGCTACTGCCATCCATCCGCGGCACATGGGCTAGCGTGTGCATGTGTGTGTGTGTCGGGGGGTGGGGGGCGTCATCAGGAGGCCGTATCGCAGCCATCAGCAGCATTGATGGTGGACCAGTGATTTCCTTTTCAGGCCTTTTAATTAATTATTCCGCAGCCGGATTTTGCTCTGACCGCGTTGACCGTTGACCTCCCGTTGACCGTTTGTCCTCATACATAGGTACTTTGAAAGCTGTTGACGTGCTCCGTCTGGCGGGCTTGTCAGAGTTACAATCCACTGGATGCGTTGAGCTGTATGCAAGGTCAAAGAACAGCCGGAATACAGACAAATGGCTGTGGACAGCCGGAAAGGAAATCACTGTGGTGGACTCAGCGCACCTTCCGCCGGCCCTCCATCGCCTGCACCACCACCTCAACAAGCCAAAACAACTACCGCGAGCCACAGTTTTGGCACAGCACCGAAGTTCTTCATCACGAATTCTTGAAAGCCGTCGAACGCGGGGAAAAAGCGCACCTTCCGCCGGCCCTCCATCGCCTAAACCATCACGTCGAATAACAGACAGGATCGGTCGTAATTCCGTGCACACTCTACCTATTTAGGCGACGAGAAGTGTCAACAGAAAGCTGTATTCCAGGGCTATCTAATGCTGCGCTGAGGATGCCTTGTCACCCACAGCATGTGGGCAGTCAATTCTCTCTCTCTCTCTCTCTCTCTCTCTCTCTCTCTCTCTCTCTCTCTCTCTCTGTCTGTCTGTCTCTCTCTGTCTCTCTCTCTCTCTGTCTCTCTCTCTCTCTCTCTCTCTGTCTTTCTCTCTCTCTCTGTCTCTCTCTCTCTCTGTCTCTCTCTCTCTCCCTCTGTCTCTCTCTCTCTCCCTCCCTCTCCCTTCCTCTCAGCATTGGTTGCATGTGGGCACCAACAGCAAATACCCAGCGCACCTTCCGCCGTGTACGCTGCCATACTTCTGCACCGCGTCTCCACGCAGGTTGATGGTCAGTTGCATGAGGCTCAGTGTGGTTTCAGAAAAAGCAGAGGCACTGTTGATGCAATTTTTACTCTGCGCTCGCTGAGCGCGGCACATGCCGAGTACAAACAATGCATGGCTGTGGCATTTGTCGACTATTCTAAAGCTTACGATTGCATAAACCGTGCGGCACTGTGGAGAGTCCTTAGATTATATAGTGTTCATCCGCACATTATTGATCTGTTGGAGGATCTTCACACCAACACGCAGCTGCCGTGCGGCTGGCTGGGAAAATCGGGCACGAATTCCCCGTGTCGTCTGGTGTGCGACAGGGGTGCGTCATTGCTCCTGTGTTGTTCAATGTTTTTATTGACCACATAGTGAAAAAGGCGCTAGACATGATGCCAGAGGGGGCTGGCGTGTCAGTCGTGACCCGAGCCGGCGGCTCTGTGTTGTCGTCGTCGGTTGAGCGCATAGTAATGCTGATGTATGCCGACGATTTATGTTTATTCTCGCATGACCCAGCTCAGTTGGCGCTTATGCTGAAAATCCTTGACAAAGTGTCCTCTAGCTTTGGCATGCAAATCAACGCCGCCAATACAGAAGTGATGATTTTGACAGCAGAATTTGACGCGGATCTTCCCACGTTTGCGCTGACTGGTGGTGAAGTGAAGACCGTCTCTGCATTTAAGTATCTAGGGAGTTGGATAACCCAGAGTGGTGGTGTGGAAAAGGAGATCGGTGTGCGTATCGGTCGCGCGCTGGGCGTGTTTGCGTCTTTTGATAAGATTTGGGCCAGCAAGAAGATGCAAGTGCAGTCTAAGATGCGGGTTTACAACACTTTCGTGCTGCCCCACTTTCTGTACGGCTGCGAAACATGGGCCCCTACTAAAACACAACTGACTCGATTGGAGGTTGCCCACTCTAACTGCCTTCGTCGCATTCTGGGTGTGCGCCTGGTCGACCGGCACAGATTAACTTATATTCGGCAGGCGTGCGACACTGAGCCAATTGAGAGCCTTGTGGCAAAGCGATCAATGCAGTGGCTAGGCCATGTGATGCGCATGCCGGCTTCTCGTCTTCCTCGTACGACTTTTGACTGCACAATGGATGTGGCTCGGCAGCAAGGCCGGCCTCCAGCCTCCTCCCGACACTATTTTCTTAAGCTACTGATTCAGCAGCTAGGCGAAACTAGTGGCACTCGTTCTGATTGGAAGACTTTTTCGGACACGGCGTTTGAGCGTGCTCAGGATAGGGTCGGGTGGAGAGCCGTGGTGTACGGTCCGGCTGCCCCTCAGGCGCCGGCCCCTCCACCACGGCGGTCAAGTAGATTGGCAAGCGCCACTTGACCCCCTATCCCCTAGAAGCAGTTAGGACCTATTTTGGAGGCGTCGCACAATAGCTCTCCTTTTTGCTCTGGGACTACACGTTGGCAGGCAGCCGGCTGGTGGCTACCGCCCCTCACAAGTAATTGTTAGGGCCAGAACTGGACTTGGGTCTAGGCGGTGGTACTAGGACTAGAGGTAGTCTTTGCTGGAAAGCCGATGTAACTGTAACCTTCCGCCGGCCCTCCCTTGCGTCCACCTCCACCTCAACAAACAAAAAAACTACCGCGAGCCACATTTTTGGCACGGCACCGAAGTTCTTCATCATGAATTCTTGAAAGCCGTCGAACGCGGGGAAAAAATGCACCTTCCGCCGGCCCTCCATCGCCTCAACCATCACGTCGACAAATGGCCGCAGCTCCTCAGCCCCCTCGTCTGATGAACCATCGCCAGCCGTGGACTTCTCCCTGGCCAGGAGCGCCTGTGGGTTTTGAGGGGTTCAACGGGATATTACGTGGGGCTTGGGGAGGGGATTTGGCACGTGGGCTCCTCCGCTCTCTCTTCTGATGATGACTCGTCGATGGCGGAGGACTTTTCCCTGGCCAGGAGCGCCTGTGGGCATTGAGGGGCACGGCGGGTGATATAATGTGGCGCTTTCAAGAGGATGGCATGCGCACATGAGCTCCTCAGCCCCCTCGTCTGATGAAGAAGAACCATCGCCGGCAGCGGGCTTCTCCCTGGCGAGAAGCGCCTGTGGGTTTTGAAGCGTTCAACGGGTTATTACGTGGGGCTTGGGGAGGGGATTTGGCACGTGGGCTCCACAGTTCTCCTCTGATGATGACGCATCGATGGCGGAGGACTTCTCCCTGGCCAGAAGCGCCTGTGGGTTTTCTGGGGTTCAACGGGTTATTACGTGGGGCTTGAGGAGAGGCGATAGCACGTGGTCTCCTCTGTTCCATCCTCTGATGATGACGTGTCCATGGCAGATGACTTTTGATCAGTACCGCCTGATCAGGAGCGCCAGATCAGGAGCGCCTGTGGGTTCTAAGGGGCATGACGGGTGTCATTGTGTGGGGCTGTCTTGAAAGATGAGGGGCTGTTTAAGGCGCTCCGCTCCTTGGTCTGATGAACGACTGTCGCCGGCAGCAGACTTTCCCCTGATCAGGAGCGCCCGTGGGTTTGGAGGGGCACGGCGGTGTATCGTGTGGGACTTTCAAGAGTAGAGTGTGACAGGCGCACGCCGGTTTCTCCGCTCCGTCCTCTGACGAAGAAGACGCGCCATCAGAGCACCGTCAGAGTGCCAACAGAGCGCCATCAGAGTGGCATCAGAGTGACCACAGAGTCGCAACAGAGTGACCACAGAGTCGCAACAGAGTGCCATCAGAGCGCCATCAGAGTGCCACCAGAGTGACATCAGAGTGGCATCAGAGTGCCATCAGAGTGACATCAGGGTGCCATCAGAGTGACATCAGAGTGACATCAGAGTGACCAAAGAGTGAAATGAGAGTGGCATCCGAGTGACATCAGAGTAACATCAGAGTGACCACAGAGTCGCAACAGAGTCACAGCGTCACTCTAGCACAACGTCACTCTTAACACAGAGTGGCACAGTGGCAAGACAACACAACAAATGCTCTGCACGCACACACCTGCATGCGCGTCTCCGCGAATCGGCTCGCCCGTCTCGCCATCAGGGTCGCTGCATCCTGCAGCTCCCTCCGGCCGCCCCTGTCGTCCACCGCCGCGCCGCCGCGCCCGCCGCCGCCGCCGCGCCTGCCAAGGCGGTGATGCTGATGGAGTTTGCAGGCGTGTGTGGGGAACCTATTTGGCATGCTTTCAAACATGGGGGGGTGTACCTAGTCTGGAACAAATCACCCACAGGAGTGTGTACTAGATGGCGCTAGAACACAGTGTTAGTACTGACGGCGCTAGCTAGTAGTAGACAGTGTTGATACCGTACACACGCCAGTGTTTCCGTTAGTCAACCCGCAACCCAACAAAGTGCACTTTCGGGTTGAGATTGGCCGATTCGGGCTGGTGCGACGGGTTGAGGTAGCGCGAATTCCAACCCGAAATAGTGTAAGAATCGGTATTTTCACACATTTTCCGCCAAAACTCGCCTCCGTCGGGTTGAGAGTGGCGAAACGAGCGTATGGCCCGGCTTGAGTCATCATTTTCCCAAGCGGTTTCAGTGGTTCCTTAACGGAACCACTGACACACGCGTTTGGGCGCCCCGAAAAAAGATAAACCGCGAAAAAAAAGGAGGCCCTTGAACTTTCCTTGGGGAAGGGGGAGGGAAGATTTAAAAGCAGGCCCACGGTAGCACCATTCACGCGCGGGGATGTAAGCGCAGAAAAAATGACCCCTCACCTGCCCCCTGTCCAGCCGCCGCGCCCCACTCCTCCGCCGCCGCCCTCGTCGTGGGGGCCAACAGGGAAATTTGGGGGGAAATGCGGGGGCGAAGCGCGGGAATTTCGAAATTGTGGCACGTTCCTTCCTATGTTGCGGGGCAAAACCAGTGATTTTGTTTTCAGTTTTTTTGTTATTTTCTGGGAGCCGGCGCGCGGACCAACGTCCCGTTGACCGCCTTGACCGTTGCCTTAGCCTTGACCGTTGACCATCAAATGTATGTCATTTGCAAGCTCTTGACAAGATCTATCTGATGGGATCGTCAAAAGTCAAATGGCTCCCAGTGGCTCCCAGGAGCCCAAAACAAAATCACTGGGCAAAACACGACATTCTCCATTTCCTTGAGGACAACCCTGCTCCTTGGGGCTCGATTAACGGAGGCGCGTTCTCGTCGCCGAGCCCTGGACCCAGCAATGCGGCGCTGCTGGTGACTAGGATCTCCGTGCCGCTGACGAGCGGGATAAAATACGACTGGCCTGGCTCCTGCTAGACTGTCCCTCGGTGGAAACTACAGGAGCGGCTTGCCCGGCGCTGTCATGGCTTGGCGAGTAGCCGCGGCGCTGCCGCGACCCGTGCTGGGAGACGGCCCTTATCCTCCTCCCATGCAGGACGCCATGCGGCACCGATCTCGACGAGTTGATCGACGAGCGGAGGAGCTGGCGCCCGTCAATGCATGCTGGACATCGGTCAAGATGGCTGCTCGTGGGGGCGAGCTACCATCAGGGCTTCAGCGGTGGTGACCTCCGAGGCAACAACAGAGTTTATCCGCTTCACCATCGCAGCGTTTGTCACCGCGCTCACCCTCGGGGGCACTCGTCTGCCGGTGACTGGCGTCGGCATTGGTCTTCAGGCAGCCTGCCATGACGACTCTGTTTGCCCAGGCCCCCTGGAGGGTGGGACCTGGCCATGCATGACGCATGGGGCGCAGGCAGAGCCCCATGCATGGAGTTGGACAACCATGCACCATGCCAGGCGGGGACTTTTCTGCTTCAGCGCCGCCAGTCGGCACAGCCGGCGTGGTTGGCCTCAAAGGCCAGGAGGAGGACGGTCCTTTCCTATACGCTCCTTGCCGGACATGTCCCTCAAGGACTTGTTTGGGTCTAAACTAGCCGGCGGTAGCGGTAGTCTAGACGGCAGGTAACCGGCTGGTGGCTATCGTCCTTCACAGGGCAGTGGCACTAGGACTAGTGTTGTTTTAGCTGGAATGCCATGTAACTGTAACTGTAACCCTGCTCACCTGCCCCCTTTCCTGCCGCCGCGTCCAACTCTGCCGCCGCCGCCCGCTCCTCCCCGCCCTTCGCCCGCTGCGCCCGCTTGTCTTCCGCCCGCGGCGCGCCTGCGCGTGGTGGGCGTGGATTGTATTTTGAGATCTGGGGGTGCCTCCACGCTCTTTACAGACTTGGGGTTCCCTACTACCAACAGCCAGCCATATCATCAAGGTGCTCGGGCCATACGCGCCGAGCACGATGTTGTACGCATATAAAAAGGTGTCCCTGACAGCAACATCCATCATCATTCCAGGGGGTGCCGGCTGGTGTCGCGCTGACACGTGTCTCGCGGGGACAAAGGGTTGGCGCGGTGGTGCAGGTGGTGCACATATGTGTGCGCTGATGGTGAGGAGGTGCCGGCTGGCGTCGCGCCCCTACAAAAATCCCATCGTCTGATCCGCGCACGTGAATGCGGTCGTAACGCCTGAGGCGGTCGGGGGTGCGCCTCAGGCGGTGGTGGGCACCAGAGGCGGGTGTGGCGCCTGGGGCGGTTGGAATAAAGCCTAAGGCGACGCCTGAGGCGATCGTTGGTGCGCCTCGGGCGGCGCCTCAGGCGGTCGGAGCGCCCGAGGCGCCGCCTGATCCGCGCAAGTGAATGCGCCGCCTCAGGCGCCGCCTCAGGCGCTGTCAATGTGGTAGGGCAGTGCTTGCATAGATCCTGGTGAATTTATTATTTTCGCCGGAAGCTGGCCGGAGGCGCCGTGTTTCTGCGGGAAAGCGTGGGAAATCGTTGATCTCACACTTTTCGCTGCCTTCCTGCAGTAGACTGTCAGCCCAAGGGGGTTGGGGGGGGGAAGGGCAGACACGTTTGTTTTTACAGGCATGGTCAAGGGGCAGCCAGAGGCGCCGTTTTTTTTGTTGCGGGAAAGCGTAATTTTTTTTGTTGATCTCACACTTTTTGCGGCAGGATTTTGCCTTCCTGCAGTAGACCCCCCGTCAGCCCAGGGGGAGGGGGCCGCGGGGGGGGGAGGGGGGGGGGGCAGAAACGTATGTGTGTGAATGCGCAGCCTCGGGCGTTGTGAATGTGGTAGGGCGCCGACACGTGTCCCGCGGGGATAAGGGGTTTCAAAGGGGTGGCGCGGTGGTGCAGGTGGTGCACACATGCGTGCGCTGCTGGTGAGGGCTCGTCGCGACCAACGTGTGCACGCACGGGCGCATAGACAACACACACGCACACACATGCAAACACGCACGCGCACACACGCAAACACGCACACACGCTCGCATGCGCGTATGCCACGCGCGTACGGTGCCAGACACACAGGCGCGTGCGCAGCCAGATCCACTCACCCCCCTGCCGCAAGCACACGCAGTAGTGGTGACCTCCGCCACCCTAGAGGTGCATGATGTCTGCCAGGGCCAGGGGGGTGTAGGCATGCAGGCGCCCGCATGGAGGGCCCTAGTCCATGCACCACGGGTCCGGGTCCAAGCATCGCCTCACTCGGCGTCAGCTAGCTTCCGCTGAGGCTTCCGCTGAGGCTTCCTTTCTGCGCAGGTGCAGGCAGGCTACCGATGAAAGGGCTACCGATGAAAGGGCTTTGGTGATCACGAACGCGAGCACGAGTTCCTCCTCCTAGATCTGAGTAGCTCAACAACTTTACGAACAAAGCCGTGGTTGTTGTGGACGAGGTATATCCGCGCACCTGTCTGATTTGATTTCTCCCACACCCCGAAATGTTGCGCAACAGACACGTGCCATCGGACAAGACGTGTCATTCATCTACCAGGAAGCAAGTAGTGAGGGGAGTGGTGGCTCGTGAGACTCGGCTGCCAGCAACTACATCCTGCGATTATCTCGATTAATTCTTTCAGCTCTGCAGCTTGAGCTCCTGGATCAGCACCTGGGAGCGTTTGGCGGATTGTGGATACGCGATCCTGCTTGCGGAGTGTTTTCTGGCTCCCCCGCACGACGCCAGTTGCAGCACATGCGGCGTGTGCATGTGACGAGGCGTAGGGTCGGCATGCAGGGCGGCCCGCCAGGCGGCAGTGCGAGTCACCAACGAGACAATGGAGACGGCGAGGGGCATCCCGGACCCCTGCCATTGAGCCAGTCATGGCGCATGGCGCGCGCATGGCGGCGGGCGGCAGCACAATGCCTGGGCCTGGGTCTGGGTCTACCGGCGCGCGCATGGCGGCCGGCGGCGGTAGCGGTACGCCCGGCGGGTCAAGCAAGGAGTCCAAGCCGCTGCACGTGCCCGATGCGAGCGGGTTCACCAAGGCGCAGCTCGACTGCCTCACGTCGCAGACCCTCGTGTTCCGCGAGCTCAAGGAGGGCGAACGCGTCGCGGCGTCCGACCTCGGCCCGGGCGTGAAACCGCTGCCGCTGCCGCCGCACCTGCTTACGCCGCACACGGCGCTGGCAGCGCTGCGCCGCGGCCACGGCCCGCTCTTCGCGATCGCTGCGCCCGGCGCGGTGCAGCGGCCCAGGGCTGTCAACCCATCGGGGCCCACGCACGACGTGCCCGACATGATGGTGCTCGAGTACCCGCGGCAGGTGCGGTGGCGGCGGCGGTGGCGGCGGTGGCGTGCGCGAGAACCCACATGCCTGCGCACCCGCACCTGCATACGCACACGCGCGCTGCAGGAAGCGACAGGCACACGCACACACCCACGCACTGGGTTCAGGCTTGGGCTTGGGCTGGGGGGCTGTGGGCTGGGGGGCTGTGGGCCTGGGGGATCAGAGGCTGGGGCTGTGACTCGTCTGTCTCGGCTACCTGGTGCTGATCTCGTCTTCTCGTCTACCTTGTACCTATCTCGTGTAATTGCTGTTAGGGGGCGCGTGTAGAGGGCTGCACCTGGCATCCAGTGTGTGGTGCGGGTGGGTCGCAAGGCAATGGATGCCATGCACAGGGGGAGACGACCCTGTCGATGGTTTGCGTGGCCGGGCACCCTGGTGTTGCCGCCGCCATGCGTGCGCCTCATGCGGCCTACTCATACGTGCGCACACAGGTCCAGGCAGTCACCATGCCACAGGCGTGCGCCCAGGAGGAGGCGGCAGGCGCCGACGAGGTGCGCACGCGCCCCAGCCATGCCCATGCGATGCCATGCCCATGCCATGCTGCATGGCGGCGCGCGGCACGAATGGGCACAAACACATGGGCAGAAAGAACCTCATGAACACCCCCCCACACACGCTCCGTGCCCCCCCCTTGAATGCCCCCCCCCCCAGGCCCAGGTGACGCGCATACAGGACCTGCCGGATCAGCTGCTGCTGATCGTACTCGTCCGCGCCGGCGCATGGCCAGATGTGGAGGGCCAGCCGCTTGGGCGGTGCAACCGAGACATGGCGCACACGGGTATGCCCATCCATTCGGCGCTGTCTGTGTGCCGGCGATGGCGCGAGGTGCGGAGAGGCAGCCCATCTGGCATGGCCCTGGTCCTGGCGCGCGTGCATGGATGCTCGAGAGAGGAGCTTCTCATGCGCACGTGCGCGATGGGGCACGAGGCGGCGACGCTCCACCTGCTGCAGAGCCGAGAGTCAGGGGAACGGGAAGGCACTGAACATGGGAGCAGGAAATGGCCACGCGCACATTGTGTGCCTGCTTTGGCAGCAACTGCATCCGCCATGCCCCACTCAGAAGACACTCGTGTCGGCCTACTCCAGCGGCCACGCGCCCGTCGTGCGCCTATTTTTGGAATGGCGAGGGCCACCATGGCCAGGTGGACTAAATGCTGATGCAAACGATGGCGCGGCTCTGCAGGCAGCTGCTCAAGGAGGACACGAGGCGATTTGCAGGCTGCTGCTCGGCTGGCCGGTGCACAGCCCACGTGCCGAATGCGCCGATTCGAGGGCGCTCGTGCTTGCTGCTGAGCACGGAAAAGTATCGATTGTGCGGCTGCTTCTCGGGTGGTCGGTCAGCGCCCCACGCGCAGACTATCAGCATGGTGCAGCTGTGATGGCAGCAGCAGGTGCTGGCCATGCGTCCGTCGTTCGCGCCATTCTGGGGTGGCCCAAGCATGCTCCACGGGCAGACGCCTACAATTCCGAGTTGATGGAGGTCGCTTGCAAGCGTGGCCACGAGCCCATCGTGCGCCTGCTCTTCGAGTGGCCAGTGAGTGCGCCACGAGCAGACTGCAGGCTGGGCGCGCCATTCCTCCTTGCGGCCACGAATGGGCACAAGCCCGTCGTGCGCCTGCTCCTGAGGTGGCCAAAACACGCACCGCACGCCTACGTTGACCGGGTTGTGGTACTTGCATCTGAGAAAGGCCACGCGGCCACCGTGTTCCTGCTGTCTGAGTGGCGTGCGCGGGCGCAGATGAGGGCAGATGCTGCGGCGGCAGGGCTGCTGGCTGAGCTGGCTGACGCCAGCAGCCCCTCCGGGGTCAAGACCGCAAGGTCCAAATCTGCGAGGAAGAAGAGCAAGGGCAAGAAGAACGTGGCGCGGGGGCAGGCGCAGGATGTGGAGTCCGCCACACCAGGCGCGGCAGAGGCGGGCGCAATGGGCCGTGGGGGAGTCGGGCGGGAGGCTGAGAAACTGCACGCGACAGCTTTGTCAGAGGCGCCGGAGCCGGCGATGCAGGCACGGGTGGAAGCGCGGGAGGCAGAGATGGCCGCGCTGCAGGTACCGGGTGCAGCGCCCCCGCTGCCTAGCAGGTCTCTTGCACCGGGTGCAGCAACACCCCGGCCGGCGCCCAACGCCGCTCTGTTGAGCTGTCCGGTGCCGGGCGCTGTGCAGCGGTCCGCTGCGCGTGTTCCGGTGGCAGCAGTTGCGCCCAGCGGTGGCGCATACTACAGCTCATCCGTGTCGCTGCCCTCTCATGCTGGCCCGGTGACGGGCGTTGTGTTGCGGTCCGGTGCGCGTGTGCCGACTGCGGTAGCGGCGCACAGCGGTGGCGCGTGCTCCAGCTCCACGGTGCCCTGTCCCTCTCATGCTGGCGCGGTGATGGGCGCTGTGCTGCGGTCTGCTGCGCACGTGCCGGCGGCGGCGGTGGCGCCCAGCGGGGGCGCGGGCCCCAGCGCCGCGACGACCTGGCTCGGCGTGGTTGCACGAGGCGCTGTGGCTGCGGCGCCGCCGCTCCAGGGAGGCCAAGAGCAGCCACAGCAGCGGCATGTGCAGCAGCAGCAGCATCAATTGCAGCAGACGCATCAGCAGCGGCTGGTTGCGGCGGGAATTGCTTCAGAAACGGCGGCGGCAACGGAGGCGGCAGCGTTTGTGCGGCAACGTGGGCAGCAGCAACAGCAGCTTTCAGCAGTGGAGCTGCAGCGGCGGCAGCAGCAGCGACATCATCCAGCCATTGCGGACGCTCCTTCAGCGGCAGCGATAGCGGCGACGTCGTCAGCTGTGGAGCGGCGGCGCCTGCGGCTGCTGCAGCAGCTTGACGATGGGACTATGTGCGTGGTGTGCATGGACGTGGCGCGCAGTGTCACCCTGATGCCGTGTGGCCACCGAGTGCTGTGCGAAGGCTGCTGCTCCAGCGTGCACGTGAGCAACGGAGAGGTGCGCGGTCCTTCAAGGCTTGGGGGAACTTGGCGACGTGCGTGAGATGCCCTGGGGAAAGGAAAACAGGGTGGACGCGGGGCTTGCATCACCTGTGACGCGGGTGCGCCGCAAGCCCTCACCTGCTTGCCAGATACCGACGCCTGCAAGTGCTGACGGACCGTGCTGTCTGTTTGCCCCCTTGCTGCCCCACGTGCAGTGTCCCATGTGCCGCACGCCCATCGAGGGCGCCTACGCGGAGTGGAGCAGAGTAGAGCGACAGTGAGAAGCAGTTGACGTGATCCTGCAAGTGACGATAGATGCAGTGACACGTCTTGTTGTAGTAGAGAGCAGAGGCAGGGGATCGATCCCCATCGCGGCTGTATAACACACATGCAGTACACCAACACATGTGTTGGTGGCAACTGAGTTACCGTAACTCAGGTGGCCACCTGCCTTGATTATTTACAATTGTTTATAAGCAAGCCTGCTGAGCGTGCCCGTGTTTGAATTCACGCGACTGCCTCCAACGCTGCACACCACTTAACACGGTAGAGATCGCGTACAAAACACGTTACGGAACACAGTACGATGGAATGAGAAACAGAGGAGAAACGGTGGAAAACGGCCAAAGCTGCAGGATTCTACAGCAGCGGCTGCTGGTGCCATTGGTAACAGGCCGAGCTAGGCCAGGCACTGTCCAAGAACGATGCGACATATATCCCACATGAGCGGGGTCCTCCGCAGCAACGGCGCCCGTTGCGGCTCCAACACTCAATTTGCACGTCGCTTCGACCTGTGCCCTCTCCTCCATTACCACCTCCACTGCCAGCACCATCACCACCGCGTGTACGCAGGTTTTACACGTTAGACACGTACGCGCCCGGAGGACCCCAGGGCGTGAGTTCAGGCCTAGACTACACGTCTTGGGGGACTCTGCTACGAGAGCCTGCAAGGCCATCGCGCCAGCCTTCCAGTTAGGCTGGCAAAACTCTCATCGGCATGCACACACGTACGCGCGCGCACACACGGCTCTAGACCTCCGCAGTCTCGAGGAGCACCCCCTCCACCACCGCCTCTGCTGCCACCACCGCCATCGCCCCTGCCTCCCAAGACCCACAAGTGCCCGTGCATAAGCCAAACGCATTGCATAGACCCAAGCACAGGCCGCACTCTTTCCCCAGAGACGCGTAGTCTATGCCTCAACTCACGCCCCGGGGTCCTCTGGGCGCGTTCAAGTAAAACCTGTAAAACCCAATTTATGGTGTACGGGCTCAAGCCAGCGCTGCGCGTGCGACCGCGGCGTGCGCTCGAGATGCATGACATCTTGCGGTTCGGGTCAGTCTGAGACTTTGCACCGGGCTAGAATTCCAGCTCGCTGAGTGTGAAAAGTGTGTAAAGTGTGGAAAATCATTTTCACACGTTTCGCCAAAACACAATGGCCTCCGTTCTCTGGGTCAGGGCAGGGGAGAGGTGGGAGTTTTTGTCATTGCTAGGGGTGGCGGCCGTTTGCCGCCCCGTATCTGGCCGAAACGACGTGACGTGTGGTGATTTGGTCAGGGGGACAAGCATGACCCCTGGGGTGTCGCCGACCACGGGAAAACTCACGCATGGGCTCACGAGAGAGGTACGCGTCACCTCGTCTAGGCTAGGTGCGGTCCGCATGGGCGGCCCCTGTAGCATGGTGAGCCTCCCAACTCTCCCCCCCCTTCCCCCCCCACCCCTGCCCTCCCGCTCGGTGCAACTCGAAGGGGTGGGCATGTGCCCAGAGCCAGGTTGAGGGTGGCAGGTTTCAAGTCCTGTGTGCTGGTTGAAATCCCAGTTAGAAATACCCTTGAACGTTAGAGGTTGCGGCCCGGCTTTTCATCCTTTTTGGGGCCACGTCTTGGCCGCGCTCCCTTCTGCGAGAGGGGGTCTGTCTTTAACTTCCCACACCCTCCGGGGTGTGCGGCGGTGCTTTCTGCCAAATTGGCGGGATATGCGAGTATCCAGCCATGTCCAGTGCTTTTGTGTGGGGAGGAGCCTAACTATATGTGTGTACTCCCCGGGGTTTTCCCAGGCAGACCGGGGTGTTTTTTGGCTTGAGGGTCCCTGACTTTTTCTGGCACGGGTTTTGCCCCTTTGCAGGACCCGCTTACGCGACGCAACCCTCCAGCGGGGGGCAATGCTAGTTTTGTCAGGGGGAGGGAGAGGGATGGTGCTGAGGCACCCCGGGCCGTGTGGGGCCCCGGGGGTGGCGGAGGAGTTGAGGTGGGAACGAGTTAGGGGCGTGCTGCCTCAGTGTTTGTCGAGTGTGGACATGGGCTCGCATTCCCGCACCTGGCTCTCAGAACCGTGCGTAGTGGCCTTTGCGGTTCGTCACGACGGGGGACTGTGCTGGGGGGTTGGTGTGCGCCTCGCTGGCTGTAGAAGTAGCTTTGGGTCTGTGTTTTTGCTCAGGGTCTAGGCGCTCCCGTTGTGTTATGCAAACGACGACGACGACCTCCGGCGGGGTGAGACTGAGAAAGCGGCGCGGGGCAAGCTACCATTTCCAAGGTCCTTTTCGGAACCGCGAAGTGTGCTGCCCCTCACGCGCTTCAGACGTTGGGGTTGTGGTAGCTACCATCTTACCCAGGGTGGGGCCCGTAACTGTAACTCCCGTACCTCAACCCCGGCCGTAACTTTTACGGGAGATACGGGAGAGTCGAGCCCAGAACCCAGTAACTCGACCCGTAACTCAGAAAAGTGTGAAACGCCTGCTGAAAGTGCGTATCGGCGCGCTCCAGGCGCCCCCAGCGCCCGAAGGTGGCCACAGCGTGCCTGCATCAGGCCGATTCGGCCTCTGGAAGGACCAGGGAGGGTCAAGGGAGGAGATAAGGATTTTTTCTTCAGCCCCCACACCTACGGTCGACCAGCCCGACGGACTGTAAAATCGACCACCTACGGTCGACCAGCCGTCGCGTTGACTGGCACTCACAGACGATCGAGTTACTGGAGTTACGGGTGGTTACTGGAGGTTACTGGGAAGGGGGGCTTGAGTTACTGGTTATGGGAATGGGGGTGTGGAGTTGCGGGCCCCACCCTGATCTTACCATCTTACAGTGTGGGGCCCGGGGGGTGGCGGAGGAGTTCACGTGGGAATGAGTCAGGCGCGTGCCGCCTCAGTGATTTTCGAGTTTGGACGTGTGCTTACGAGCCTCTGACTGGCTCCCAGAACCGTGTGAAGTAGGTTTTTTTTGCGGTTCGTCACAACTGGGGGCTGTGCTGGGATGCTGTGTGGGCAAGCCTTGCTGGATACTGGCTTTTTTCGTGCCTTGTGTTTTTACTCGTGGTTTAGAGGCGCTCCCGTTGTGTTACGCTTTCGACGACGACGACCCTACAGGACGGCACATCTTGCAAGACCAGCCAATTGACAGGTCAGGGGACGAGAGACCGAACGACGCATTGCGCTCCAAGGAAGCACAGCAAGGAGGACAAGCAAGCATATGTACTTCGCCAGAGAGGCGACGTACCGCTGTGGGCAACGCGGGGGTGGGAGACAATTGAAGGCTGACGGCCGGAGAAAAGGGTGTCCCATGCCCCAAGGGTGCGTACTGCAGGCTGTGAACTGTGAACCAAAACGGCCCTGAAAGCGCCCTCAAATTGACGTTTCCACACTGATTCGAAAAACGCTGCAGGCCTCCGACCATGCATTAAATCATCCTATTAGACACAAGGGGGGGCGGGGGCAGAAAATACAATTCTGGAACACACGATGGAAATACTTTGGAACCCCCCCCCATCTAACAAAATACGCCATGCATGGAGCCAAGACCAATCATTGAATGCGCATGGCAACCTTACAGTGAGGGCTGTCATCGCAATGTCCAAGTCGCCAAAAGGAAGCCGAAATAACCCCCTCGATTCAGCCATACCATGGCTTCGACGGCCGCCACCGAGGAGTCTGGACACCCCAGTTCACACTTTCCAGGCAGATTCAGGGTTCACTCTCTGGCGTTGTTTTGCTTTAATCTCCAAGGAGATTCAGATGGCATCGGTCCCATCTCAATCCAGGAAGGTTGCTCAAATCCCTAGGTGGGCACTATGTGCACCGTAGGGAGCACGCGGGGGAGTTGGGGCGTTGAGGGTGTGTGCCCCCCCCTAAAAAATAGAGTCGCTTCTTACAGTTGATTCGTGTTCCTCTCATCAAGGTGGTTTCAATGATGGTCTTCCCGTCCAAAACGGCCCACCGGAAAGAAAGCTCCGAACCCGCCGTAGAAAGCCCTGCCCCCCCCCTGCCAACTTTGAGCCCTCATATCTCGGCCCCCTGGTGTGCAAAAAAGTGTTTTTGTTTTCAGTTTTTTTTGTTATTTTCTGGGAGCCAGCGTGCGGATCAACGTCCCGTCGACCGCCTTGACTGCTGCCTTAGCGTTGACCGTTGACCGTCAAATATAGATCAGTTTCAAGCTCGTGACGAGCTCTATCCATAGACCATCAAGCAACTTGTTTTTTTAGCTCTATCTGAAGGGGAGCGTTAGAAACCAAGTGGCTCCCAGCAGCCCAAAACAAAATCACTGGTCCAAATTCAAAAATACCGACGGTTTGGGAACATTCACATTATAGAGATGGGATTCCATCCTGTGTTCCATTTCCTGCGTTTTCTGCCCCCCTCTTGATAACATTTAAAGAAACAATGGCACGCGTAAAAGCACGCAAACATATCACCAGATATCATTATATTTTTGAGTTTTCTATTTTTTTACAAAGTTGCCTTTCGGACCGATATCGCAGTTGAAATTGGGACGATCCCGCAGTTAAAATGTGGGGTCCAGTCCAGTCCAGTCCCCCATGTGGGATCCAATCCAGGACAGTCCCCCGACCAGAAGCAAACCGATCACACCAACAACAGGTGTGACCAGCAACAATTGTTGCAGCAACTGTGGTACCTGATAGCTTTTGCCATTGAAGGCAGGCACGCTGGCTGCACCTGGTCATCCATCCGATGACCCCTCGCAGGCAGCGGGCTTGGGCAGCGCCTGCGTCCTTGCAATTGGGCCATGCCGTGTGGGTCCTGGTGGCGCTCAGCTGCGCGGTGGGACCCTTCGCGCGGGCAGACGATGAGTCAATCACTGTGAGCACTGGGCACGAGTTTGCACGCACCCATTCCACCCGACATCATCTACGTCATTGACGACATCATGATGAGTCCTGGCGACTGGTGCGGTGCTACTCGAGGGGGGAGGAGGGGAGGGGGCAGGGAGGGGGGGGGGGGACGAAACGCATGCACGAGCACATCTTGCGGGTCGGGTCAGTCTGAGACAGCCCGGTGCAAAGTCTCAGATGGCTACGGATGTCGTGCGCTTCCTCTACGGCGGCACCGGCCGGCGGGAGCCGGCTGATGGTGGCGTCGTGTCCGCGTCGCTCCTCAACGCCAAGCCTGCCGTCGGGGGCATCGGCGTGGAGCCACGCGGGGGCGGTGTGCTGCGTGTGCTCTTCACCGTGGCGTCTGACGCCGTGGCCGACACTGTCGTGCGCTGGCGCCACGAGCTGCGCCGCTGCGTGGACTCGACTGCAGTCTTCGACGTCCTCAGTGACCGCGAGGAGGCGCAGCACCAGGCGCTGTGGCCCGCTTTCCTCGCCGCCAAGGTTGCGGGGAAGCGGGCGCAGTTCCACCGCGCGCGCCTCGTCGTTGACGGCGAGCGGGTGCCTGCACCTGCTTGCTAGATGGCATTCCCTCTGGGGGTGTTTTTGAAGGGGAGGTGGCGCCACACGCGTGCGGTGGCGGGTGCGGTGTGGTCGCTGAGTAGAGTGCTGCGGCGGGTGTGCTACTAGCCCCGCTTCCGGTGGTCTGGGGGAGGGCTTTTTGGTCCCTTCATGGTTTTATACCTTGGGTCCGCCCTCTGGCCATTTGAGGGGCTGGGTGTGCAGCCTGCACAGTGGTGCTGCTTGCTTGGCGCCCGCCACCAAGTGTGGATGGCGTTACCGTGGGCTACTTGTAGCTTGACCTTTTGTGGGCCTTGAGCCTTGATTCTCTAAGTCCCACTGGAGCTTTGGAACCGTACGTGTGACCGCCAGAAGTGGATTGTAAAACTCTCATCATCTCATATCATCATCTCAGAGTGTAAAAAGTGTGAAAAGTGCTGGGATTTTCACCCGGTTCACACTCTGCGAGCTGGAATTTTCACACTTTTCACACTGGAGATGTGTGACATCTTGCGGGTCGGGTCAGTCTGAGACAGCCCGGTGCAAAGCACTGTCTGGCGTGATCATAAACGAGCTTGCCTCATCTGACACGTTGGTCTGATCATACAAGAGCAGATGGGAGGCCTAGGAGGAAGGTTGTTGTTGCTTGCGGTCGCATGCGTACACGGGCATGACGCACACTACACGCGGGCATGCTTGCAAGCGCACTTGGTGACACGTGCACGCTGCACGCTGCACTGCACCCGTGCATGTTGGAGGATCCGCGCATGCTGCATGCTGTCTGGCCAGGGACCTTGCCACACACACGCTGTGTCCGCGAGGCAGACCAGCTGATCTGCAGGGGAAGACAGTCCTTGACCACCGTCCACCCACCCCTTACGCGCAGGGGCCTGGGTGAGTGCCTGACGCTGAGCAAGAACGTAACAGTGGTCGGGCGCGCCCCCGGCAGCAACACCACGTACCCCGTCGTGCACATGGGATGGTGAGTAGTGAGGCAGAGAGACCGCGGCGAGGCGTGCGTGGGGCGTGCGTGCGTGGGGCGGGCGTGCACGCGTGGGGCGCCCCATAGTGATGATGAGCGCCCGCTTGCACCGACCGTTGGACTGCCCACCCCCAACCACCAAGCGCACCGTGACACAGCGGAACAGGCCCAGCAATGAGCTCGTAACTGACAGACACATGCCAACGCGCCATCCGCACGCAGGCTCAGGCGCATCATCAAGCTGGACCCAGGAGTGTGGCTCACCTTCGAGGGGGTCACGCTGAGAGGCTTCCAACTGATCTTAGTACCAGAATTTCCTTTCATGTGAGTAGAAAGTAACGAGGGGTGGGGTGGGGTGGGTGCGGGGTGGGTGTGGAGGGTACGATCCCCCAGACACTCCATGTGTGCCGTGCACACACGGGGTTGTGTACCTCCCGCAGTTCTGAGCCCTGCGACCGCGACAAATGCAAATCATCGTGATGACAATGTCTCCTTCTCCCTCCCTGAACCCTGAATCCTGAACCCTGAACCCTGAACCCTGAACCCTGAACCCTGAACCCTGAACCCTGAACCCTGAACCCTGAACCCTGAACCCCTCACACATATGCCCCCCCACCCCCCCACCCTGCCTGGCCATGTACGGCACGCAGGTGCCACTCTCCCGACAGTCCTATATCAAACGGGCGGCATCAATGACTACGTTAAAGCATTGCCAAATTCGTGGATAGTCCCGACTTTGCAGAGCCAGCCGCGCCAAGGTACCCCAGGTGTCCAAGTGGTGTACGCGCTGAACAAGACGTTCTGCTTCGACACGGTGCGCGCACACATGGGGCGGCACAGGGTGCCCCTGGCTGTTGCACACGGCTGCACATGGTGTTGCACGGGGTGGCACAGGGTGTTGCACACGGCTGCGCATGGTGTTGCACGGGGCGGCACAAGGTGTTACATGGGGCGCACCTGTTATTGCACATGGCGGCACACGGTGTGGCCTAAGGTGCATGCACAGCCTTCCGTGTGCGCGCCCCTCACACACCTTTGCTGGCGACTTGCTACAACAATGCACCAAGCGTCCAACTCCTTCAAAGGCGGTTCTAGCGCTGCTCGCCCCCCACCCCACCACTCAAGCATGGTGGTGAAGCAGCAGAACACAAATCGTTAGCATGTGTGTGCACAATACAATCGGCGCAGATGCGCGCGCGCCTGTGCAACACGACGCCGAAAATGGTAGACAATCCCCCTAAAACGAACTGAAACAACCCAAAGCCAAAGGGGGGGGGACACGAGAGATAGAACACAAGCTGGAATCTTGTCTCCTTGCTGTGACTGTTCCATAACCATCGATTTTTTCGAATTTGGACACATAGAGGCCGAGATATGATGACTCAAAGTTGCCCGTGCCCGAAGCAAACAAACAGCAAAAAATGCCGTAGGTGCGCACAAGCCGGTGCGACCCCGAGGGACAGTCACTGGAGTGTATGGACTGTGCAAACTACGTGGAAGACATGTCGCAAGGTTTGTGTGCACGCACGCCACGTACGCGCGCACGTACGTGCACACGCATGCGTGCATGCTGGCCCACGTGCACACATACAGCACTCTGCATCAGCTGCTACCTGCCCCCCTCCCCCCCTCCCCACACACACACCACCACCACCACCCCACAGACACACACGCACCACACCCACCCACCCACCCCACATGCACATCTGCCCCCTACACAGGCTTCGGCGGCTACGCTTGTTGGTAAGTGAACATGATCCAAACGGCACCCACAACAATGCATCCGATGTGCATCGCGGAGTTTGGGGCGAGTCAGTGCTACTTAGGTGCGCCACGTGTGTGGGTGTGGGTGTGGGTGTGGGTGTGGGTGTGGGTGTGGGTGTGGGTGTGGGTGTGGGTGTGGGTGTGGGTGTGGGTGTGGGTGTGGATGTGGATCAACTGGCTGTACAAAAATACGCCCTCCAATTGTCTGTTGTGAAACGCCCCCGCCGCATCCGCAGATGCCGTCGCAGCGCAGATCGAGATCGACTTTCCAAGCTCGCCTCCGCCGCCCCGCCCGGGCGCACCCCCCGCCCAGCCGCCTGTCAAAGTGATCGCGCCGGTGGTAGTGTCATGCGTGGCGCTGCTGCTGATTGTGTTCTTCTCGGGTTGGTGGTACAGGCGCCGCCGCCAGGGTGAGTGGCACGAGTTTCTCGATGCACAGCTGAACCCCGGATCGTTTTGAAGCCAGATTCCACGAGGCACACACACCTCTTGTGACGGAGCACACATCGCCCAACTTCAACTTATTGCACACACAACTCGCAGCGTTGCCGCTACACCTTCGGTTTACGGAGCCACATCCCGGGCCCGACACGACATTGGTTGTGACGGACATCCAGGACTCCACCAACATGTGGGAGACCCTCCCGGGCGCTGTCATGGACGAGTGCCTCATGATGCACAACACCATCCTGCGCCGTTGCCTGTCCGAGTACCATGGGACGGAGTCGGCGACCGAGGGCGACGCCTTCATCATGGCGTTCCACACCGCCACCGACGCGGTGTCTTTCTGCCTAGCAGTGCAGGAGCAACTCATGGCAGCCGAGTGGCCGGCTGAGCTGCTTGCACATGCGTCGGCATACGAGGTGTTTGCCACTCCCATGAGGCAGTTGCGGCTCGACTATGGCACAGAGGAGACTTCCACGAAGCCAGGCGGGGGCGCCTACTCCATTCGTTTTGTTGACCGCCACGTGCCTGCACGTGCACGGATCTCACTCACACTCTCGCCACGCCCCGGCTCGTTCCGCAATTCGGTGTCCAATGAATCCCCCTCTACGAGTCTCCAGCTCCACACGCCGACAACCCCGTTGCGCACCACCGCGCTCATCAAAGGTGAGTTGGGATGCGCGTGCACGTTGGGCATTTGGCATGCACGTTGGGCATGCACGGTGCTCACCTGCCGACTCAACCATGGTGAAAAAACAAAAGTACAGAAAATACGAAATTTCCAAGCAAGGCATCTGCAATTCGCCAAAAATACTTGCACGCCCTACGTTGAAGGAGCCCTCGCAAAGGTCGCGTCCGTTTCCTCCTCCGGCTCGTCGCAGCTGGCGTCAGCTGTCAACCTGAATGCTCTGCACATGATGTTGGGAGGACCGTTGGGAAAGGTGGGTTTATCAGTGGTGCGCTTGTGGTGAAGATGGCTGCCCGTGGAGGCGGGCTACCATCACGGCTTCAGCGGTGGCGACCGCCGAGGCAACACAGAGTAAATCCGCTTCACCAATCGCAGCGTTCGTCACCGCGCTCATCCTCGGGGTCGCTCGTCTGCCGGTGACTGGCGTTGGAAGGTCTTCAGGCAGCCTCCATGACAACTCTGTCGTCCATGCACCCCTGGAGGGTGGGACCTGGCCATGCATGAGGCATGGGGCGCCGGCTGAGCCCCATGCAAACGAGAGCTGGACAGCCATGCACTGCCAGGCGGGGACCGTTCCAGTCAGCGCCAGTCGGCTCTGCCGGCTTGACTGGCCACAAGGCCACTACTGTGACCCTGAGGAAGGTCCTCTCCTATATGCTCTTTGCCAGACATGTCTCTCAGAGACCGTGTTTGGGGTAGTCTAGCCGGCGGGAGCGGTAGTCTATTGACCGGGAGCCGGCGGTACTCTAGTACTGAAGTGTGCTGGAGTATCGGCGGGTGTCTCTAGTAGAAGAGTAGCCTGCTGAGCTGGAAACCCCGTGTTACTGTTACTGCGCTTGTGGTGGTGTGGTGGTGCTTGCATGGTGTGGCTGCATGAGTGGGCCTGGCATGACGAGGGGGGGGGGGGGTAAGTGAGGGGGCGCGCGAGAGATTCGAGTGTGAGTGCATGAGTGTGTGTGTGTCTGTGCTTGCATACGTGTGCGGGTGCGTTTGTGTGTGCGGGTGCAGGTGCGGGTTTGGGTGCGGGTGCGGGTGCGGGTGTCTGTGCCTGCGTGCGTGTGCATGCGTGCGTGTGCATGTGTGCGTGTGTGCGTGTGCGTGTGTGCGTGTGTGCGTGTGTGGGTGTGAGTGCAAGTGCGGGTGCGGGTGTGTGGGTGTGTAGATGTGTGTTTGTTTTTGCGGTATGGCTTCCTCCTTTCGTTAACATAGGTTAACACGCGCACGGAAGTACGACTGCACGCGCAGACACACGGACGCACTTCAACACACTTGTTATGCACACACACGCACACACACCCAGGCGACGGACAGCGACGAGGAAGAAGGTGACGCCATGCTGATGAACTGCCCGTGGTTGGAGCACCTGCGCAACGGCTGGCTGCTTCGCGTTGGTGCCAAGACATACACCACAACACATGAGGAGTCGTTTGTCAACGCCCGGGCAAGGGTGGGTTGGTTGCCTTTGTTGTCTCGCCTTGTCTGTTTTTCTGTGCTTGTTTTCGCAGTTGCCTCTTTGAGATTGCGGCAAATTCAACATGCACGGCATCCCGGTTCCGAGACAGCCATTGAACGAACTCCTCTCCCACCAGACACACTCTCTTGCATCACACACACCCTGCCCCCCCCTCTTGCGAGGGCACTGTGCCTCCCCCCTCCCCCTCCCCCCCCCCCCCACATACATGCCTCACCCCAACCTGCATCAAAACAGATCGGCACCAGCCACGAACTGCAGCTAGAACTTCTGGCCAACGAGACCAACGAGATGACATTGTTCCGGGGCCTGTGCGTGCGCATGGGCGTGCACAGCGGCGTGACTGCTGCAAAACCTCGCAAAACCAGGTACGCCAGATGCACCAGGCACGAACGCTAAACATACCACGCATGCATCGACACACAAGCTGAAATTTTGAGAAGTGGCGGTGAACGCAAGAATATAGGACTCAATTGGAGATACAGTAACAGTAACACGGGGTTTCCAGCTAAGTAGGCTACTCTTCTACTAGAGACGCCCGCCGATACTCCAGCACACTTAAGAACTAGAGAACCGCCGGCTCCCCGCCGATAGACTACCGCTCCCGCCGGCTAGACTACCCCAAACAGCGGTCTCTGAGAGACATGTCTGGCAAGGAGCATATAGGAGAGGACCTTCCTCAGGGTCACAGACTCAATTGGAGATACATTGTGTTGGAATCCATGCCGGCCGGTGCATCTGCAACAGCCGTAGTCTCTTGCATATGCATCCGTGCTCCGCACATGCAAGCATATGATTGCAACACTGCTTCCCCCCACACGCCCGCCACAGGCGTCCGCGCGCACGCAATACGGTGGCCCGTCCCTCTCATGTGCGCGCGACGTGTGCAACGCCACGCCCGGAGGCGCTGTGCTGCTCTCCAGGGCCGCATTTTTGGCAGTAACCAAAAAGAGGAGGCGTGTGCCGGGCGCGGTGATGGCGCACGTCGGCGACTTCCGCTCGGAGGTGCGTGTGGGTCGGTTCTCTGCCCGGTTGTGTGTCAATCAAGTGCGCACGCACTTGCACGCTCTCACACACACGCACACACACGAACATGGACGCATGCACACAGGCCGAGGCGAAATCTCCCAGCGAGTCTCTCCCGCTGTACGCAGCCGTGTTGCCCCAGTTGCTGGCACGCTTTGTGGCGGGTGCACCATTGAAGGTCGCCGATAAGGTGTGTGCGTGTGTGGGGGGTGTCGGGTGTGTGTGGCGGGGGGGGAGGGGGGTCAGCCCGAATGACCATGGCCATTCATCGGGCTCCGCTGCCACTGTTGGGTGCTGCGCAAGTGTCTGGCGGCGTGTTCGACGCCCCCGTCGGCTCAGTCACCATCAACTTCATGTCGATGCCATGCCACAAGACGCTATGCGAGTGGCGACCCGAGCTCGCACACCTCGCCGCCTCCACGTTTTCGACCCTCGTGACGGCATGCCTGCACAAGCACAACGGCTACGTGGTTGAGCACGAAAACGGCTTCTGCCTGTCTGCGTTTTGCATGGCGATCGACGCGGTGCACTACTGCATTGACATGAAGGTACCGCTTTGTGCGGGGGTTTCCTAATCGCTTGAACAATTGCAACTTCCCAGAGTCAAAACTTCCGGAAATGTTTGTCTTGAGGTCGATTTAAAAATTGACTGCTCTTGCATGTGCAGGGCGTCCCTAACATTGCTTCCAGCCACAAAGGCTGGGCGGTTTAGGATCTCGTTTTAAGTAATTGGTTCTCGATTGGCACGACGTAAAGCATGAAGCCCTCTTGTTGTGCGGCACAAATTGATGTCTCTGCAATTTCCGGTGCGCATGTGCACACAAGACACACGTATAATGCATCCTTGCTCTCACCGCTTCCTGTAACTAACTCACAACCATGCAGGCGCTCATGATGACTGCGCCGTGGCCGGCAGAGCTCCTGGAACACGAGCTGTGTGAGGAGGTGACCGAGGGGAGTTGCGTGCTCATGAGGGGCCCGCGCGTGAAGTCTGGCTCAGACAGCTGCTCCCAGGTCTTCACTGCGATCAGCCCAGGCTCCGGGCGCATGGAGAACCGCAGCAAGGTGGGTTGTGTCGACGCCACAGAAAGGCGCCTCAAGAACCGAGACGCATGTGACCTGACGCCCGGCCTCAACCCAATTTGTTGACTGTGTAAGTCTCCCCCAACCCCACCCCACCCATACAAAATGACAAGTTATGAACCGCGCCGCACGCACCGCCTCCAAGGCCACCTCCGGCGTCTCCCTCGTGTCCGGCTACTGCTGGGCAGAGTGTCTGCAGTCGCCCGGAGGGGAAGCTGTGTGCACACCCGCGCGGCACGATGGACCTCAAGGTATAGATAGAGCAAACAGGAAACCGGGCTGTTTCATGTGCACGCGCCCGATAGTCCAGAGCCTAAGGGGGCTTAATTAAAAGAGCCCGCACGACCACGCTAGCGCCAGCCCACTACAGGGAGGCGGTCGACCCAGCATCACACATGCGCCGAACAAACAAACATGCTCGGCACCATGATGGTGCATGCGTGATGCCCGCTGCCCTGGCCCTCACCCCCTACAAAACCTGAAGTGTCTGGGGCTGCGTCAGAGCAATGGTGGTGGTGGTGCTGATGGGGTGTGCTTTGATTCCTGCTACTTTGGCCGTCAACCCTACTTCACCCCGAGTGGTTTGGGCTGCATTCGAGTGGCGGTGGGGATAGAGCGGTGGTTGGGATGTTGATATTCTGCCACTGCGACGACCGACACCTGCTCCTCCTGACACTGCCCTGCCTTCCACCCCCGCTGCATGTGTGCTCCTCCGTTCGCCAAGGGCATCGGCAAGCTGGAGGTGTTTCAGGTACGCCGTGAAAGGGGTGTCGGAAGTGCACTTGGGCGATTGATGCATCTCATCTATGTGCCTCCCCGCCCTTAATCGTCCTTTGCCGCCGCTACGCTTGTCTTACAAACGCACACGCACGCGCACACATTGACGTCACACACACTCAACGCACGCACCCCCCCCCCCCCCACACACACACACATGCGCAGCTGTCGACGCCGCTGCTCAAAGGCCCCGACGCCGTTGGGAACGGCCCCAACGGCGACGGCGCAACTGTGCACATCGTTCTCATCTCGATCTGTGCCCTCGGCTCGGTCGCCCGCTCGCGCAGTTTGAGCTACTTGGCCACCACTATCGCGACGCTAGCGGCGCCAACGGCACAGGCTGCAAGTTTTGGCATGCACACGGGGGCGCAGTGGGTGCCAATGCAACCTGCGTGGGATGAAGCCAATGCCCGTGGCGCTACCGTGCCGGCGCCGGCGGCGCTCAAAACCGATGCCGGGGAGGCAGCTGAAAGCGTGTGATGCATGCCCCCCCCCCCTAAACGTTGACTGTTGGCATTTGACATCACACATGCTCCCATGGCATGCTCCTATCCGGGGTTTGGGAGTCCCCCCCACACCCACCCAAACAGTATCCCCTGGGAAGGATTTGATTAATTAATTATTTCCCGGCTCCGGCAACTTTGCCCGCTCATACTAGGCCCAGCACACAGCGGGTGCTCACGCAGTGCATGCCGTTGTCTCGCTCTCGACGAGAGCTTTCCAATGCACCCCTCCGCGCCATGTCCCTTTAAGTATGAGATGGTTTTCTGGGAAATGAGAAATGAGCCTCTGGGCGGTATGCGGCTTTCTGGGGGGTCATGGACCCAAGCCCCACCCAACAGAACCCGAACCTCAAGTACAATTCCCAAGAACCCCGCCCTACCCCACCCCTACCCCCACACTCCACCCCCCCCACCCCCCCCAAAAAACACATCTCGCTTGCAAACTCAAATCTACACCTAAACCTCAACCTAAGATAAGTGAAACAAGTCTCATCCAGAACCCCAACCAAAAAAGTTGCACTAGTACTAGCCAGCCATCCCAGGCAAGTGTGCAGGCACTACGCGACAAGCTTGGTCCTACAGTGATCCTCTATCCTCCATTTATGCTCCTGTATCCTCTTCCTGTGATCCTGTATCCTCCTTTTGTGATCCGATGTCTTCCTAGTGTTTCAACGAGTTGGAGTCCCATTCCAGTGCTTCTTGGACTAGGCTGGATGCCGCCAACGGCTGTCATTTTAACGGGCGGTTGAAGACAAACGAAAAAAAATGCGCTCGTCGGCCAGTTGACCGCCCACTCCTTTCTTCAGGGCTTTCCTCAGAGCTTTTTCATCAAATTCCGTTGAGTGGAGGAAGGTACAGAGTTGCTCACCTGTCACAACTATTATTTCGCGCGTGTGTGCGCAGTCGTTTCAGATAAAAGGTTATAAAAACGTGCCCGACCGCCCCAATTGCGAGTACCGCAGTGGTCCATGTACTTCACGTCACGCGTAGTTCACGTTGGCCAAAATGGCTGCCAACAGCCTTCTCGTGATACAGTGTTCACGTCAGCCGCCAGGGCTGGCACCCTTCACGCCACCTATTTCACGCCAAACAAAAAAAACGCGCAAACAAACAAGACACCCGCTGCGTCTCCCTGCGCAGATGTTGTCAATTTGGTCACAATTGCCGAGTTTTGTTTTATAGGTGTGGCGCATGCAGTTGCGCGCGCATGCATGCAAAAGTGCCCATGCAGCACAATGTTTGCCTTAACATACCCAGGCATGGCAAGCACGTCCGTTACAAACATCACACGAGATAAAGCGCCATTTGTGGCGGAGTGGAGCGCCGACGCGATCGCTACGCGATGACACGAATCATGGTCCACCCCTCACGCAGCGCTGGCTCGTCCTCACGTGGAGGATAATTCGCTGTAGGCTCGGTCGTGTTTGATAAGAGGGATCAGGCCTAGGCAACACGCCGGGCAGGGACTCGGGATGAGTTAGCCCCCACTTCACACTTCACACTTTTCTCCAAAATTACGGAGTTCCCGCCGTTCGCCAGGTCTGACCCTGCTTCACGTTACAGTTCACGTCAACCTGACGTGAAGTACATAGATCACTACAGTACACAACGCCTAGAATTGACGTGGGTCCAACTGACCTCGGTCGCCGGAGGGGCGCCGGCTATATGATGATGAAAGTTTTACAATCCACTTCTGGCGGTCACACGTACGGTTCCAAAGCTCCAGTGGGACTTAGAGAATCAAGGCTCAAGGCCCACAAAAGGTCAAGCTACAAGTAGCGAAACGTCGCTGTGCCGCAGCCACGTGCTGTTCATCCCTGTGGCAGCCGCCACCAGGCTCATAGCGGGCCGTGGCTCTGAAGGCCAGATGGCGCGCGACGGGATCGTGCGCGGCGCGCTGCGCGACGCCTCCTACTTGGGGTCCACGCGGCATGTGAGGCGGCTGTTCAGTGACTGCTATGGTTCCGAGGAGTCGGCGGTGGCGGCGGCGGCTGTGCGGGTTGCTGCAGCCGCCGCGGACGGCGTCAGCCTGCCCGTCTGCCTGGCTATGAATCTCGTGCGCTTTGTGCACGACGTCTCTGGCCGGGATAGGCCGGCTGGTGGCGGGGTCGTGTCCGCGTCGTTCCTAAACGCCAAGCCTGCCGTCGGGGGCATTGGTGTGGAGCCGCGCCGGGGCGGCGTGCTACGTGTGCTCTTTACCGTGGCGTCTGACGCTGTGGCCGACACCGTCGTGCGCTCCCGCCGCAACCTGCGCGACGTGGACCCGTCGGCTGCTGTCTTCGACGTACTCAGTGACCGCGAGGAGGCGCAGCACCGGGCGCTGTGGCCCGCTTTCCTCGCCGCCAAGGCTGCGGGGAAGCGGGCGCAGTTTCACCGCGCGCGCCTCGTCGTTGACGGCGAGCGGGTGCCTGCACCTGCTTGCTAGATGGCTTTCCCTCTGGGGGTGTTTTTGAAGGGGAGGTGGCGCCACACGCGTGCGGTGGCGGGTGCGGTGTGGTCGCTGAGTAGAGTGCTGCGGCGGGTGTGCTACTAGCCCCGTTTCCGGTGGTCTGGGGGAGGGCTTTTTGGTCCCTTCATGGTTTTATACCTTGGGTCCGCCCTCTGGCCATTTGAAGGGCTGGGTGTGCAGCCTGCACAGTGGTGCTGCTTGCTTGGCGCCCGCCACCAAGTGGGGATGGCGTTACCGTGGGCTACTTGTAGCTTGACCTTTTGTGGGCCTTGAGCCTTGATTCTCTAAGTCCCACTGGAGCTTTGGAACCATACGTGTGACCGCCAGAAGTGGATTGTAAAACTCTCATCATCAAGTAGCCCACGGTAACGCCATCCACACTTGGTGGCGGGCGCCAAGCAAGCAGCACCACTGTGCAGGCTGCACACCCACTATAGGTTGGAAGAATTAGTTAGTCCTGAATCAAAATAATTGGATAGTCCTGAATTGGAAGAATTGGTTAGTCCTAAATTGGAAGAATTGGTTAGTCCTGAAATGGAAGAATTGGTTAGTCCTGAATCAAGTTGCCGTCTCGAGTGGTTGTAACGTCGCTCCAACAATTGCCGCCAGTTTCTGGTGCAGTCTGAAACGGCGGCCGGTGGTCTGTCCCCGCTGAAGGCATGCAGCGTGTCCGCCTCCTCTCCATGTTTCACCCATGTACAGCTGTGGCACTCCGCGCGGTTGTAGTACACTCGCACAAGCTGTATTCCCCACAAATTGCAGTGCACCTAATGCCCTGCAGCTGGGTAGAAGTGAGTAGTGCAGCCTCGGCAATGGGCGAGGCGGCGTGGTGTACTCACGTCCAAAAGATGACACCGCCAGCGCTGACACGAGGGGGCTAACGGTCTTGCGCGCTGATGCCGCCGCGCCGCCGTTTGAAGCGGTGGCGCCAGGGGGGCGCAGCTTGGCGCCAAAGTTGCACGATACGCCGTGTTTTCCGGGTTTCTTCCGTTTTCTGTCTCGTGTCTCCGGAACACGATGAACTGCGCAAGTGTGAACGGTGGCAGTGTGGCAGCCGTAAAACCACAATCCTACGCAGAATCGAGCTCTCAAAGACCCTTAATCATTAAACTCGTCAAGGGCTTTCCGTATTCGTCGATATCATCTGCTTTGATTAAATCGCCTCGCGCTACATTTAGTCAAACTATAGCGTGAATCATTGACCTGGCTGTAGCTCACTGCAGATTTGGTAATTTGACATGGGACTTGAACCTACAAAACCCCCTTTATGAGTAGGCGAGTTGCACGTTTGTAAATGTACAATCCGTTTTGGTTGACGTGTAGAAATCTAGTAGACTCAGACGCAACCCTATCTTATCCCTACATACCTCGATCTGCCTAATGCTCAGTTCTAAATAACAAGCGATGGCGATGGCGCGACAGCCTCCGCCTACAAGAGCGTCCATCAGGAAAGCCGCCGCCCTCGCCGCCCACAGCGGACCGATCGGCGGCGAGGCAGCGGGCGGGCAGCAGCCAGGCAGCGGGGAGGCAGCGGCAGCGGAGAGGGCAGCGAGAGGGGGGGGATCTCGTGAAGGGGATGCGTGCAGAGATGGAGGCCATGCGTGCAGGGATGCAGGCCATGCGGGGAGAGATGCAGGCCATGCGGGCAGATATGCGGGAAATGTTTGATGCGCAGACCAGCACCAGGCACAGCAGCGGGGCGACAGCGACAGCGACAGCGGAGAAGGCAGCCGCCATCGTGGTGCCCGAACCCTCAACCCCCGTGCGCGCTGCACCCACGACCATGCAACGGTCTGGGGAGCGCTATCGGGGGCGGCGTCAGGCGGGGGCATGCGGACACCGGGGGGAACAGCCGCCACCATGACGACCCTGACGGCCATGCATGCAGAGCAGATGGCCAGGAATGCAACGAGGGCGGCAGTATGGGCAGCATGCCCATGGTGAGACAGCGGGGGGGGGGGGAGATTTGCTGACGAGTCGCATGGGCGACGTGCATGGAGGAAAGAGCGTTGCGCATGCATGGAGCGCAGCGGGGGTGCGGGCCGCGCGCCAGCACAGCACAGGGTGCGGGCCGGGCCTCGCGCCAGCACAGCACAGGGGCCGGGCCTCGCGCCAGCACAGCACAGGGTGCGGGCCGGGCCTCGCGCCAGCACGGCACAGGGTGCGGGCCGGGCCTCGCGCCAGCACGGCACAGGGTGCGGGCCGGGCCTCGCGCCAGCACAGCACAGGGTGCGGGCCGGGCCTCGCGCCAGCACAGCGGAGGGGGCGGGCCGGGCCTCGCGCCAGCACAGCACAGGGGCCGGGCCTCGCGCCAGCACAGCGGAGGGTGCGGGCCGGGGCTCGCGCCACCACAGCACAGGGGCCGGGCCTCGCGCCAGCACAGCATTGATTCGTTGGGGAGTTGACGATGCAATTGGAGCGGAGCTACTAGAGCTATTGTTGCGGAGCCTGCGGCTGCTGGAAGGGAGCCTGCATGCAGATTGCTGCGGGCACGGCGGCGGCGGGGACTAGCATAAGGCACACCTGCGGCCTGCGCAGTCACATAGTATAAATTCAAGGAACACACCTATTTGGCGATTGCGATTTACCTGCCTCGCGTTTCCGTTTCCCCACATGCGTTCTTCAACAAGCGTTTGCTGTCGCTGCGGTAGGGGACCTAGGGGTGCGCCCACGCTCTTTACAGAGTTGGGGTTCCCTACTACCAACAGCCAGCCATCTCAGTAAGGTGCTCGGGCCATACGCGCCGAGCACGGTCTTATACGCCTTTAGAGGTGTCCCTGACTGTAACATCAATCATCATCAGTAGAAATCTGAGGGTGGAGTTTTGACTTTTTGGGGGGGAGTGTAGCTGTACAGCTTCTGGGCATTCCTGTTGTGAATTCGTTGGGGTTGAGGGTGGGGATGGTGAAACATTGGTGCATTTTGTTAGGTTACGTAGGGCCACACCCCGCAGGACTAGACGATGAGGGTCAAGGAATAGCATGATGTGGGCGTCAACTTCGACCGCGCGCACGGCGACCTAGACCTTCGACCTTGGCCAGTTCTCAGGTATACAGGGTGGGGCGACTAGTGCAGGACTAGTGGTGGGAGTGTGGTGCACGCGTGTTGACACCACGGTGATGATGCTCACGCATGTAAGTGGCGCCTTAACTGCAGCACCGTATTCTCCACCGTATTCTCCACCGTATTCCCTTATTGAAACCCGTATTCCGTATCGTATCGCACTCCGTATTCGTTTTCGTATTCCGTATCGTGCCACCCTGGCGTGGCCGCCGCGGCTGCTGGTGCCGTCGCTGACAGGCCGAGCTAGGCCAGGCACTGACCAGGAAATGGGTCGCGTATCCCACATGAGCGGGGGCCTCGGTGGTA
Source organism: Chlamydomonas sp. UWO 241 (assembly GCA_016618255.1). Lineage (NCBI taxonomy): Eukaryota > Viridiplantae > Chlorophyta > Chlorophyceae > Chlamydomonadales > Chlamydomonadaceae > Chlamydomonas > Chlamydomonas priscui. The sequence continues at coordinate 72,775 of VFSX01000087.1, read as the reverse complement.
TCGAGTGCCGCCGCGGCAGCAACGGCGCCCGTTGCTGCTCCGACACTCGATTTGCACGTCGCTTCGACCTCTGTCCTCTCCTCCATCACCACCTCCACTGCCAGCACCATCACCGCCGCATGCACGCACACCCACACGCACGCCCGGGCTGGCGCAAGTTCTAAAGGTTTAACACGTACGCGCCCGGAGGACCCCGGGGCCTGAGTTAAGGCCTAGACTACACGCCTAGGGGGGCTCTGCTAGGGGAGCCCGCAAGGCCACACATCGCGCCAGCCTTCCAGTCAGGCTGGCGAAACTCTCACCGGCATGCACACACGTACGCGCGCGTAGACACGGATCTAGACCTCTGCAGTCTCGAGGAGCACCCCCTCCGCCACCGCCTCTGCTGCCAATACCGCCATGGCCCCCCTCTCCCAAGATCCACAAGTGCCCACACACAGACCAAACAGATCGCATAGACCCAAGCACAGACCGCATTCTTTGCGTGGCCTTGCGGGCTCTCCTAGTTGAGCCCCTAGACGCGTAGTCTCTATGCCTCAACTCACGCCCCGGGGCCCTCTGGGCGCGTACATGTAAGACCTGTAAAACCCAAGGTCTGGTGTGCGGGCTCAAGCCAGCGCGCGAGAGTGTGAAAAGTGTGAAAATTGTGAAAACTGTGAAAAACATTTTCACATGTTGCGCCAAAACACAATGGCCTCCTGCGGGGTGAGACCGAGGAAATCAGCGAGAGGCACGGGGCAAGCTGTGATTTTCCAAAATCCTTATCAGAACCGCTAAGTGTGCTGCCCCTTGCAGGCCTCAGACGTTGGGATTGTGGAATGAGGTAGGGGCGTGCCGCCTCAGTGCTTGACGAGTGTGGACATGGGCTCGCATTCCCGCACTTGGCTCTCAGAACCGTGTGGGGTAGTTCTTTGCGGTTTGTCACAATGAAGGACTGTGGTGTTTTTGCCCTGAAAGTGCCCCTTAATCGTTTTTTTTACGAAGCTGCCTTTCGGAACGATCCCGCAGTTGAAAATTTGGCACGATCCCACGGTTAACATTTTCGGCACTGGGATCCAGTTCCCTCCGACTGGGCTCCATTTCCAGAAGCTAGAGTAAACCGATCACACTTTGAAGGCCAACAGTGTGACCAACAATTGTTGCAGCAACTCTGGTACCTGTTAGCTTTGGCCTTGAAGGCAGGCACGCTGTCTGCACCTGGTCATCCATCCGATGACCCCTCGCAGGCAGCGGCCGTGGGCGGCGCCTGTGGCCTTGCAATTGGGCCATGCCGTGTGGGTCCTGGTGGCGCTCAGCTGCGCGGTGGGACCCAGGGCTGCGCTGGCAGACGATCAGTCGGTCACTGTGAGCACTGGTCACGAGTTTGTGGCCGCGCTGCACGCACCGATTCCACCAGACATCATCTACGTGATTGACGACATCATGACGAATCCTGGCGACTGGTGCGGTGCTACTCGAGGGGGGAAGGAGGGGAGGGGGGAGGAGGGCAGGGAGGAGGACGGGACAAAACACGTGGTGCTAGCACCAAGAGCGCTGCGGGTCGGGTAGTTCAGTGACAGCCCGGAGCAGCACAGTCTGGAGTCTGGCGGTGTTATACTAGTTGGCCTCATCGCACGTTGGTCTGATCATGCAAGAGCAGAAGGGACGCCCAGGGAAAAGTTTGTTGCAACGTCGTTCGCATGCGTACACGGCGTGTGCATGATGCACACTCATTATGCATGATGCACACTACATGCAGGCATGCTTGCATGGCAAGCGCACTTGGTAACACGTGCACGCTGCACGCTGCGCACTGCATCCGTGCATGTTGCATGATCCAACGTGTGTGTTGCATGCTGCATGCTGTTTGGCCAGGGACCTTGCCACACACACGCTATGTCCGCAAGGCAGACAGTCCTTGACCACCGTCCACCCACCCCTTACGCGCAGGGCCCTGGGTGGGTGCCTGACGCTGAGCAAGAACGTAACAGTGGTCTAATTGTAAAACTCTCATCATCAGTGGTCGGGCGCGCCCCCGGCAACATCACGTACCCCGTCGTGCACATGGGGTGGTGAGTATCGGAGCAGAGAGGCCGTGGCGCGGCGCGTGTGGGGCGTGGGGGCGGCGTGCACGCGTGCGTGTGCGCGTGGGGCACCTTGTGGTGATGATGAACGCCCACTTGCACCGACCGCTGGACTGCCCACCACTGACCAACCGGCGCACCAGGACACAGCGGAACAGTCCCGCAATGAGCTCATAGCTGCGGGCGTGCTCCGTTCGAATCACTGCTCACATGTTTCTTGGCGACCGACAAACTGAGACATGCCAACCCGCCACCCGCCCGCAGGCTCAGGCACATCATCAAGCTGGACCCGGGAGTATGGCTCACCTTTGAGCGGGTCACGCTGAGAGGCTTCCGGCTGATTATAGCACCAGAATTTGCTTTCATGTGAGTAGAAAGTAGCGAGGGGTGGGGTGGGATAGGTGCGGGGTGGGGGTGGGTGGTACGATCCCCCGGGACACTCCATGTGTGCCGTGCACACACGGGTTCGTGCACCTACAAAGAGTTGCGACCCCTGTGCCTACCCCTTGGGCCCTCCCGCAATTCTGAGCCTTGCGACCGCGACAAATCCAAATCATCGTGATGACAATGTCTACCTCTCTCTCTCCCTCCCCCCTCACACACACACACACACACGCACCCCCTGCCCCACCCCGCCCGGCCACGTACGGCACGCAGGTGCCACTCCCCCGGCAGCATCCTATTTCAGAAAGACGCCGTCAATGACTACGTTCTGGCATTGCCAAACTCGTGGATAGTCCCGACTATCCAGGGCATGCCGCGCGGAGGTATCCGGGTGTCCAAACGGCGTACGCGTTGAACGGGAGCTTCAGCTTCGACACGGTGCGCAAACACACAGGGTGTTCCTGGCTGTTGCACACGGCTGCGCATAGTGTTGCACGGGGTGGCACGGGGTGTTGCACGGGGCGGCACACGGTGTTGCATGGGGCGCACATGTTGTTGCACAGGGCGGCACAAGGTGTGGCCTAAGGTGCCTGCGCAACGTTCCGTGTGCGCGTCCCTTGCCCCACCACATTCACAACGCCTGAGGCGGTGCCTCAGGTGTCCCATAACGTGGCGCGGATCAGGCGGCGACTCAGGCGCTCCGACCGCCTGAGGCGCCGCCTGAGGCGCACCCCTGATCGCCTCAGGCGTCGCCTCAGGCGTTTTCCAAACCGCTTCAGGTGCCACCCCGACCGCCTCAGGCGCCCACCACCGCCTGAGGCGCACCCCGGACCGTCTCAGACATTATGACCGCATTCCATGGCGCGGATCAGACGTTGGGATTTTGGTAGGGTTGCACACCTTCGCTGGTGACGTGCTACTACGGTGCACCGAGCGTTGGATTCCTTTGGAGACGGTTCTAGCGCCGCTCGCCCCGCCCCCCCCTGAAGCATGGTGGTTAAGCAGCAAAACACAAACCGTACGCATGTGTTTGTACAATACAATCAGCACAGATGCGCGCGCGCCGGTGCAACACTACGTAAAAAAAACTGAAACTACATGAACCAAACGCAACGCAAAAAATGCCGCAGGTGCGCACAAGCCGGTGCGACCCCGAGGCATTTGAAAGCGTGGACACCGCCAACTACGTGGAAGACATATCGCAAGGTTTGTGTGCACGCTCGCACGTACGTGCGCTCGCAAGCACTCACGCACGTGCACACGCATGCGCGCAGGCTAGCGCATGTACACGTGCACACGACACTCTGCATCAACATCACCACCACCACCACCACCACACCACAGACACCCACCCACCCACCCACACCCACCCACCCCACATGCACACCTTCCCCCTTCACAGGCTCCGGCGGCTACGTTTGTTTATACGCAAACGTGATCCAAACGGCGCCCACATTAATGGATCCGGCGTGTATCGCCGAGTTTGGGTCGAGTCGGTGCTACTTAGGTGCGCCACGTGTGTGGGTGTGGGTGTGGGTGTGGATGTGGGTGTGGGTGCGGGTGCGGGTGTGGGCTTGGACGTGGGTGTGGGTGTGGATAAACTGGCTGTACAAAAACACACGCCCTCCAATTGTCTGTTGTGAAACGCCCCCGCCACATCCGCAGATGCCGTCGCAGCGCAGATCGAGATCGACTTTCCAAGCTCGCCTCCGCCGCCCCGCCCGGGCGCACCCCCCGCCCAGCCGCCTGTCAAAGTGATCGCGCCGGTGGTAGTGTCATGCGTGGCGCTGCTGCTGATTGTGTTCTTCTCGGGTTGGTGGTACAGGCGCCGCCGCCAGGGTGAGTGGCACGAGTTTCTTGATTCCTGTCTGAACCCCAGATCGTTTCGCAGCCACATTTGCGAGGCACACGACACCTGTTGCATAAGTGCACACATCGCCGAACTACAGCTTCCTGCACACACACCTCGCAGCGCTGCCGCTGCACCTTACGTTTATGCAGCCACATCCGGGGCCCGACACGACGCTGGTTTTGACCGACATCCAGGACTCCACGAACATGTGGGAGACCCTCCCGGGCAACGTGATGGACGAGTGCCTTGTGATGCATAACACCATCTTGCGTCGTTGCCTGTCAGAGTACCACGGGACAGAGTCGGCGACCGAGGGCGACGCCTTCATCATGGCCTTCCACACCGCCACCGACGCGGTGTCTTTCTGCCTAGCAGTGCAGGAGCAACTCATGGCAGCCGAGTGGCCAGCTGCGCTGCTTGCACACGCGTCGGCATGCGAGGTGTTTGCCACTCCCACCAGGCAGCTGCGGCTCAACTTTGGCACAGAGGAGGCTTCAACGAAGCCGGGCGCGGGCGTCTACATTCGTTTTGCTGACCGCCACGTGTCTGCACGCGCACGGATCTCACTCGCAAGCTTGCCGCGCCCCAGCTCATTCCGCAATTCCATGTCCAATGACTCCCCCTCTACGAGTCTCCCGCTCCACGCGCCGACAACCACGTTGCGCACCACCGCGCTCACCAAAGGTGAGTTGGGATGCGCGTGCACGTTGAGCGCGTGCACGTTGCTCACCGCCGAGTTAACCATGGTGGAAGACAAACGTACAGAAAACACGAAATGTCTAAGCAAAGCATCTGCACTTCACTGAAAATACGTGCACGCCCAACCTTGAGGGGGCCGTCGCAAAGGCCGCGTCCGTTTCCTCCTCCGGCTCGTCCAGCGGCTACAAAGGCTTGCAGTTGACGTCAGCTATCAACCTGAATGCCCTGCACATGATACTGGGAGCACCTTTGGAAAAGGTGGGCCTATCAGTGGTGCGCTTGTGATGGTGGTGCTTGCATGGTGTGGCTGCATGAGTGGGCCTGGCATGGCGGGGGAGGGGGGGAAGGAGGAGGGGGCGCGCGAGAGATGCGAGCGTGTGTGCATGAGTGTGCGTGCGCCTGTGTGTGCGTGCACGTGCGTGCGTGTGCGCGTGTGCGCGTGTGCATGTGCGTGTGCGTGTGTGTGTGCGTGTGCGTGTGCGTGTGCGTGTGCGTGTGCGTGTGCGTGTGCGTGCTTCTTGGCTGCCCTGGCTTCCTCCTCGTAAACATAGGTTGAAACGCGCAACCGCACGGACGCACGGCCGCATGCGCAGACACACGGACGCACTGAAACACACTTCTCATGCGCACACAAACCCAGGCAACGGACAGTGCTGAAGAAGCAGGCGACGCCATGCTTATGAACCGCCCGTGATTGGAGCACCTGCGCAACGGCTGGCTGCTTCGCTTTGGCGCCAAGGCATACACCACAACATATGAGGAGTCGTTTGTCAACGCCGGGGCAAGGGTGGGTTGGTTGCTTTTGTTGTCATGCCTCGTATGTTTTTTTCTCTCTGTGTATGTCTCCCCAAATGCATTCCCGTTGTTGACCGCGGGATCCGCCCTGCACCCACCCCCGCAGTTGCCTCTTCGCGATTTCGGCAAATTCAACATGCACGGCATCCTGGTCCTGAGTCTGCCATTGAACAAACTCCTCTCCCACCATAATCACGCTATTGCATCACACACACCCTGCCCTCCCCCTACCTGCGAGGGCACTGTACCCCCCCCACACACACACGCCTCACCCTCACCTGCATCAAAACAGATCGGCACCAGCCACGACTTGCTGCCAAAACCTCTGGCCAATGAGACCAACGAGATGACGTTGTTTCGGGGCTTGCGCGTGCGCATGGGCGTGCACAGCGGCGTGACTGCTGCAGACATATCGCAAAACAAGGTGCGCCAGATGCAGCACTTGTGATTTTATTTTCAGGAATTTTACATTGATTTTCCCACAGCCGGATTTATCTTTGACCGCGTTGACTGTTGATCTCCTGTTGACCGTTCGTCCTCAGATGTAGGTGATTTGGAAGCTGCTGATGAGTCCTGTCTGGCGGGCTTGTCAGACTAAAAATCCATTAGATGGGTTGAGCTGTGTTCAAGGTCAAAGTCTGGCTGGAATTCAGCGACATCGCTGTGCAACACGAACGAACACTATACACGCACACGCATGCACCCCCGCACACACTGAAAAAAACGCAATTGGAGAAACATGGTGTTGGCACCCATGCCGGTGCATTTGCAACCGCCGCAGTCTCACTCAATTGGCCCTACCTTGCGCATCCGGACACAGCAACATTGTTTGCATATGCATCCGTGCTCCGCTCAGGCAGTCATCTGAGCGCAACACTGCTTCCCCCCACACGCCCTCCACAGGCGTCCGCGCGCACGCAGTACGGTGGCCTGTCCCTCTCATGTGCACGCGACGTGTGCAACGCCACGCCCGGAGGCGCTGTGCTGCTCTCCAGGGCCGCATTTTTGGCAGTGACCACGAAGGGGAGGCGTGTGCCGGGCGCGGTGATGGCGCACGTTGGCGACTTCCGCACAGAGGTGCGCGTCGGCGTGTGTGTGGGGGGGAGAGGGTGCACGGGTGTGTGGATGGGGTCGTGCTGCCCGGATGTGTGTCCATCAAGTGCGCATGCACTTGCACCCACGCACACACACACACGCACACACACTCACATGGACGCATGCACACAGGCCGAGGCGAAAGCTCCCAGCGAGGCTCTCCCTCTGTATGCTGCCGTGTGGCCCCAGCTGCTAGCACGCTTTGTGGCGGGTGCACCGTTGAAGGTCGCCGAGAAGGTGTGTGCGTCTGCGTGTGTGAGGCGGGGGGGCCGGGGGGGAGGGGGGGGCAGCCCGAACAACCATGGCCATTCATCGGGCTCCGCCTTCATTGTTGGGTGCTCCGCAGGTGTCTGGCGGCGTGTTTGACGCCCCCGTTGGCTCAGTCACCATCAACTTCATGTCGATGCCATGCCACAAGACGCTGTTCGCATGGCGACCTGAGCTCGCACACCTCGCTGCCTCCTCGTTTTCGACCCTCGTGACGGCGTGCTTGCACAAGCACAACGGCTACGTGGTCGAGCAAGACGACGGTTTCTGCCTGTCTGCGTTTTGCATGGCGATCGATGCGGTGTATTACTGCATTGAAATAAAGGTGCTGGGGTGTTCGGGGAGAGGGTGTGCGGGGTTTCCTAAGCATGAAAATTGGAGCTTCCCGGAGTCGAACCTTTGTGGGATGTTGGGTTTTCGGTTTTGTTTCAGAATTGGCTACACTTGCGCATGTGCAGGGCATCCCTATCATTTAGCTTCAAAGGCTGAACAATATAGGGTCCGATTGTGCGAGGAATTGGTTATCCACTGGCACAAAGTTACGCGTGAAGTTGTGCGACACAATTTGACATCCCCGCGAATTCCGGTGCGCATGTGCAAACGAGACAATTTTTTTTTTTTTTTACGGCTTCCCCTAACAAACCACTATGCAGGCGCTCATGATGACTGCGCCGTGGCCGGCAGAGCTCCTGCAACACGAGCTCTGTGAGGAGGTGACCGAGGGGAGCAGCGTGCTCATGAGGGGCCCGCGAGTGAAGTCCGGCTCCGACAGCTGCTCCCAGGTTTTCACTGCGGTCAGCCCAAGCTCCGGGCGCATGGAGTACCGCGGCAAGTTGGGTTGTGTCGATGATACAGAAGGGCGCCTCCAGGACTTGGCAGTGGTCCCTGCGAAGGATTTTAGTAATTCTTGTTTCTCCGTCTCGAGCGACTGTGACTGCTAATGCCAGGCGCAATGCATAGAGGGTGTCCATGCAACGCGTGACGCTGCCCTGCTCTCGGCGAGATCTTTCCAACGCACCTGTCTACGCCCTCTGCCACCAAGAGCGGGGTGGTTTACTGGGAAAAGGGCAATCCAGCCCGAGCGGTATGCGGCTTGCGGGGGGGTCGCTGGGACTTGTTAAGACGCACGTGACCTGACGCCCCAACTCCATTCCACCCACAAAACGATCACAGGTTATGAACCGCGCAGCACGCATCGCTTCGAATGCCACCTCAGGCGTCTCCCTCGTGTCCGGCAAGTGCTGGGCAGAGTGTGTGCGGGCGCCCGGAGCGGAAGCTGTGTTTGCACACCCACGCGGCACGATAGACCTCAAGGTATGGAGCAAACAGGGAACCGGGCTGTTTTATGCCCACGCGCCCAATAGACTCGAGCCTAAGAGGTCGGTCACACTGGCGTCCGTTTACGGTTAGAGTTGGATTTTCGCAAACGTGGGGCCGGTCGGTGGGACACTTCAGGAGCGGCTTGCCCGGCGCTGCCATGGCTTGGCGAGTAGCCGCGGCGCTGCCGCGGCCCGTGCTGGGAGACGGCCCTTGTCCTCCCCCCATGCAGGACGCCATGCGGCACCGATCTCGACGAGTTGATCGACAAGCGGAGGAGCTGGCGCCCGTCAATGCATGCTGGACATTGGTCAAGATGGCTGCCCGTGGAGGCGGGCTACCATCACGGCTTCAGCGGTGGCGACCGCCGAGGCAACACAGAGTAAATCCGCTTCACCAATCGCAGCGTTCGTCACCGCGCTCATCCTCGGGGTCGCTCGTCTGCCGGTGACTGGCGTTGGAAGGTCTTCAGGCAGCCTCCATGACAACTCTGTCGTCCATGCACCCCTGGAGGGTGGGACCTGGCCATGCATGAGGCATGGGGCGCCGGCTGAGCCCCATGCAAACGAGAGCTGGACAGCCATGCACTGCCAGGCGGGGACCGTTCCAGTCAGCGCCAGTCGGCTCTGCCGGCTTGACTGGCCACAAGGCCACTACTGTGACCCTGAGGAAGGTCCTCTCCTATATGCTCTTTGCCAGACATGTCTCTCAGAGACCGCTGTTTGGGGTAGTCTAGCCGGCGGGAGCGGTAGTCTATCGGCCGGGAGCCGGCGGTACTCTAGTACTGAAGTGTGCTGGAGTATCGGCGGGTGTCTCTAGTAGAAGAGTAGCCTGCTGAGCTGGAAACCCCGCGTTACTGTTACTGCACGTGTGTTTCTCCGTACTGCATGTGTGTTTCTCCGTACTGCCGCCCCCACTGACACCGCCCCCCCCCCCCCCCCTGCACGTGTGTTTCTCTGTACTCCAAGGGCATCGGCAAGCTGGAGGTGTTCCAGGTACGAGGTGAAAGGGGACTGTCAAGTATAAGGCTCGCATTCCCGCGCTTGGCTCTGAAAACCGTTTGGGTAGTTTCTTTGCGGTTCGTCACAACGGGGGACTGTGCTGGGGGGTTGGTGTGCGCCTCTAAGTTACACAGAGTGTGGAATGCTGTGACGAACCGTGTAGCGTCGAATCGCACGGCGATTGTAAGGGAAGGGCGGCGTGCGCAGGACCGCAGGTTCTGTGCACCTCCCCGGTTCGGCAAACGTCCTTTGGGGTCTTGTGTTTTTTACTCAGGGTCTAGACGCTCCTGTTATGTTGTGCATTCGACGACGACGACGAAAGGGGCGTGTCGGAAGTGCACTTGAGCGATTGACGCATCTCGGCAATGCGTCTCCCCGCCCTCGATCTTCCATTGCCAACGCTACCGCGTGTCGTGCAAACGCACACGCACGCGCACACATTGACGTCCCACGCACTCAACGTGCACGCACACATGCACATACACACACACGCGCACACACGCACACACACACACACACGCACACACACACACATGCACACACGCGCAGCTGTCGACGCCGCTGCCCAAAGCCCCCGACACGGTCGGAAACCACCCCCACGGCAACGGCGCGACTGCGCACATCGTCATCAACGCAATGCGCGCGCCCGGCTCGGTCGCCCGCTCGCGCAGCATGAGCTACTTGGCCGCCGCGACCGCGACGCCAGCGGCGCCGACGGCACCGGCTGAGAGCGTTGGCATGCGCAGGGGGGCGCAGTGGATGCCAATGCAACTGCTTGCGTGGGGTGACGCCAATGCACCTTGCGCTACCGTGCCGGCGCCGGCGGCGCTCAACACCGATGCCGAGGAGGATGCCAACAGCGTGTGATGCCCCCTCCCCCCCTGCCCCCTCTCTGCGTTTACATTTGGCATTTGACAGCGCACACGCTCCCACGGCATCCTTCTACTCCTTTCCGGGGTTGGGGAGCTCCCCCCACACCCACCCAAAGCAGTGTCCCCTGGGAAGGATTGGGTAATTATTATTTCCCAGCTCCGGCAACTTTAACCGCTGATACAAGGCGCAGTACATCGCGTTTTTTCACGCAGCGCACCCTGTCCCTCCAAGTGTGGGATGGCTTTCTGGGGAATGGGACATCTGGCCCTCAGCGGTATACGGCTTGCAAGGGGATCACTAACCTAAACCCCACCTACCAGAACCCAAACCTCAAGTACGATTCCCGAGCCCCCCCCCCCCCCCTCCCCTCCACACACACACCACCCTACCCCCCCAAAACAATGTCTCGCCTGCAAACTCAAACCTAAACCTAAACCTGAACCTAAACCTAAACCTAAACCAAAGATACGTGAACCAAGTCTTCCCCCAGAACCCCAACCAAAGTTCCACTGGTAATAGCCAGCGATCCCAAGCAAGTGTGCAGGCACTTTGCTACGAGCTTGGTCCTACAGTGATCCTCTATCCTACATTTGTGCTCCTCTTTCCTCTTTCCGTGATCCCGCGTCCTCATACTGTGATCTTGTATCCTCCTACTGTGATCGTATGTCTTCCTAGTGTTGCAACGGGCTGGTCAGAGTTTCATTCGAGTGCTTCTTTGACTAGGCGGTATGCCGCCAACAGCGTTAATTTCAACGGGCGGTGAAGAAAAACAATGCGCTCGCCGGGCGGGTGACCACCTACTCTTCTCTTCGGGGCTTTCCTCAGAGCTGTTTCATCGAATTCCGTTGAGTGAAGAAGATACCGAGTTTTTTCGCGTGTCACAACTGCTATTTTGCGCGTGTATGCACAGTCGTTTCAGAAGAAACAAGCGACACAAACGCGCCTGACCGCCCCAATTACGAGTAAACAACGCTTGGAATTGGCGGGGGTCCCACTGACCTCTCAAACATGGTCGCCGGAGGGGCGCCGAGTCTAGTTTGGAAGAGTTGGTTCCAGAATCAAGTTGCCGTCTCTAGTGGATGTAACATCGCTCCAACAACTGCCCCCATGGCCAACTGCCCAAATGGCAAACTCCCCCATGGCTTACTGCCCCCACTGGCCAGTTTCCGGAACAGTCTGTGCCAGCGGCCAGTGGTCAGTCCTCGCTGGAAACATGCGTCGTGTCCATTCCAGTCCCATATCAAACTTACAAATCTGCAGGGAGATACAGCCAGGTCAATGGTTCATAGTGCTATAGTTTGACTAAGCGATTCGGTCAAAGCAGATGCTATTGACGAATATGGGAAGCCCTTGACGAGAGGAATCATTTAGGATCATTAAGAGCTCGATTCGGCGTAGGATTGTGGTTTTACGGCAGCCACACTTCCACCGTTCACACTTCCGCTGTTCACTGTGTCTTGTATTTTATGTCCGGAAACTCGAAAAGGAACACGGTAGAAAACGGAAAACACGGCGTGTTGTGTTACCCTGGCCTCTCCTGCCGGCAGGGGAGAGACCGACCCCGCTCCAGGCACCACTCGGCGGAAGTGTGAACGGTGGAAGTGTGGCCGCCGGAAATCCACAATTCTACGCCGAATCGAGCTCTGAAAGGTCCTACATTGTTTAACTTGGCAAGGGCTTTCCATATTCGTCGATATCATCTGCTTCCACCAAATCGCCTAGGCGCTACAGTTGGTCAAACTATACTGTCGTGAAGCATTGACCTTGCTGTAGCTCCCTGCAGATTTGGAAGTTTGATATGGGACTTAAACCTACGGAACCCCCCTCATGAGTAGACTAGTGATGTTGGTGTGGTGCAGCAGATGGAGGTGGAGGAGAAGCAGCAGACGTTGGCAGTGTGGGGAGACAAGGAGATGGGGCGCGCGTCCGTTGCGGTCGCACTGCGCAGGGTGTGGAAGCTCGGGTGCGACAACACACTCAAAGAGACACTCTGGCGCGTCACCCTCAACGGCGTGCCCGGTGCGGGCGGCGGTGGCGTCATCTTCACTGCCCCCTGCCCCTGCGGCTGGCACCCAACGCACGGCCCACGCCCCGACCTCATGTGGCGCTCCCACTACTTCTGGGAGTGCCACGTCGCTACTGCGGTCGTCGGGGCCGTGCGTGCCGGACTGGAGGCCAAGGGGGTGCCGGCAGGCGCGCTGGCATGCCGCCACATCTGGCTGCTACAGCCTCCCGACGCCGCCGTGTACGCCGCCGTGTGGCGCGTTGTCTGTGTGGCGGCCCTCGACGCCATGGCGTATGGGCGCCGCCTCCTGTGGGCCCTGCACCTCGACACTGGCGCCGCCCCCCCGGACGACTCAACCCTGATAACTGACTTCTTCCCAGTCCTCACGGCTGACCCGGCCCAGCCTGACACAGCTGACCGCGCCGGCCGCGCGGTGGTGGCCCGCTTCTGGACGAGCCTCCAGGAGGTCACCTCCCTCGACCAAGTCCCACCGGCGTGGGCTGCCGCTGATGGCCCTCCTCCTGACCACCCGTGCATCGGGGTGGTGCGTGCGGGCAACCGGCCTCGCCTCTGCCTCCACGCTCCGGTGGATCCCCCCTGAACGAGTCGGCGGGGAGCATGCGCCCCCCCCCCCGACTCCCTTGACTCTGACTTCTGACTAGGGCGCCCCCCGGCTAGGGTGGACGACGGCGGCGCGCTGATTGTTTGGCGGCCCACAGTTGGCGCACATTGCGCTCAAGGAAGGAACCTCGCTGGCGCTCGCTGCACTGAGTGGTCAACGTGCTACCCCGCCCGCCCCACGGAGGGCCCGCCCCCCGGAGGACCCCGCCCGCCCCGGCCACCCTGTGGCTTTGGGTTTTGATACTGACTTGCCGAGTTTGTGGGTGGCCTGCCCCACGGGGTTAGGCTACGCCGGACAGTTGATGCTCTGCTAGAGTGTACGCGCACATAAAATACAAAAACACAAAAACAATTGACAGTTGACAAGCGCATGCCATTGAGCGTGCCCCCGGAAGTGAGACCCCTGAGCCTGCGGCGCACCCCTTCGCGTTTCCTTTTTCCATCCCTTTCCCGTCTCCCCGCACATACAGTGAGCCCGGCGTCCCCTCGGGGGTGTTTGTGAAGTACCACCGGCGCGTGTAACCAATCTCTCTCTCTGAAATGGTAAACGAGGGTTGCACGGGACGTTATTTGTACTGGGGTACGGTACCACGTCCTGCGTCCTGACAGTACGCTGGGGTGCGTACTGCAGGACGCGATCGGCGGCAGCACCAGACGCCTTTACTTGCCACACAGAAACGGCCACGGCCATAACTTCCTGGCTGCTGCTCCGATTCGGACGATTAGACCTATGCTGGAGAGCTTATAACACGGGCTTTCCAAGGGACTGCTTGGGTCGTCAATCCATTGAGGAGCGACGGAGTTGTGTGTGACTGGTTGTGGGCACTAAGTCGCTCGCGCCACACTCTCGCCCCTCGCGTCCCTGTACTGCGTCCTGGAGTAACGTCCTACGTCCTACAGACAGTCAGGACGCTGACCCCCCCTAGGCCGAGCGTACCGTGCAACCCTGTGGTCAACTGACCGACTCTGACCGCGGAAAATTACGCCTTGGCCCAGGGCCACTGCTCATGTATTTAGGCTGGGGCTACTAGAATTTGACAAGTAATGCTGCTGTGGCACATGCGTGTTGACAGCACGGTGTTGTCACGTGTGCTCGCACACATTTGTGGTGCTTAACAGCAAACCGTGTTCTCCCACCGTGTTCTCCCAAGAAAATCACCTTGTTCTGTATCGTATCGTGTCACCGTGTTCTCTACCGTGTTCCGTGTTGTGCAACCCTGCTTGCAGTGGATTGTAAAACTCTCATCTTGCTTGCCCGTTGGCATACCACTTGGCAATTTTGGCATTCTGACCAGGTCCAACACACCAGATCTAGATGCTCAGTCAGCTGATGAAAACAAATAGTATTGACACCTCACATGGGTCTCACCATGCTGCAGGGTTCGGCAGCGCCCGGGGCGCTTGCGCTGATTATTGTATCTTGCCGATATGAACCAACTTTGGGTTTTACATTTTGCTTTTTGTATTTTTTGTAACCAGGGTGCATCCACGCTCTCCACACCGAGCCGCCACCAACGCCAAAACCCTACGCGCTGGCCGTGGCTGTCTCCACGCCCAGGGCTTAGTAGGAGGGCAGGAGAGCTGGCAGTGACGACATTCCCATGCATGCATGGGGTGGCGTGCGACCCCCCCCCCGGAGCCATGCACGCCCCCCCGGTTGCTGAACGCGTGCACCCGAACAGTATCAGAGCTTGTGGACTCGCGCATTGGGGCCTCGGGTGAATGTCGCGTTAACGACACACATCTTGCCGATCGTCGCAAGTGAGTGGTGAACACCTGCTCGTACGTGGAACTGCTATGCAGCACCATGGCCACCATGCCTCCTGCTTGCGGGAGGTGGTGCGGCGCGCGCTGGAGCGCAGTGTGTTCGATGGGCGAAAGTGCTTGGGAGGTGCCAAGCATGCACTGTGGGGCGTCGTGGGACGACTCGTGGGGCGCCAGCAGTGCATGCATGGCACTCACAGATCAGAGGACTGCAGTCCTTGCAGCTGCAAGGCATGCTGATCCAAGGCAGGGAGGGGGTGGCGAGGGGGGGGGGCAAGAGACAATAGTGACTTTGGAGCTTTGAAGCCCACTTGAAGCCCCAATTGACGATCTGGCAGCTCTCGCGCTGCGTTAGGATTTTTTTTTACCGTGTCTTGCTGATATCAAAGCGGCTGGCTGCGGTGGCAGGGGCTGGCACGCGCCGGGCGTGATGGCGCTGATGAGTGCGAATTTGGGCGGATGTTGCCAGACAGGGCCGCTGGGGACCCCCCCCCGCCGCGGGCTCTGGAACAAGAAAAAATTAGACCCTTTGTCGGAGAGGTTTCCTCAGTCCCAGGTCCTGCGGTGACGTGCGGGCGAACCCGAGTTGGCGATCAATTGCAAAGTGCGAACTGGCGTGTCATCCCGACAGCCATGCTGCATGGCTCAGCACTGCTCAGAAGCGGGCATCCAATTGTGATTTGAAGGCTGCCCAACGAATGCGGCGTCTTAGCGTCTCACAGGACCAGCACTGCCGTTTTACGCCACGTGGCGCCGTCACTGTCTCACCGGTGACCCCGATGGCAGGCATGCGCCTCGCGATGTGGTTCGTGTTGGCGCTTACTTACGAGCTGGGCCACAGGGCCGCGCGGGGAGACTCGTGGGTAGGAGTGTCAACAGGTCAGCAGTTCGCCTCAGCGTTCACCGATCCCAGCTTCAGTACGATCTACATAGAGGATGACCTGATGCTGCGTCCTGGTGACTGGTGCGGTGGTAGTGGAAATGGCCCGCGTGGCAATCATGCATGCATGCATGTCACTCGTCGCAATACCATGCGTACACCATGCACGCAACACCATGCGTACACCATGCACGCACACTACACGCACACTGCGCTGCACGATGCACGATGCACGTTGCAAACTGCATGCGGGCACGCTGCATGCTGCGTGGCGAGTACACTGCCGCACAAAAAGTGAAGACATACAACCATGCTTGCAACCACCCCTCTCGTTCTGCACAGGGGCCTGGGGTGCCTGCCACTGACTAAGAACATTACGGTGGTCGGGCGCGCCCCCAGCAACACCACGTACCCCGTCGTGCACATGGGGTGGTGAGTATTGTGGCAGAGAGGCGGCACGGCGGATGCGTGGGGGCGCTGTGAGCCGACTGGAGCATACGGCACCTACGGCAAACTTGGGCACGCATCCCAAGTTGTGCGTTTGTGGGAGCATTGCATGCGTGGTGTGCCTGTTGAGCACGCGGTGTCGACAGGGCCGCATTGCACACGCAAGGCTGCCACACAGCCCTAGACCCCTCACTGCACAGCCCGCACGCGTGTGTAGTTTCGCTTCGGGTCTCGCGTGCACGGTCGCGCCGTGACGGCAAGGCCAGCAAGGCCAGCACACGTTGCGCCGCCAGGGCTGCATTTCACACACACTGCACGTGCACTGCTGCTGCTGCACACGACCAAAGTGCGCCCCGCGCACGCTGCATGCTCCCGGCAGGCTGGTGTGCAGGGTCACTACCCCCACCAGCACTGCACCCACTGAGTGCCATGCACCCCACCCGCGTGCAGTGCGTGCGTGCTGAACGCAAGCACAACCCCTGCACTGCCCCTGCATTGCGCAAGCACTACACCCTGGTCCATTCAGTGATGGTGGGCGCCCACTTGCACCGTCCTCTTGCCCCCCCCGCTCAACAAACCAATACACATTATGACCAGAGTAGCGGAACCCGCGTGGGCTTGCTTTGCTCCAAGCGTTGCCCCTATGCTGAACTGATGGTTCACCAAACTGCCATGTGCCAACCCCTGTTAGGGAGCCAACACACCACCGCAACGCAGCTCACCGCGTAGCGGACCCAGCACTGAGCGTGAAACGACAGGCGCGCTCCGTCCCAAGCGCTGCCCACATGTTTCATGCTGACCGAACATTTGACACGATGCCAACTCGCCATCCGCCATTAGGCTCACGCGCATCATCAAGCTGGACCCGGGAGTGTGGCTCACCTTTGAGCGGATCACGATCAAGGGCTTTCGGCCGGTCATGGGACCAGACTTTGCGTTCTTGTGAGTAAGAAGACCAACCACATTACCCACGCTTGAGGCGGCGCCTTTACTCACGCCTATGGCGGGCTTGCCACAGTGATCCAAGGCAAGGATTTAGCAATTTATTATTATTCCGCTTTTTCCCGGCTGTTTCCCGGCACAATTATTTTTTCCCCCGAGCGGAAAAGCGGAAAAGCGGAATAGCCTACAAAGCAATTTATGAGAATTCCGCTCAAATTCCGCTCCGAGCGGTATACTGCCATAGCAAGGATCACTGGCTTGCCACCGTGGCACCGCGGGCTTGCCACCGCGGCACCGCGGGCTGACCACCGCCTTAGCAGCAGTTCTGGGAGAGGTTTTAGTAATTGTCTTATTTTTCTGGCTCCAGCAACTTTAACCGCTCATTCATGCAACGCATGCCGTTGTGCTGCTCTCGGCAAGAGCTTTCAAACGCATCGCTCCACGCCCTCTCCTACTAAGTGTGGGGTGGTTTTCTGGGAAATGAGACATCCGGCCCGGAGCGGTATACGGCTTGCAGGGGAATCACTTCGCCTTAGTAGGCGCCGCCTCAAGCGCACCCTGGCCGCCTCGGGCATCGCCACATGCGCCACCCTTACCCAAATCCCAACGTCTGATCCGCGCCATGGAATGCGGTCATAACGCCTGAGACGGTCCGAGGTGCGCCTCGGGTGGTGGTGGGCGCCTGAGGCGGTCGGGGTGGCACCTGAGGCGTTTTGGATAACGCCTGAGGCGACGCCTGAGGCGACGCCTGAGGCGATCAGGGGTGCGCCTCAGGCGGCACCTCAGGCGGCGCCTCAGGCGGTCGGAGCGCCTGAGGCGCCGCCTGATCCGCGCCATGGAATGGAACGCCTGAGGCGCCGCCTCAGGCGTTGTGAATGTGGTAGGGCACCCCCGACCGCTTTAGGCGCCCACCAACACGCCTGCGGCGCACCCCCGACCGCGCCACCCGACCAGACTTGGCCTTCATGTGCATCCCATGCCACAATCCCAACGCCTGAGCCCTACCTCATTCACAACGCCTGAGGCGGCGCCGCAGGCGCAGCATTCACTTGCGCGGATCAGGCGCCGCTTGAGGCGCACCCACGATCGCCTCAGGCGTCGCCTTGGGCTTTATCCAAACCGTCCAGGCGCCGCACCGACCGCCTCAGGCGCCCACCACCGCCCGAGGCGCACCCCGGACCGTCTCAGACGTTATGACCGCATGCACTTGCGCGGATCAGACGTTGGGATTTTGGTTGGGAGGCCGCGTAAGTCAAGGCTGTCACAACGCCTGAGGCGGCCGGGGTGCGCCTCGGGCGGTGGTGGGCGCCCCAAAGTGGTGTCATTAGCGCCTCCGCAGCCCCCGCAGCCGCCGCTGCGGGGGCAAAACGGGAATTTGGGGGGAAACTGCGGGGGGGCGAATCGTGGGAAATTTCGCTCTGAAAAGTGTGATATTCGACGATTTTTACACTCCCCCCCCCCAAAAAAGCTCCCTGCAGAAGCAATTCGGCATGTTGCGTCCAATGTTGCGGGGACAAACAGGACATTCTTGGTTTCCTTAATGGCACCCCTGGTGCCCAAGGTGGCACCTGCGGCGGCGCCTCGGACGGTCAGGGTGCGCTCGAGGCGGTCTCGGCGCGCCTGAGGCGCTGCCTGGTCTGCACAAGTTGAGGCGTCGCCTGAGGCGTCGCCTGGGGCGTGTGGCAGGAGCCTTGGGCAAAGGGGTGGGGTGGGTGGAGCTGTGTGTGTGTGTGTCACACAGTGTGTCACACAGTGTCACACAGTGTGTGTCACACTGTGTGTGTGTGTGTTTCAGTGTGTGTGTGTGTGTGTGTGTGTGTGTGCGTGTGTGTGTGCGGTGCGCATGTCAACCCCGACTATGTGTGTGTGTGTGGTTACAAGCCCCAGATTGCCTCCCAGTGTGCTGTCACTGCTGGGTTCCTGCGAATGCTTAACTTTGCTGACCCTACTCACCCCCCCCCCTGTGTCGCGCACCGTACGCAGGTGCTACTCCCCCGACGCCTTCCTATACCAGAGCGACGTCGTCGTTGACCTCCCGATCGGCGTGTTAAGCTCGTTGCTAGTCCCGAGTCTGCTGAGCACGCCGCGCATTGGCGTCCCGGGCGTGCAAGCGGCGCACGCGTGGGACGAGAGTTACTGTTTTGACACGGTGTGTGCGCGTGCACGGGGCCCGATACAGGGTGTGGCACTGGGTGCTGCACTGGGTGTTGCACAGGGTGTCGCAGAGGATGTTGCATTGGGTGTTGCACTGGGTGTTGCTGAGGGTGATGCACAGGGTGTTGCAGAGGGTGTTGCACAAGGTGTTGCACTGGGTGTTGCACTGGGTGTTGCACTGGGTGTTGCACTGGGTGTTGCACAGGGTGTGGCACAGGGTGTGGCACTGGATGTTGCACTGGGTGTTGCACTGGGTGGTGCACTGGGTGGTGCACTGGGTGTTGCACAGGGTGTTGCACAGGGTGTTGCACAGGGTGTTGCACAGGGTGTTGCACAGGGTGATGCACTGGGTGATGCAGAGGGTGTTGCACAGGGTGTTGTACAGGGTGTTGCACAGCTCCGCGCGTGTGCATGCCTGCATCCTTTGCATGCTTGAACTCATCCTTTGCATGCATGCACCCATCCTTTGCATGCATGCACCCATCCTTTATACGCATGCATGCGTCCTTCGCTTTGCTTGCATGCTCCTGCTGCGCACTCGATGGGTCACTGACTTTTGAGGTCGGTCCCAACGCCGCTCGGCAGACCTGCGCTGAAAAAAAAATGCATGCATTGTTCCAACCACAATCCCAACTCCTGAGGCGCGCAAGTGAAGGCGGCGACGCCTGAGGCGGTCGGGGATTCGCCTCAGGCTGTGGTGAGCGCATAAGGCGGTCGGGGTGGCGCCTGAGGCGGTCGGGGTGACGCACACGGCGGCGCCTGGGGCGCCTGATACGATCGGGGGTGCGCCTCAGGCGCTCAGACCGCCTGATGCGCCGCCTGATCCGCGCAAGTCAAGGCGCCGCCTGAGGCGCAGCCTGAGGCATTGGGCATGCGGTAGGGTGTGTGCATGGTGAAACTTGAGCAGATTGCACGCGCCAGCAGGGTTGCACGGGACGCTCCTCCTGAGGGGGGGGTCAGTGTCCTGACTGTACGTAGGACGTAGGACTGTCCGCAGGACGCAGTACAAGGACGCGAGGGGAGCGAGGTGAAAAGCGACCAAGTGCCCGCACCCAATTGCACACAACTCCGCCGGTTCTCAATCCGACAACCGATTGGATTCACAATCCGAGTAGTGCCCTGGAAAGCCCATGTCACAAGCTTTCCAGCACATGCCGAATAGTCCAAATCGGTGCAGCCGCCAGGAAGTGATGGCCGTGGCCTTTTTGTGTGGCAAGCCAAGGCGTCTGGTGCTGCCGCCGATCGTGTCCTGCAGTACGCAACCCAGCGTACTGTCAGGACGCAGGATGTGGTACCGTACCCCAGTACAAATCAGTGGTGTCCTAAAGGAAACCGAGAATGTCCTGTTTGCCCCCGCAACATTGGAGGGAACATGCCGAATGGCCCCCACAGGAGGCGTTTTTGTTTTGCAGAAAATTGTGAAACTTTCACACTCTTTGGAGCGAAATTTCCCGCGATTCGCCCCCGCAGTTTCCTCCCAAATTTCCCGTTTTGCCCCCGCAGCGGCGGCTGCGGGGCTGCGGGGGCGCAAAGGATGTCACTGGTACAAATCACCCCCGTGCAAACCTGTGCGTCAGTGCTGCTGAGCTGCGTCCAAGACCATATAAATCTTGCTGACTAGAAAATAAGACACGCCGATATAAATCTTGCTTAGACAAAGACCATATCTGGGTAAGAAAATACCATGAAAATCTCCCCTTTTTTAAGAGTGGAATTCTCCCTCATCTAGGGAGGGGAAGGGCATGGCACCGGTCCGGTGTGGAAATTCGTTAGGCATAGACCACTGATTTCCTTTTTCAGGATTTTTAATTAATTGTTTCACAGCCGGATTTTGCTTTGACCGCGTTGACCGTTGTCCTTCCGTTGGCCGTTTGTCTTCATACAAAAGTCATCTGGAAGCTGTTGACGTGCTCAGTCTGGCGGGCTTGTCACTTACAACTCACTGGATGGGTTGCGCTGTGTGCCAAGCCAAAGTCCAGCCAGAATACAGCCAAATGGCTGTGTAGAGCCGAAAAGGAAATCACTGGTATAGATACCGCTACCCCTGTGAAAAAGGGATAGCGGGGGCAAAAAACAGCTCAGGGCTATCCTTGGTGGGCTTGCTATTCCCTGCGGGGCGCTATCCTTTAGTCACGCTATCTCCGCGTGCGTTGGCGTGTCGCGGTGGGAGGGCGGTGCGTCGTAGGCGGAGAACATTTTTTTTGGCACATTCGACATGGGGTCTATTCCTAACTTTCCTGCCCCCCCCACCCCCCCTGCCAACAACAAAACAAAACACCGCAGGTGCTCACAAGCCAGTGTCCTACCCTGGCCCATCCCAGTGGCCTTGCGGGCTCTACTAGTACAGCTCCCCTAGCCGTTTAGTCTAGGCCTTAGCTCACGCCCGGGGTCCTCCGGGCGCGTACATGTTGAAACTGTACAAAAAAACTGGCCCATCCCGCTCCAAAAAAAAAACAGAAAAGTAACAGGAAACCCCCAAAACGTCGCAGGTGCACACGAGCCAGTGCTACCCCGAGTCTGTGCATCTCGTTGACTTTGCCGGCACCGTGCCAGGTTGGTGCAGTGGTCCCTGGGAAGGATTTTAGGAATAAGTTTTTTGCCGGCTCAAGCAACTTTGACCGCTCACACCAGGCTCAATACACAGCCGGTATTCATGCACCGCATGCCGTTGTGCTGCTCTTGGCACCAGCTTTCCAACGCACCGCTCCACGCCCTATCCCACTAAGTATGGAGTGGTTGTCTGGAAGATGGAAAATCCGGCCCGGAGCGGTATACGGCTCGCAGGGGAATCACTGGGTTGGTGTTTACGCAAGATTGTTTCCTCTCCGATCTCTCTCTCTTTCTCTCTCTCTCTCCCTCTCTCTCTCTCTCTCTCTCTCTCTCTCTCTCTCTCTCTCTCTTTCTCTCTCCCACCCTCTCTCCCTCTCTCTCTCTCTCTATATATATATGCCCCCCTCCCCCTCTCTCTCTCTCCCTCTCCTTCTCTCTATGTCATGTAGCCGAACTGCCTGAAATTTCAGCCCAGACGGGCGTCCATTTCATTCGAGCGGCAAAACCAGGGTAAAGGGTTCAGATTTTCCGATTCCCTTTGTAAGATTTTACACTTGCGCTCACCCACACCTAAACCTCCACCCACCCACCCACCCACCCACTGTCACCACCTGACATCTTGTAGTTCACACTTCCACACCAGGGGCTTACGTGGCTGCAGGCAGCGCCATGCTGGCCACGTATTCTGCAAACTAGGAGGATGCTCCTATATGTCACATCTCACGACTCCCAGCCACCTCTCAACTTCCTCTCAACTACCTCTCAACCACCTCTCAACTACCTCTCAACTACCTCTCAACTACCTCTCAACTACCTCTCATCTGCCTCTCAACTGCCTCTCAACTACCTCTCAACTCCACCACCTCTCAACCCCCCCCGAACTACTACCACACACCACACCTCTCCCCTGCACATGCCTAAAGGCGGCGACGTCATTTTTACACTTTTTTCCTGCGAAAACGTTGCCTCTAACTGGTTGAGGTTGAGGAAGTGAGCTGTGTGGCCCGGGTTACGCTATTATTTCCCCCAAGGTCCTTGAGGACTGAGCAGCGGAACCACTGACACACCTGCAACTTGCACAGGTCCAGTGATTCCCCCGCAAGCCGTATACCGCTCCGGATCGGATTTCCCATTTCACAGAAAACCACCTTGCACTGGGCGGGAGAGGGCGTGGAGGGGCGCGTTGCAAAGGTCTCGCCGAGAGCAGCACAACTGCATGCGTTGCGTGGACCCCCGCTATGCATAGCGCCTGGTGTGAGCGGTCAAAGTTGCTCGAGCCGAGGAAACACTGATTACTAAAACCGTTCACAGGCGCCACTACGCTGGTCTGGTCGGCTCTGCCAGGGCTCTGGGGGCTGTTATTTGTAGGTGTTCAGTAAACAGGGATTTCCTTCCCAATCGGGACACGGAAAAACCGTACCCAGGAGGCGCGCCCCGATTGTATTGGGGAGGGTGCGTCTGGAAAGAAACAACGTGTAGAGGCCTGTGCAGAGGCGATTCCCCCGAAGAAGAGTGCGAAATCGTCGACTTTCGCACTTTTTGAAACGATTCTTCGTGCAGCCTGAAATCCTTGTGAAACCGGGAAACCCTCATCGGAAAAAAACGAAAGGATTAATGACCCAAAGGAAGCCCCTGCTGTTCACGCACCCACCCAACCACCCCACACGTACACTTCCCTCCCTGTTCATGTATAGGCGGCTTCAACGGCTACGTTGTTTGGTTCATGAACTCGACCTGAGTTCAAAGTCAAATTGTAGGCGGTGTGGACCACTCACCACCAAACCAAATATACAACTCGAAAGGCCTGAGAACCAGCCTTCTGAGACTGTCCCCAGATTTTCCAGGAACCTCGTACTGAGGGAGATGTGGGTGTGAACCTGTGAGTGAGCTAATTTGCCCCACATCCTCCTATAAAGGCGGCTCCGGCAGCTTATTGTTTGGTGCATGAACTCGACCGATACGGCAACAGCCCCCCACCCCCTCCCCCCCACCCACCCCTTCACAGGTATAGGCGGCTCCGGCAGCTACATTGTTTGGTACATGAACTCGACCAATACGGCAACAGACCTCCCCCCCAACCCCCCCCCCTCCTGCACAGGTATAGGCGGCTCCGGCAGCTACATTGTTTGGTACATGAACTCGACCAATACGGCAACAGACCCCACCCCCACCCCCACCCCCTCCAGCACAGGTATAGGCGGCTCCGGCAGCTACATTGTTTGGTGCATGAACTCGACCAATACGGCAACACCCCCCCACACACACCTGTTCTGCACAGGTACAGGCAGCTCTGGCGGCTACGTTGTTCGGTTCATGAACTCGACCGATACAGCGGCAGAGGTACTGGACCCAACATGCATCGAGGAGTATGGGTCTAGCCAGTGCTACACAGGTGTGCCATGTGTGTGTGTGCGTGTGTGCATGTGTGTGCGTGTGTGTGTGTGTGTGTGTGTGTGTGTGTGTGATTGGGACACGCTCTTCTCGCCGTGTGTAGGGGGGCTACTGTCGCGTTGAGAAGCTCTCTCCCCTCGCATGACTTCTCCCACCCAACTGCCCCCCCCCCGCCCCCATCCCCCCTCCCGGCCATCCTCGCAGACGCCGTCCAGCGCATATCAAGATCGACCTCCCCAGCTCGCCCCCGCCGCCCGGCCTGCCCAAGCCGCCCCCCGCCCGAACCCGGTATTCTCCCCAGTGTCCCCAACCGCCCTGGACAGTTCCAGTGACCCCCCACCAAATTGCGCACTCCTCCCCCCCCACGCACCCGGCCATTCTCGCAGACGCCGTCGCAGCGCAGATCAAGATCGACTTCCCCAGCTCGCCCCCGCCGGTCCCGCCGCCCCGCCCGCCCAAGTCGCCTCACCCGGACGCGCCCTTTGCGCCCTACCCCCCTGTGGCCCCACCGGCCTCGGAGCGTTCATCTGTCATCGTTGTTGTCCCGGCGGTGGTGGTGCCGTGCGTGGCGCTGCTTGCAATCGCGGCATTCGTGGGGTGGTGGTTCTGGCGCCGCCGTCACCGTGAGTGTGTGTGCGTGGGTGTGTGGGGGTGGGGGGCGTGTGCGTGTGTGGGGGGGGGTATGTGTGCGTGTGGGTGTGCGTGTGCGTGTGTGTGTGCATGTGCGTGTGCGTGCATGTGCTGGGTGGTGGTCCGCCTGCCTTTCTTTTCATGATTTTTTTTATTAATTTGTTCCACAGCCGGATTTTGCTTTGGCCGCGTTTACCGTTGACCTCGCGTTGACCGTTTGTCCGCATGCATAGGTACTTGAAAGCTGTTGGCGTGCTCTTTCTGGCGGGCTTGTCAGACTCACAATCCACTGAATGAGTTGAGCTGTGTTCAAGGTTAAAGTACATCCGGAATACAGCCAAATGGCTGTGGGGAGCCGAAAAGAAAATCACAGGAGTACACGCCGTGCGCCCGGTGTCATTCTGATCCCGCACCATGCACACCCCTCGCAGCGCTGCCGCTGCACGTGCGGTTTCCAAAGCCCCGAGCGGGGCCGCACACAACGCTGGTTGTGACCGACATCCAAGACTCCACCAACATGTGGGAGACCCTCCCGGGCGACGTGATGGACGAGTCCCTCGTGACACACAACGCCATCATGCGGCGTTGCCTCTCCAAATACCACGGGTGGGAATCGGCGACCGAGGGCGACGCCTTCATCATGGCGTTCCACACCGCCACGGATGCGGTTTCGTTCTGCCTGGCGGTGCAAGAGCAGCTCATGACGGCCGAGTGGCCGGCTGAGCTGCTTGCACACGCGTCGGCATGCGAGGTGTACGCCACTCCCACGAAGATGCTGCAACTTGACTTTGGCATGGTGGAGACCATGAAGTCAATGGCGTGCAATGACTCCTCCCACCCCGGGAGGATTACCCTCGCGCGCCACAACTCGAATCCCAACTCGATGTCCATCGATTCCACAAACCACCCACCGCCCCACACGCCGCCAGCCACGCTGCGCACCAACGCGCTCTTCAACGGTGCGTTGGAATGGGTGTGAACGTGGATGCGTGCATGTAGGGAGCGTGCATGTTTCCCGTCACCGACGCCCCTACTAAAAAGAACCGAGCCCCTATTAACTAACCAAAGTAACCGCAACAAACCAAAACCATCTCCACGCCCGACCTTGAAGGAGCCGCTGCAAAGTCCGCGTCCAAGGTCTCGCACTCGCCCAGCGGCAACAGCTCGCTACTAGCATCGGCAGACAACTTGAATGCGTTGCACATGATGTTGGGTGCGGCGTTGGAATCTGTGGTGCGTGTGGGTGTGAGTGTGTAGTAGCGGTGGTAGTTCGAGTGGGCTGCTGCAAGGAGGGGGCCTGACATGGCGAGGTTGGTAGGGAGAGGCGGAGGGTGCGCCAAGGGGGGATGGGAAAGGGGGGGGGGGGTAGACGCACACATGCACACGCGCATGCGCGCACTCGTGTAGGCGATAAGAATGGAGGCACGGAAACAACGGCGACGATGTGCATACACGTGCTTGGACGCACACACGTGGGGCGTATGCGAACGCACATGCACGAGCGCACGCGCACGCGCTCCCAGGTGGAGGGCTGTGGCGAGGACGAGGGCGACGCCATGCTTAGCAACCGCACATGGCTGGAGCACCTGCGCAACGGCTGGCTGCTTCGCTCTGGTGCCAAACAAGTCGCTGGACCAGATGCCGCGGAAGGCTCGTTTGTCGATGCCGGAGGAGACATCGGAGACCTGAGACACGTGGGTAATGTCTCGTCTTTTCTGGTTATGTTTCCTCATTTGTATCCCCGAATTGATTTTTTTCGGCCGCGCGCACCCATGCCACCCTCAGAATTGCCGATCGTGGTGGTTGAGAGGGCCCCTTCAGCAGTGATCCCCCTGCAAGCCGTATACCGCTCCGGGCTGGATTTCCCACTTCCCAGAAAACCACCCCACACTTGGCGGGAGAGGGCGTGGAGGGGTGCATTAGAAAGCTCTCACCAAGATCGACACAACGGCATACGTTACGTGAATGCTCGCTGTGTATTGTGCCTGGTATGAGCGGTCAAAGTTGCTCGAGCCGGGGAAACAACTTATTACTAGCATCCTTCCCAGGGACCACTGCCCTTCAGAGGGCCCCAACTGAAATGCTTGGATTCTATGTTGCGCGCAAAGTTATTGCCTTGGGATCAGTGATTTCCTTTTCGGCTCCACACAGCCATCTAGCTGTATGCCGACTGTACTTTGACCTTACAAACAGCTCAACCCATCCAGTAGATTGTGAGTCTGACAAGCCCGCCGGACAGAGCTCGTCAACAGCTTTCAAATTACCTACGTACGACAAATGACCTACGTACGAGGACAAACGGTCAACGGCAGTTCAACGGTCAACGCGGTCAAAACAAAATCCGGCTGTGGAACAATTAATTTAATATCGTGAAACGGAAGTCACTGCTTGGTCTTGGCCTTGAGCAGCATATACCGCCAAATGTTGAAGGCACGTGTCGGTGTGCCATCGCCGCACGCTCGTATGCTCCGATGCTCTCATGGATTATACAGCCTGTTGCGGATACACCTGCCTGTCACCCCTGTACCTGCCCGGCACCCCGGTATGAGGCTGGTAGTGAAAACCTAGCTCTACTCATCCGCGTGCATGACGCACCCCCCCCCGCCTGTCTCGTACCTTCGAGTTCCTTTGTATCCCCACTGCACCCACCCGACCTCCAACTATCAAGCCCCTCCACCTCCGCCCCCCAACGTACGAGCCCCCTCCCCTTCGCCCGCCCCACCTCCGTCTAAACAGATCGGCATAAGCAACGGCCAGCGGCTGCACCTTCCACAAGTACGCTTCAACAACGAGTTGATGATGTTCCGGGGCTTGCGCGTGCGCATGGGCGTGCACAGCGGCGTGGTCGCGACAGACATCTCGCATAACAAGGTTCGCCAGATGCAACACGCATGCACACACACACACACACACACATTGTACACGGAGACTGTTGCGTGCACACTGGGGCGTGTCTGTGGCAGACATCCAACACAACACAGTTTGGTGTCCGTGTCGCGGTCCATGGGCGTGTTACAATCCACGGATTTGCGGTCGAGGGTCGGCACTATGGAACCCAATCCAAAGCCTGTGGCTTGCGGCGTACACGGTCCCGATATAGTATCTTTGTTAATGCTTTTGCATCAGCCTTTGCGGGCAGGCCTTGTTCAACTGTATTCTCTCTGGACACCATGGGTGTCGTTTGATATGGGCACGAAGCGCATCTAGGGGAGGGAGGGTAGCTCACAGTAGCCTCCTAGTAGACACAGCCACACATGGTAGCGTGCGTGCATCGAACATAGCCTGCTGTCGGCATTCGCACACCACTAACCCCCCACCCCACCCCACACACACGCGCTCCCCCGCCCACCACAGTCAGCTGCGCGCACCCAGTACGTTGGCCCGTCTCTCTCCCGTGCACGGAACGTATGCGACGCCACTCCCGGAGGCGCCGTGCTGCTCTCCAAGGCCGCGTTTGTGGCGGTGACCACTGAGGGTGGGCGTAAGCAGGGAGTGGTGATGGCGCACGTCGGCGACTTCCAAAAAGAGGTGCGTGAAGGCCCCTGTCACTCCTACACAAATCCCTGGTTTTCTTGGTGTCATATCAATCTGAAGTGTGCTGGAGTATCGGCGGGCGTCTCTAGTAGAAGACTAGCCGCCGCCAGGCCCCCATGCGCATGCCCATGCGCCGCCCCCACGCGCATGCCCATGCGCCCATGCGCCGCCCCCACGCGCATGCCCATGCCCCCATGCGCATGCCCATGCGCATGCCCATGCCCATGCCCATGCCCATGCCCATGCGCATGCCCATGCCCATGCCCATGCCCATGCGCATGCCCATGCGCATGCGCATGCCCATGCCCATGCGCATGCGCATGCCCATGCGCATGCGCATGCCCATGCCCCCATGCGCATGCCCATGCCCCCATGCGCCGCCCCCACGCGCATGCCCATGCGCCGCCCGCCAGGCCCCCATGCGCATGCCCATGCGCGGCGCGCGGCGTGGTCCCGCCCCCCCTGCCCCTCAGGCCCCCATCGTCCCCCCTGGCCCTGCAAGCCAGGCAGCAAAGGCCGCCCTGGTCGGCGTGTCCGAGGTGGTGAACGCCGCCGCACAGGCCGCCTCCAAGCGCGCCCGTTCCCCACCTGGCAAGCGCGTTTGCTTCGAGCAGCCTGCCGCCGCCGGGCCCTCTGCTGCCCCCGCCCCCAAGCCTTCCGCCAACTCCTCCCCCGCGCCTCCCGCCGCCCCCGCCCCCAAGCCTTCCGCCAACCCCTCTCCCGCGCCCTCCGCTGCCTCCCCCAAGCCTACCGCCAACTCCCCCCCCGCGCCCTCCGCCGCCCCCCCTCCCAAGCCTTCCGCCAACCCCTCCCCCGCGCCCTCCGCCACCCCCCCTCCCAAGCCTTCCGCCAACCCCTCCCCTGCGCCCCGCGCCACCTCCCCTCCCAAGCCTTCCGCCAACCCCTCCCCCCCCACGCCCTCCGCCGCCTCCGCCAACGCCAACGCCACCCCCGCCATTGTCACCTCCGGCCCCAAGACGTCCCTCACCCCCCTGTGACTTCTGCCGCCCCCCTCGCCACCACTCCCGCCGTAAGGCCCGCCAAATTTTCCGAACGCGGCCAGTCGACCTCGCCCGCGCGCCCGGCCGCGCGCCCGGCCGCGCGCCCCTCCACCACTTCCACCGCCCCCGCCGCGAAGCCTGCCAAGCCTGCAGCGCGCGGCCGGTCGGCCTCCCCTCTCCGCGCTCTCAACGCCGCTGCCAACGCCGTTGCCGCAGTCGCATCTGCCGCAGCCGCCGCCCTCCTCCCCACCTCCCTCACCCCCTCTGCCCCGGCATCCCCCACCTCCACCACTCCCGCCCCCTCCGCCGCCCCCGCCGCCCCCACCCACGCCACTGCAGGCTCCCCCTCCTTCCAGGGGTGGGACCACGCAGCCGGCACCGCCGACTCGCCCACCACCCCCCAGAACGCCCTCACTACCACCGATGCGCACACACCCTCCGAGCTCTCCAACCCCGGCACAGGGTTCGCAGACTACAGCGGCCCCTCCACGCACGAGTCCCCGGACTTGACACCATCGTCCGCTCTGACCACGCCCTTGTCACCGCGCGCATCCTCTTCCGCTTCTCCAGAGCCTGGAACATCACCCACTCCCGCCGTCCTCCTCCGCCCTCCCGCTATTTCACCGACCTGCTCCGAGACCCTGACACGCGGCTCCACTTCGCGGCAGCAGTCGAGGAGGCCCTCGCCACCCTCCCCCCTTCCCCGACCTCCCCCACCCTGGACCAGATGACGAGCCACCTCACCGCGGCCATCCACTCAGCGGCCCGATCCACCCTTGGCCCCCGCCCACGCGAGGTCCCCATCGACTTCTACCTCCCCCCCGAGACTCTCAAACTCGCCCACGACCTTCAGTCCATGCGTTCCGACAGTGCACTGACTGGCAACCGTGACGCCCCCAAGGAGGCGCGCATGACTGCCCAGCTCAAGTCCGCCATCGCACGCGCCACCAACAAGCACTGGGACGGTGTCGCTCAACGCGTGCAACACGATTTTGACGACAACAACCCCCACTCCGCCCACCGCATGCTGTCCAAACTCGTCGACCGCCCCCCTTCCGCCGCCCTCCCTGCCCTCCGTGTCGGCGACCACCTGTGCTTTGGAGCTCAGGCGGTGGCAGCGCGTTTGGAGAATATTTCCGTGTCCTCCACACTCCACTCCGCTCGGAAGTCGACGAAGCCACCCTCGCCTCCCACCTCATCTTCACACCCACCACCCCCGCACCGCCCCCGTCTCCCTCCCCCTCCTCCTCCTACACTACCCCCGCTCCGCCTCCGTCCCCCTCCCCCTCCCTCCCCTCCCCCTCCCCGTCCCCCCTCCCCCTCCCCTCCCCCTCCCCCCCCCTCCCTCCCCCTCCCCGTCCCCTCCCTCCCCTCCTCCTCCTCCACTTTCGCCCGCCCTCCCCCTTCTCCCCCTCTTCCTCCTCCCCTTGCCTCCCCTCCCTCTCTGAGCGAGGTGGTCTCCGCGATCAAATCCCTCAGGAACTCTGCCCCCGGCTCTGACGACATCACCTCCCCCCTCCTCAAACACGGCGGCACCGCAACCGCAACCGCCCTCCACCAGATCATCCTTACCTGTTGGAACACCACCTCCATCCCCGCCGCGTGGAACCAAGCAGACATCTGCCCCCTCTACAAGGGCGCATCCTCGGGCCCACCCACGCGCAGCAAGTCCTACCGCGGCATCTCCCTCCTGCCCGTCGCTGGCAAGGTCTACACTCACATCCTCCTCAACCGCCTCAAGCTCCAGCTGGAGCCCACCCTCCACACTTCCCAGTTCGGCTTCCGTCCGGGCCGTGGCACCTCCGATGCCATCTTCACCCTACGACGCCTCCAAGAGGAGTCACACCGCGCCCACGCCCCCCTCCATGTGGCTTACGTCGACCTGTCCAAGGCGTTCGACAGTGTCAATCACGCCGCCCTTTGGAAAACCCTCCTCCACCGCGGCGCGCACCCTGCCCTCCTTGCACGCATCGAAAGCCTCTACTCTGGTGCCACCGCCAGAGCCCGAGTCAACGGTGCATACTCCGCCCCTTTCCCTCTCAAAGCTGGCGTCAAGCAAGGCTGCCCCCTCTCCCCCCTCCTCTTCAATGTCTACATCGACACAGTTGTCCGGTCCCTGATTGCCCAGCTCCCCAACGCTGGCATTCAAATTGGCTACATGATCGACGGAAAACTGTACACCCCTGAGTCCCGCAAGGACTTTTTGACCACCATCCTCCCCCTCCTTCTCTACGCCGACGACATCGCCCTGCTCGCCCCCTCCGAGGACGACCTCCGCACCATGCTCACCCTCCTCGACCGCATCTGTTCAGACCTGGCCCTTGCGATCAACTACGACAAAACAGTGGCACAATCCCTCGGCCACCCTTCTGCCCACACCGTCCCCTCCGCCCCTATCACCATCCCCTCCAACTCCTCATCTACCCCCACCTGGTCCACTCCACCTCCAAGTTCAAATACCTGGGAAGTATTCTGTCCTCCCCCGCCGCCCCTTCTGATGACGCTCCCAACACGTCTGATTCCGACATCCTCGACTCAGAGATCTCACGCCGGATCGGAAGTGCCTGGTACGCCTTCAACCGTCTCACTCCCCGGTTCTGGAACTCCAACTCAATCTCTCCCACTACCAAGATCCACCTCTACAACGCCTTTGTGATCTCTGCCCTACTGTATGGCTGCCAGACATGGACGTTGAACAAGGCCCACATCCACCGACTTGAAGTAACCCACAACCGCTTTCTCCGCCTCATCAAGGGCATCCCTCCTCACACCACAGAGCACACCTCCACCACCACGATGCATGCCTCCCCCCCTTGTACGTTCCCCATCATCGACACGATCAACAAGCACCGTGCTACGTTCATCGGCTCCCTCATCCGCCGCCTCCCACCTCCCCCGTCCCCCCGCCCCTCCATCTCCACACACCCGCCCGTCCCTTCTCCCCCCCCACTCCCTCCCGACATCATATACCCCCCCACTGCCGCCCTTTTCGCGTACCGCCGACCGGACATGACTTCGCTCTATGCCGGCGGCGCCATCACATCCTACCGGCTCAGCGCCGGCGACTTTTTCGCCCACTCCGTCAAGTTCCGTTCCTCCGCAAACACCCACTTTTCCAACTTCAAACGCGACATCTCCAAGCACCCCGAGTTCATGGACCTCTTGTCCAAGCGAGTCACACCCGAGTGGATCCTCTTAGCGAGATTTCCACAACTGTGGAGGTCAATCTGCCGAGACCTAGTTTAAACTCAGTTGAAGCGGAGTGACGAACACAGCCGTCAGTGACCCGCATTTGCCCCTTTCCCCCACTGCTTTTTGAATGAGGTTATTCACCCTCTTGTTGGCGCACGGTTGGTCACCCGCCTCCAAATGGAATCTCCTCAATGATGACCAGAAACAGCCTATCTAGGTCTGCCGTGCAGAGTTCTCTGTAACGATATCTCTCTCTCTCTCTCTCTTAGCTGGGAACCCCGTGTTACTGTTACTGTTACTGTTACTGTTACATATCAATCGCTGTCCAGGCTTATCACCTGTGACTCCAGAGTTGTTGTAAGCATCGCGGCGATGCTGTGTGTGCAGCGTGGACGCGTGGGGACTGGAAAGTGTGTGGTTGGGAGGCTTCACACACCCCTGGTGCCGCCCCCAGGAGTCGCACACAGCCGCCGCGCATTACAAAGCGCAGCCATAGGTGTCAGGTAGCTGTGCGCAGCACTGGGCGGGAGGGGATGCTGTGGGAGGGGTGCCAGTGGTGCCATTAAGGAAATCGAGGATGTCATGTTCGCCCCCGCAGCATAGGAGGGGACATGCCCAATTGCGTCCGCAACGAGGTGTTTTTTTTATGCGGAAAAGTGTGAAATTGTCGATTCCACACTTTTCGGAGCACAATTCCTACAATTCGCCCCCGCAATTCCCCCCAAATTTCCCGCAGCGGGGTCTGCAGGAGCTGCGGGGGCGTGAATGGCACCACTGGTGCGTGCTGTCTTTGTGCGTGGACAGGTGTGTGGGTGTAGGTGGGTGCGTGGTGTGCGAATGTGTTTTAATCAAGTGGCACGCGCATGCATACGCACGCACGCAGGCCGATGCACCACCTTCCAGCAAGCCTCTCCGTTTGTACGCAGCCGTGCGGCCCGAGCTGCTTGCACGTTACGTGGCGGGCGCACCGCTGAAGGTCGCCGAGAAGGTGTGTGTGTAGGTGGGAGGGGGGGGATACTA
Source organism: Chlamydomonas sp. UWO 241 (assembly GCA_016618255.1). Lineage (NCBI taxonomy): Eukaryota > Viridiplantae > Chlorophyta > Chlorophyceae > Chlamydomonadales > Chlamydomonadaceae > Chlamydomonas > Chlamydomonas priscui. The sequence continues at coordinate 39,298 of VFSX01000087.1, read as the reverse complement.
CAACCGCTATTCCCAGTGCAGGATCACTGGGGTAACACGCTACGTGCCGAGGCGTATAGTGCCTAGGTTTATGTATATATATATACATCAAACTGTCAGCACGGGACGGACTGGATGCTCGCATGCTGACACAATGCTGACAAGGGGGTGGGGGGGGGTCAGCTTCTTCCAGCTTCTCTGGACCCCACAGCCCGTATCAGAACTGAATGTTCCTTACCAACATCCGCCCTAACATCCTATCCAACATCCGCCCTAACATGCTCTATTTTCGCCATTGGCTGCTCCTCATGCGCAGGTCTCTGGCGGCGTGTTTGATGCCCCAGTCGGCTCAGTCACCATCAACTTCATGTACATGCCATGCCACAAGACGTTAAGCGCGTGGCGCCCTGAGCTCGCTGACCTCGCCGCCGCCACGTTTTCGATCCTCGTGATGGCGTGCGTGCACAAGAACAACGGCTACGTGGTGGAGCACGATGGTGGTTTCTGCCTGTCTGCGTTCTGCCGGGCGGTCGACGCCGTCATCTTTTGCATTGACATGAAGGTATTGTAGTGCCGCTGAGCCCATCCGGGGTGTGCTTGAAGGCTTCAAGTGCATTATAAAAAACAAATATCTGAGTCAAACCCTTGACTTTCTGGCAATGTTGTTTTTGAGGTTGCACTTGCAATGATTCAGCTACTTGCGCTTACAAGTGTGGGGCATCCCAGAAGTTTTCTATCCGCAAAGGCTTGGCAGAACGGGAACTTGAACTTGTATGTAGTGCGCATCCACATGAGGCAGGAGGGTCGGCATTTAGCTGGCACGCGGCATACTTGGACATCTCGGCAATTCCCCGTGCTCATGACTCGAAACAGGGATTGTCAGGTTCCCGGCACTCTTCCAACTCGTGTTCATCCCCACACAGGCGGCCATGATGAAAGCGCAGTGGTCGGCAGAGCTGTTGGAGCACGAGCTTTGTGAGGAGGTGACCGAGGGGAAATGCGTGGTCATGCGGGGCCCGCGAGTGAAGTCGGGCACCGACAGCTGCTCCCAGGTCTTCACTGCGATCAACCCGAGCTCCGGGCGCATGGAGTACCGTGGAAAGGTGGGTTGTGTCAACGAAATATGATGTTCGCCATGTAGACGCGCACGTAGGCAACCCGGCGCTCCAACCCAGCCCCGTCGGCCGACCCCCCGCCCCCTCACCCACCCATACACACGCACGCAAAGGTCATGAACCGCGCCGCACGCATCGCCTCTAAGGCAACATCCGGAGTCGCCCTCGTGAGCAGCAACTGCTTCGCAGAGTGCCGAAGTGCACCGGAAGGGGAGACTATATCTGCGCGTCTGCACAGCACGCTAGACCTCAAGGTACGGCAAATCACGGGAACGGGCGTTTTTGTTCTGGTTTGAGATGCACCCCCCCCGCCCTCCCGCCCCTACCGCTACACACTAGGACCCGGGGCGTGAGTTTAGGCTCGGTCTGAGTCTTTGGGGACTCAACAGGGAGATCCGACAAGCCCACACGAGCGCCTTTCTACAACGCGTGCACGACTTTCGCCGCATCAACAACGCGACATGACACCACAATGATGATTCATACGCGATTGCTGTGTTGTGGCTGTGGTAGAGTGGTTGTGGTGGTTGTGTTGGTGATGGTGCACATGACCCTTTGCTTACATGTGCGACAACCAACACTCCCCACTGCATGCGTTTTGCTCCTTACCGCAGGGCATCGGCAAGCTGGAGGTTGTCCAGGTATGTGGTGAAGGCGCGGGGAATGGTTGTGTCGAAAGCGCAGCTGGGCGGCCGATGTGTCGTGTTCATGTGTGTCGACGCTCTCGAGTCAACACCGTTGCCACTGCCGCTGTGGATGCTCGCACGTGCACTCACACTCTTGCTCAACACACGCACGCACGCACGCATGCCCACACCCACTCCCACTCTCTCTTCCCCACACACACGCAGCTGTCTATGCCGCTGCACCTCCGCATCGACGCGATCCGCGCATTCGACTCGGTCGGCCGCATCACGAGCCACTTGCCTACCGCGGACGAAGCCCCGGCGGCGCCCATGTCGGAGACTGCGAGCGTCGGCACGCAGTCGGACGCGATGCCTGTTATGCAGACAGCGTGCGTCGGCACGCAGTGGGAGCCCTTGTGGGAACCGCAGGGCCTGCTTGCCGAGGCCGACACCGGTGCTCCGTTAGCTACAACGAAGGCACCGGCAACGCTCGACACAGACGCCGCCAAGGAGCGCACCAGCCTGTGATGCTGCCCCCCCTCCCCTTCCCTCTCCTCCCTCCCTCCAGCATCCACTATTGTGTCCGCATTTTGCACAGTGCTTCTTCAATTGAGTGTGATCTAATTTTGTGCTACCTTGAGTTAACAACTGGCGGCCAAGGCCTTTGGAAAACACCACATCTGAGATGTGACATCGCCTGAAGAGCTCCACAGAATTTCATGAAAACGGCCCTCTTGGAAAGCCATTGCGGAGAAAGCCCTTGCAGAGACAGCAATTTCAAAGATCCATTGCAGAGAGCTCTTCCAGACAGAGCCCTTGAGGAGAGAAACAGGCGGTAAGCAGGCGGTAAGCCAACCTGCGGGCGTCCATTTTTGTACCACCGTCGTGCCATAAGCGGCACAGCGCCTAGTTCATGAAGCACAGATTGTGCTATGCCCCCCTGAAGATGCTGTCCCCGGTGCATGTGCAGACGTTCTTTTGCATCCTCTTTCACAGTTTTGTACGTCTTGGGCATGATGGTGGTAATTTGCCGCAAGAAAAGCGCCAAGTGCTAGTGAGACTGACGCGTATTGATGCCTTGAGCCGGAGGTCCCCAGTTACAGTAACAGTAACACGGGGTTTCCAGCTAAGCAGGCTACTCTTCTACTAGAGACACCCGCCGATACTCCAGCACACTTAAGTACTAGAGTACCGCCGGCTCCCGGCCGATAGACTACCGCTCCCGCCGGCTGGACTACCCCAAACAGCGGTCTCTGAGAGACATGTCTGGCAAGAGCATATAGGAGAGGACCTTGCTCAGGGTCACAGTAGTGGCCTTGTGGCCAGTCAAGCCGGCAGAGCCGACTGGCGCTGACTGGAACGGTCCCCGCCTGGCAGTGCATGGCTGTCCAGCTCTCGTTTGCATGGGGCTCAGCCGGCGCCCCATCCCCACCCACCACAAAAGTAACCTGTGCCATTTCTCTCGAAATTGGTAGATAGTCCCCTACTGCGAGCCCCATCAAGCCATGTACAGAATCTGAAGTTCGAAGTCGTCCATTTAAATGGACAACTTCGAACTTCAAATTCTGTGCGTGGCCTATAAATTTACAGGACTGCACATCTCATCCCCCTGAAATACGTGGTGCGCGACGTGTAAATCCAGGTCCCTTGCACTCCCCAGCAACTCAAACTGGGCACATGTGCTTGCAGATCATCCTCTAGAAAACCGTTCCCGCATATTCACGACCTGATGCAACGAGCTCATATGCAACCGTCACAATAGGAGGACATGTTGAAATAGTCTTCATTCAACCCTTGATTCAACCCCGCTGTTGAATCAACAAAGCAACGTTGTGTAGCAGCCCTGCTGAACGTCACCTGAAAAACACGGTGGTTGGTTCGAACGGTGATCAACGGCATCAACACTTGGCCAGTGACTGACGTGGTGGTGATGGACCCATGGTTAAGGCGCTGTGGGCGCTGCTCTAACTGCCTTCGTCGCATTCTGGGTGTGCGCCTGGTCGACCGGCACAGATTAACTTATATTCGGCAGGCGTGCGACACTGAGCCAATTGAGAGCCTTGTGGCAAAGCGATCAATACAGTGGCTAGGCCATGTGATGCGCATGCCGGCTTTTCGTCTTCCTCGTACGGCTTTTGACTGCACAATGGATGTGGCTCCGCAGCAAGGCCGGCCTCCAGCCTCCTCCCGACACTATTTTCTTAAGCTACTGATTCAGCAGCTAGGCGAAACTAGTGGCACTCGTTCTGATTGGAAGACTTTTTCGGACACGGCGTTTGAGCGTGCTCAGGATAGGGTCGGGTGGAGAGCCGTGGTGTACGGTCCGGCTGCCCCTCAGGCGCCGGCCCCTCCACCACGGCGGTCAAGTAGATTGGCAAGCGCCACTTGACCCCCTATCCCCTAGAAGCAGTTAGGACCTATTTTGGAGGCGTCGCACAATAGCTCTCCTTTTTGCTCTGGGACTACACGTTGGCAGGCAGCCGGCTGGTGGCTACCGCCCCTCACAAGTAATTGTTAGGGCCAGAACTGGACTTGGGTCTAGGCGGTGGTACCAGGACTAGAGGTAGTCTTTGCTGGAAAGCCGATGTAACTGTAACTGGGCGCTGCAGGTTGTGGGCGGCATAGCCAGCAAAGGAGCGCGCTGAAGCTTCATGTGCAGCATGTGAAGAAGAAGTGTATGGGGGAGTCCACGCTTCCTCAGAGCGGCGGTAAACGCCACTGCGCGGTCTGACGGTGGGAAGCAATAGTTGCCTCAAGTTTTGAAGGGGGGGGCGCATGCGCGCTGGCTGTCGGTTGTAGGAAGCCCTGGCATTCTCAATGTCAATAATTAGCCCCACTTCATGATTTGCCCGCCCTCCTCCTAGTGGTGCCCGTTGTCCTTCCTAAAACACGGGTACGAGGGCCAAGCAGTAGTCATGCAGCAGCTATAGTCCGGGTCTTGTCGTCGTCGTCGAAAGCGTAACAACGGGAGCGTCTCTGAACCCTGTGTAAAAACACGAGGCCTGAAAAGTCACAAAGCCCGTTTTGCCTTGGACCTGACATTCTCTACTCCAGCATCCACACTGCCTCTTATCTGCTCTCGCTTGCGTGACGGCCTTAGAGCCCTCACAGTCCCCTGCGGGCAAACCTGGTAATTTAAGGAGAAATTCCGGGCGAATCGCGGGAATTTCGCTCCGAAGAGTGTGAAAATCGACAATTTCCACACTTTTCCGCACTAAAATCGGCGCCTGCGGGGGCACCTTGGCATATGCCCTCCAATGTTGCGGGGGCAAACAAGAAATTCTCGGTTTCCTTGAGGACACCCCTCAGGGGCACACGACGTGCGGTCGTGCGCACGGCAACCTGGCATTGCTGCACTTGTGGCCTGGCCCCGCAGCACTTGCTGACAATTGCTGCACTTGCAGTCACTTTTCACTTTGCTGCGGGAAGGCGCATAGGACCTCCCGTCCTGCATACGCTGCCTTTGCCTTACGATTGCCTTACATTTCGGATTTTACGCCGGTGCCTCAGGTTTCACATTTATCCACACCTATCGCCTATTCGATTTACGGAGGCGCGTTCTCGTCGCCGAGCCCTGGACCCAGCAATGCGGCGCTGCTGGTGACTAGGATCTCCGTGCCACTGACGAGCGGGATAAAATACGACTGGCCTGGCTCCTGCTAGACTGTCCCTCGGTGGAAACTACAGGAGCGGCTTGCCCGGCGCTGTCATGGCTTGGCGAGTAGCCGCGGCGCTGCCGCGACCCGTGCTGGGAGACGGCCCTTATCCTCCTCCCATGCAGGACGCCATGCGGCACCGATCTCGACGAGTTGATCGACGATCGGAGGAGCTGGCGCCCGTCAATGCATGCTGGACATTGGTCAAGATGGCTGCTCGTGGGGGCGAGCTACCATCAGGGCTTCAGCGGTGGTGACCGCCGAGGCAATAACAGAGTTTATCCGCTTCACCATCGCAGCGTTTGTCACCGCGCTCACCCTCGGGGGCACTCGTCTGCCGGTGACTGGCGTCGGCATTGGTCTTCGGGCAGCCTGCCATGACGACTCTGTTTGCCCAGGCCCCCCTGGAGGGTGGGACCTGGCCATGCATGACGCATGGGGCGCAGGCTGAGCCCCATGCATGAGTTGGACAACCATGCACCATGCCAGGCGGGGACTTTTCTGCTTCAGCGCCGCCAGTCGGCACAGCCGGCGTGGTTGGCCTCAAAGGCCAGGAGGAGAACGGTCCTTTCCTATACGCTCCTTGCCAGACATGTCCCTCAGGGACTTGTTTGGGTCTAAACTAGCCGGCGGGAGCGGTAGTCTAGACGGCAGGTAACCGGCTGGTGGCTATCGTCCTTCACAGGGCGGTGGCACTGGGACTAGTGTTGTCTTAGCTGGAATGCCATGTAACTGTAACTGTAACTGTAACCGCCTATTCATAGTCATTTAGGCAGAGAGTAGTGTTACACATCCACTGCCGGCGGTCACAATCAGTTCCAAAGTTCCAACGGGACTATCAGACAGCAGGCACAAGGCCCACCAAAAGGTCAAGCTACAAAAGTGACCCACAGTAGCGCCACCCACACTAGGTGGTGGGCGCAAAGCAAGCAGCACCGCAAGCCAGGCACCACACTCAGCCCTAACGCAGCCGGAGGCAAACCCCAGGTGTAACCGGCTGTAAAGCCAGGGCCATGAAGGGACCAAGAAGGTCCACCCCCAACCACCCAAAAGGCTTGCACACACAGGCACCCAGCTCAGGCCCGGCTTGGCGAACAGAAAAGAGCTACTACACACGGTTCTGAGAGCCAGTCAGAGGCACTCAAACCCATGTCCACGCTCGACAACACGCGGTGCCTAACTCATTCCCACCTCAACTCCTCCTCACCCCCGGGGCCCCACACGGCCCGGAGTGCCTCAGCACAATCCCTCACCCTCACCCTGACAAAATTATTGCCCCCCATTGGGTCTTGGCCTGGGCGTCCCCAGGCCATCACAAACCCCACACCAAATCTGTGCCAAATCGTAGGTAGATAGACGCAGAGGACGCCTACCATTAGCACCCGACGCCCGCCGAACCATGCCATTTTCGACATGGGCGTTGGTTCTGGTGGCGCTCACCGTGCGCCTCACCGCGCGGGCAGAGGACTCGGAGTCAGTCACTGTCAGCAATGGGCAGCAGTTCGCCGCAGCGCTGCACTCTCCATTTCACGCCAGCGGCCCGTTAGAGCGGTTCATCTACGTGGATGACAATATCATGCTGCGCGCTGGTTACTGGTGCGGCTGCAGCTGCAGCTGGGATAGAGAGGGGGGGGTGCCACCAGTGGGGTGGGCAGGCAGTGCGCACAATAGTGGAAGCGCGTCTATCTGTAGTGGCCATGGTTCGTCTATAATCGCGCGTCATAAGACGCGTTGTATGCTGGCATTGGCTGTTCGGATCGAAGAGGAAGTTGTTGTGATTCGCCCACGATTCGTGCAACACCAACGTCTTAAACACAGGCTCACATCGCCTCATGTGCACTGCACTACCACTGCATGGAACGACTGCAACTGACCCACTGGGTTTCGACGCACGCGCGCATGGGCATGCTGCATGGCGTGCCGCGTGTGCATGGACCTTGCCACAGCGCGCCACGCTGTTGTTGACCGCAACCACAACCGTCCAGCACCCCTCGCCATTCGCGCTTAGGGTCGACATGGGATGCCTGTTGCTGACCAAGAACGTGACCGTGGTCGGGCGCGCCCCCGGCAGCAACACCACGCGCCCGGTCGTACACATGGGGTGGTGAGTGTTGAGGCAGAGAGGCCGCGGCGCGGCGCACGTGGGGTGTGCCTCGCGCGCTGCACCTCCCAGTGAGCGCAAACTCATACCGACCATGGAAATCCCCACCAACTAGCACATCGCAACACACAACGTAACGGACCCAGCACCGAGCTCGCCGAGCGACCGACGCGCCCCGTCCCGAGCCCACATTTCTTTCTTCGGCAGGCCGCCCGGTCTGACAACTGCCAACCCACCACCCCCATGTAGGCTCCCGCGCATCATCCAGCTGAACCCGGGAGTGTGGCTCACCTTTGAGCAGATCACGATGAAAGGCTTCCTGTCGGTAATAGGAAAAGACTTTGATTTCATGTGAGTCAGTAGCAGTGCGGTGGAACGGGGATGCGTGTGTGTGTGTGGGGGGGGGGGACCCAGGGGGTAGGCAGTGCGGGGGGGAGGGGGGGGCAGGGGGTAGGCAGTGTGGGGGGGGGGGGCCCAGGGAGTAGGCAGTGCGGTGCAACGGGGATGTGTGTGTGTGGGGGGGGGGGCAGGCGGGGGGGCGGCCGCCTCCCTATCATTTGCCGCGCTCGCAAGGGGTTGCGTGCCTGCATGCAAATGGGACACCGGTGCTGACCCTTCACTTGGCCTCCCGCGGTTCTGAACCCTGACACCGCGACACGTGCAAACGACCTCGACCACCATGTCTGCCCACCCCACCCCCCACCACCCCACCCCCTTCTCGTCTTGCCACAAACCGCGCGCAGGTGCTACTCCCCAAATAGCTTCCTTTATCAAAAGGACGTCGTCGCTGAATACCCAATCAGCTGGCCGAATGCGTGGGTAGTCGAAGCTCTGCAAGGCGTGCCGCGAGTCGGCGTCCCGGGCGTGCAAACGGCGCACGCGTGGAACGGGAGCTACTGCTTTGACACGGTGCGTATACATGCAATATACATGCGCATACATGCACTGTACATGCGTACATGCACTGTACATGCAAATGCATGCACTTTACATGCAGGCATCTCAAGGTGTTGCACGAGACGACACAACGTGTTGCACAATGCGGAGGGGTTGGGGGGGTGGGGTGGGGGGGGGTGTACACAGGGCGCCCCTTGGTGACGAAATTTTGAGTGTTGACGATGCCTGTTCGGAAATCTTGCGCAAGATAGGCACTCAAGATGCTACCACTTGGCGATGCACGAGACAGCACAGGGTGTCGCACGCGGCGGAACAGGTTGTGCCAAAGCGTGCATGCGCAGCCTTCTGTTTGTGCTCGCCTTTTCTCGCGACAGGCTACTAGAACTCACAGAGCACTGGGAAACTCTTGTTTGAGGCGTTTTACAGTTTTTGCATATACGCACCCAGAGGACTCCGGGGCGTGGGTTAAGGCCTAGACTAAAATTCTAGGGGAGCTCTACTGGGAGAACCCGCAAGGCCACGCAGCACGCCAGCCCACCATGCATGGGGTCTAGGCCACCATGCGTACCGCCGATCGCCATGCATGCCATGCATGCATGGGCCGCCGTGACAAATGCCGCAGCGGTCGTGCGTGGCACCGAGCCCGTTGTTGCTGGCCGAGGGCGTGCCAGTTTTGGTACTTGAAGTCCGCTCCACAGCGGATCGGTCCTTGTAGTCCGCTCCACAGCGGAGCTTGTTTGAGGCGATTTCAGCGCCGCTCGCTTGCCCCCCTCCACCACACACACACCCCAAGCATTGTGGATAATCAAAGAAAAAATACATGTGTGTGCGTCGTGCAATGGGAGCAGATGCGCACGCGCCACTGATTCACCGCGTCCAAGGTCACAGAGAATTCCGCTAAAAAAAACGCACCAGACAAGAAAAACGTTCCCGTGAAGGTGCATACGAGCCACTGCTACCCCGAGTCCATGCACCTGGTGGACTTCGCCAGCTCCGTGACACAGATGTTGAAAGGTGAGCTTGTCCACATGCACGCACACTCACGCACGCGCATGCGCACGTGCACGCTCCAACAGAAACTTCTGCATCAGCGGCTTCAGCGTCTCTTTTAGCTGCCCCCCCCCCTCCGACCAACCCCACCACATGCACCCTCCCCCTACATAGGCCTAGGCGGGTCCGGCTACATTTCCTGGTACGTGAACACAACCCAAACGGCGGCCGAGGTGATGACGGCAGAGTGCATCGCGGAGCTTGGGTCCGACCAGTGCTATGCAGGTGCGCCATGCAGTTCTTCTTCGATTGGGCGGTTTACCGCCTACAGCGTTTTCTGGGCGGAAATGATTCATTGAGTTTCGAGGATTTACCGCTCGATTTTGAACGACTTTTGCCGTTTTGACTTTTTGTACCCATTAGTGCCGATTTTGGTCGCTGTCCCTGGCTGTCAGAATTCATTAATTGAAATCAATTGAAGAAGCACTGGCGCCATGGAGGTGGTTACGGGTGCGTGCGTGCGTGCCAGAGGTTTCCTTTCCGATCGGGAAACGAAAAAAAAGGTGCCCGAAGGGCGCGTCTCCAATGGTTTGGGGGGGGCACGTTCGGGAAAACTGACTTGCGGAGGCAATTTTTCCGAGAAAAGTGTGAACTTGTCGATTTCGCACTTTTCGAAGCAATTCTTCGGGCTACAGCCCGAAATCCCGAAAAATAGGGGAAACTTTTTTGGGGGAAGAACGAAAGGATGACCGACCCCAAGGAAACCCCTGGTGCGTGCGTGCATGGACGGGGGAGGGGTGCGGTAGCACGAACACGCCGTGCACGTCGTGAGTCCTCCGTCATCGGCCCCTGCCCACTCGCCCTCTCCCCCCTCCCCGCCCCCCTCTCTGCACTGTGCAGACGCCGTCGTAACACAGATGGAGATCGACTTCCCCAGCTCGCCCCTGCGGACCAGTCCGACTGGGAACCCGGAAACAAGCGGCGATGGCCAACCTGACGAAACCACGTCCAACCACCGCGTCGATGTGGTCGTGCCGGTGGTGGTGTCGTGCGTGGCGGCGCTCCTGATTGCGGTCCTCGCGGGGTGGTGGTACAAGCGCCACTACAGGCGCCGCCGTGAAGGTAAGTGGCACAGTTGTTTGCTGTTACCCGTGGACACGTCATCCTACAACCTGAGCCCTCGAGCATGCACACCTTGCGGCGGTGAACACATGCCGCCCAACTTCGTTGCACTGGTAATGAGTACAGTAACAATGACTCCGGCTTTCCAGCAGAGACTTTCTTCTAGTCCTAGTACCACCGCCTAGACCCACGTCCAATTGTGGCCCTACGATTACTTGTGAGGGGCGGTAGCCACTAGCCGGCTGCCTGCCAACGTCAACCCGTGGAAAAATCATTTTACGTGAGCCCTCAAGCATGCACCCATTGCGGCGCCTCACACACCATCTAGCTTCGTTGCACTGTTAATGAGTACAGTAACAGTAACACCGGCTTTTCCAGCAGAGACTACCTTCTATTCCTAGTACCACCGCCTAGACCCACGTTCAGTTATGACCCTTACAATAATTTGTGAGGGGCGGTAGCCACCAGCCGGCCACCTGCCAATGTGAACCCGTGAACAAATCATTTCACAACGTGAGCCTTCAAGCATGCACCCATTGCGGCGCCTCACACACCATCCAGCTTCGTTGCACTGTTAATGAGTACAGTAACAGTAACACCGGCTTTCCAGAAGAGACTATCGCCAAGTCCTAGTACCACCACCTAGACCCACGTCCAATTATGGCCCTACGATTACTTGTGAGGGGCGGTAGCCACCAGCTGGCTGCCTGCCAACGTGACAGTAACACGGGGTTTCCAGCTAAGCAGGCTACTCTTCTACTAGAGACACCCGCCGATACTCCAGCACACTTAAGTACTAGAGTACCGCCGGCTCCCGGCCGATAGACTACCGCTCCCGCCGGCTGGACTACCCCAAACAGCGGTCTCTGAGAGACATGTCTGGCAAGAAGCATATAGGAGAGGACCTTGCTCAGGGTCACAGTAGTGGCCTTGTGGCCAGTCAAGCCGGCAGAGCCGACTGGCGCTGACTGGAACGGTCCCCGCCTGGCAGTGCATGGCTGTCCAGCTCTCGTTTGCATGGGGCTCAGCCGGCGCCCCATGCCTCATGCATGGCCAGGTTTCACCCTCCAGGGGTGCATGGAGGCTGCCTGAAGACCTTCCAACGCCAGTCACCGGCAGACGGGCGACCCTGAGGATGAACGCGGTGAAGAACGCCGCGATTGGTGAAGCGGATTTACTCTGTGTTGCCTCGGCGGTCGCCACCGCTGAAGCCGTGATGGTAGCCCGCCTCTACGGGCGGCCATCTTGACCAATGTCCAGCATGCATTGACGGGCGCCAGCTCCTCCGCTCGTCGATCAACTCGTTGAGATCGGTGCCGCATGGCGTCCTGCATGGAGGGAGGATAAGGGCCGTCTCCCAGCACGGGCCGCGGCAGCGCCGCGGCTACTCGCCAAGCCATGGCAGCACCGGGCGCGCCGCTCTTGAAGTATTCCACCGAGGGGCAGTCTAGCAGGAGCCAGGCCATTCGTATTTTACCCCGCTCGTAAGCGGCACGGAGATCCACGTCACCAGCAGCGCCGCATTGCTGGGTCCAGGGCTCGGCGACGAGAACGCGCCTCCGTTAATCGAGCCCTAACGTGAACCCGTGAACAAATCATTTTACAACGTGAGCCCTCAAGCATGCACCCATTGCGGCGCCTCACACACCGCCCGGCTTCGTCGCACTGGTAATGGGTGGGACTCATGTTATAGTGGCCGAAATGTGTGCGTGATGTGAGGCATTGGTGGTGCGCGCTACATGCTGATCACGCGCCGCGCACCCATTGCTCCGCTGATCTCGCACATCGCACACTCCTCGCAGCGCTGGCGCCGCATCTGTTGTTTGCAGAGCCACAGCCGGGGCCCAACACGACACTGGTTGTAACCGACATCCAGGACTCCACGAACATGTGGGAAACCCTCCCGGGCGACGTGATGGACGAGTCCCTCGTGACGCACAACACCATCATGCAGCGCTGCCTGTCCGAGCACCATGGCGTGAAGTCGGCGACCGAGGGCGACTCCTTCATCATGGCATTCCACACTGCCACAGACGCGGTTTTGTTCTGCCTGGCAGTGCAAGAGCAGCTCATGGCGGCCGAGTGGCCAGCTGAGCTGCTCGCACACGCGTCGGCATGCGAGGTGTTCGCCACTCCCACCACGCAGCTGCAGCTCCACTCATGCACACAAGAGACGCTCGTGGAGTTGGGCATGGGTGGTGACAACCACACGCTCGCACGCATGCAAGGGTCGCCCTCAATCAGCGCCAGCTCAGTCCACGGCATGATCTCCAATTCGTTGCTCTTCAAAACGCCTTCAGCGACCCCCGTAGGCCCCGCGCCGCCAACCTCATTGCGCACCACCGCGCTCATCAAAGGTGTGTCAAAGCTAAACAACCGAAACATTCCCATCGATTTCATCGCAAGTAGCCGAAACTGTCATCACGCCCCACCGTGCAGGAGCCACCGCGTCTCTGTACACCTCCCACTCGCCCGGCGGCTACAGCAGCCCGAATCTGGCGTTGGCAGTCAACCTGAACGCGCTGCACGGGATGCTGGGTGCGAGGTTACGTGCGGTGAGTTGATTTGCGGTGGGTGGGCATGAGTGGTGCTGCTGGCGGAGGTGCTGTTGCTCGAGGGGTACGGGCATGGCGAGGAGAGTAGGGAAAGCCCAGTGGGCGGGCAAGAGACGCGAGAGAATGGGGAATGGGGAGAGGGGGAGGGGAAGCACGAGGTAGATAAACCGACGCACACGCACTTTGATGCACGCACGCATACACCAGGGGTTTCCTTGGGGGCTACCATGCTGTCGGTTCTACTGGTGAGGGCCTCCCAGATCTCAAGGGATCCAGGGAGAGCTCCCTGTGCGGTTTGGCATGGCCCTTGGCCACTCCGAACACAGGCCCTGCGGGCTTGCACACATACCGGCTTTGTCCGAACGCCACTCTCAGGCCGCATCGGAAAGACGCCCTTTGGGCGGTCTCCTCATCGGAACGCGATCGGCAAGTACACCCCTGGCACACATTGACACGCACGCTTGCGTGCACGGGTGCACGCACACCCAGGTGGTGAATGGCGGCGAGGACGTGGGTGACGCCGTGCATATCAACCGCACGTGGTTGGAGCACCTGCGCAACGGCTGGCTGCTTCGCTATGGTGCCGAAACAGACATCGCGTCCAGTCGGAACGTCAGTTATGGGGCCACAAGGGTGTGTCGTACGCCCTTTCCTTTAGGCTCCTTATTGCACCTCTCTGGCTTCTGTTGTGCGCAGTGACCCCAGTAATTGCTGAGTGTGGTGGTCACGCAGGCATGGACCTTCGATGAAGCTGCTTAGATTTTGTTTGTTGCCGCCACGTTCTCGCCACTGGCGGTATATTGCCCAACCTAAAAAAGGGGTCATTGCACCATCGCCGCATGCTCACATACACGCCGTGATTCTCATGGATTATACAAACATGTTGTGACCATGGCAGGTTGCGCATGTCCGGCATCCTGATACTGAGACTGGCTCCCGACGGAACAACGTGCGAGCAAAAACACATCCTCTGCCTGTCCCCTATCCACGAGGACAATGCCCCCCCCCCATCTTACAAGCCCCCTCCCCTCTGCCCACCCCACCTACATCAACGCAGTCTAGCGCCAGCAGTGGCAAGCAGTCAGACCTTCCAGCAAAGGGACGCGTTAGCAACGAGGGCACCGAGTTGATGCTGTTCCGTGGCCTGCGCGTGCGAATGGGCATGCACAGCGGCGTGACTGCGGCAGACATCTCGCACAACAAGGTGCGCCAGAAGGAGCATGACACGTGCTACATGTAAGGGCTCCTGTGTTGCGTCCCGATCATTTTTTTTGCTGCTGCCTGCTGCCTGCTGCCTGCTGCCTGCTGCCTGCTGCCTGCTGCCTGCTGCCTGTCTGGTAGCTGCCAGCTAGCTGCATGGCGTACGCACGAACGCACACACGCCGCTTAGCTGCAGCACATGTGCACCGCCTAGCTGCCGCCCCCCAACTGCAGCACACACTGATTGCTACAGCTCAAGCAATCAAGCTTTTCCTAGCTGGACATGCTGCATAGCTGCAGCATGCTAGCCGCACGCGAGCAGAGACACACACACACGGTGCCTGCAGCCTACTTGCAGCGCGCTGCCTGCTAGCCGCATGCATGCACGCGCAGGTTGCCTAGCTGCAGCGGCTGCCTGCTAACTGTCTGCCTGGTGCCCCGTAGCTGTTGGCAGCGTGCATGCAGCGTGGTTCTCGCATGCTTGCACGCACTTAGTTGCAAAAATGAGCAAAGCGGAGTGGGAATCGAACTCGCAACCTGCGAAATAGTGATTAAACTTGCTACTACGTCGCTAGTGGTAGAGGGAGGCGACTGCATGGCTGCATGTGGGAGCCTACTATGGCATGCATGGCTGTACCTACAACACGTCCCCTGTCGCGCACACCGCACGGCAGCTTGTGCGCCGAGGAGCCTAGGTAGCGAAAAACTCGTTGCGCGGGGGGCCGGGGCGGCGATGCTGAACTGAGGGACCGCAACCGCGCGAAGGCCATTTTGTGCACACTGCCCCGCTGCAAGTGCAGCAAAGTGCGCTGCGTAGCGACGATTTGTAACGGCATCTCTGCATAAGCGGCGACTGCGACGATGATGAAATGAGAAAGTAGACGACAACACCTGCTTCTAGCTAGCTCCTCCCGAAAGCTGTATCACATGTATACGTGGACACCTCGATAATCCCTTACGGTTTTTATTGCATAAAACCAATCGGGGACATGTGGATTATACACATACTCTCACACTCGCAACTGAATTTTGATGAATGGCGGTTGCAGGGCGGTTGTACACATAATTTATTCTCCTGGATTGAAAACCACTGTGTTGGCATTCATGTTTGTTCCTCTGCAACAGCCGCAGCCTCAGTTGGCTGTCCCTTTCTTCCATACACGACAGCATTGTTGCATGCATCATACTCTGCACTGAGAGCCATCCCCCCCGCCCACACACACACGCGCGCACACACACGCCGGCCGCAGGCGTCCGCGCGCACGCAATACGGTGGCTCGCCCCTCGCATGTGCACGCGATGTGTGCAGTGCAACGCCCGGAGGCGCAGTGCTGCTCTCTAGGGCCTCGTTTTCAGCGGTGACCACGCAGGGAAGGCGCGTGCCGGGCGCGGTGATGGCGCACGTTGGCGACTTTCGAACGGAGGTGCGCGTTGGTTTGTGGGCGGGGCGCATGGGGCGATTGTGCTTCAATCAAGTGCGCACACACTGACATGCACACCCGCGCCCGCGCACGCACGCACGCACGCGCACCCACGCAGGCCGAGTCGCAGTTTCCCGGCGAGGCTCTCTCTCTGTACGCAGCCGTGCGGCCACAGCTGCTGCCACGCTACGTGGCGGGCGCGCCGCTGAAGATTGCTGAGAAGGTGGGGAGCTGGGGCACGCTCGTGCGTGCGTGCAGCGTGAAGCGTGCAACGTGCGTGCGTGCGTGCAGGCGTGCAGCGTGCCAGCTCCCCACCGTGCAGTGTGCAGCGTGCAGCGTGCGCGCGTGCGTGCTGACACGTGTGTGTATTTGTGTGTGCGTGTTGTGTGTGTGTGTGTGCGTGTGTGGGTGTGTGGGTGGGGGGAGTTGTTTTTACAGTTTTTACATGCACGCGCCCGGAGGACCCCGAGGCGTGAGTTCAGGCCTAGAAAACACGTCTAGGGGAGCTCTACTATTAGAGCCCGCAAGGCCACGCAGCGCGCCAGCCTACCAGATGGGGGGAGGGGGGGGGGTAGCTAGGAACGGCTCTGTGCTCTAGGTGCCGCCGGGTGGTGACTACAGAGTGGAGCTGCCGCACCATGACGGTGTGCAGCTTCCGGGCGCAGCTGATGGGCATCATCCTGCTGCATCCCCAGCCACCCCGACCCACAAACCATTCAACACGCTCCGCTGAACACTGCTGGTTGTTCCTTGTCTGCAGGAGGGTTGCACGCCACGAGGTGTTCTTGTTTTTCTAACTGTGTCGAGTGTTTCAACGCACGATGCGGAGCACAGACAACGGTACAAGTGTGGCTTAAACCCCCAAACCCTATGCCAAATCGAGCATTGAGAGGTCCTACATTGTTCGCCTCGTCAAGGGCCCATCCATATTCATCAGCATCACCTAATTTGGCTGAGTCACCTAAGCTACAGCCTGTCAAACTAAAGTAGCGTCTTGCAGCGTCGACCGTTTTCCCACAGTTCTCTCCTTAATTCCACCGTCTTGTAGCGTCGACCGTTTTCCCACAGTTCTCTCCTGAATTCCATCGTGTTCACCGCACCTCTACCGTGTTTTCGACTGTGTTTTGCGCTGTGCAGGTGTCTGGCGGCGTGTTTGACGCCCCCGTCGGCTCAGTCACCATCAACTTCATGTCGATGCCATGCTACAAGACGCTGTGCGCGTGGCAACCCAAGCTCGCACACCACGCTGCCTCCACGTTTTCGAGCCTCGTGATGGCGTGCCTGCACAAGCACAACGGCTACGTGGTCGAGCACGACGACGGCTTCTGCCTGTCTGCATTTTGCAGGGCGGTCGACGCCATTCACTTCTGCAGCGAGATGAAGGTAGGGGGTACAGTGCTTTTTCGATTAGGCGGAGGACCGCCCAAGGTGTTTTTTTCGCTGGAAAAAAAAATCAGGGTTGACCGCCACAGTCCCCACACACCCACCAAATGTGCATGTGCAGACAGTAGATGTAGGTTAAGGTCACGGTTTAGGTAGTGAAATCACTCCAGCGACTGTGAAAATTGGCAGGGGTGTAGTACAGAGCCCAACAAAGGCGTAGCAAAACAATCTTTATTATTATGACGTACTTCTTTTTCTTTTTAATCGCCACACAAGTTTGGACACTCAAAAACGTGTTTTGGGGTGCAACACCCTCTCCCGAGCTCCCCATGCAGCAACAGTAACAGTAACACGGGGTTTCCAGCTAATCAGGCTACTCTTCTACTAGAGACACCTGCCGATACTCCAGCACACTTGCGTACTAGAGTACCGCCGGCTCCCGGCCGATAGACTACCGCTCCCGCTGGCTAGAGGTTTTAGGGTTTTAGCTTTATGCCTGCATACAATTACAAAGATCCAGCTTTGAGCTGTTGTGCCTTTCTGTTGGTTGTGCAATCGACTTCACCATGAATTCAGAGCTGGGGCTTGGAATCAAGCAGAGTATGCTTGGGAATGAGCTTGCCTGCAAGGAGTTTTGAGGGTTGTGACAAAAAGTTGTGGCAACAAAACTAAATGTTGGCGTACCCCGGTTGCTAATGCCAAAGAGCTGTACCAGCTCCTTGGCTGTGGCCAAACAATGCCTGCAGGCATTGCTTCACTTCACAGGCCTGGCGTCATGAGGATTAATTGTAAGTAGTATCCACCGATGTGAGGGTCAACATGACACTACCGTAGCACCGCTTTGCCTTGCCGATTCAAAAATTCCAAGGACGGTGCTGGCAAGGTCGATTTCTAAAACATATTGTCGAAATACCAAAAAACACTAAAGTGACGTCAAACGGGAAAAAATCCCCCCAAAAATCCCGTGGCAAGGCAACCAAATTCTGAGCAATGGCTCCTTTTGTAAATATGGCGGCAAGGCAAAACGGTACTACGGCAATATATCATTTCTGGAAGCGTTGGCAGTCTCATTTCCAGCCTTGATGCTTTTAAGTCGTGTTCACCACCATACAGGTGCTCATGATGACTGCGCCGTGGCCGGCAGAGCTCCTTGAACACGAGCTATGTCAGGAGGTGACCGAGGGGGGTTGCGTGGTCTTGCGCGGCCCGCGAGTGAAGTCCGGCACCGACAGCTGCTCCCAGGTCTTCACTGCGATCAACCCGAGCTCGGGGCGTATGGAGTACCGCGGAAAGGTGGGTTGTGTCGATGGCACAAGACGGGCGCTCAGAAGACTGGCGCGCATGCAACCCAGCGCCCATCAACAGTGACATCGGCCTTCCAGCGAAGACTACCTTCTAGTCCTAGTACCACCGCCTGGACCCAGGTCCAGTTCTGGCCCTAACAATTACCTGAGGGGCGGTAGCCACCAGCCGGCTGCCTGCCAACATGCAGTCCCAGAGCAAAAAGGATAGCTATTTTGCGACGCTTCTAAAATAGGTCCGAACTGCTTCCGGGGGATAGGAGGTCAAGTGGCGCTTGCCAATCTACTTGACTGCCGAGGTGGAGGGGCCGGCGCCCGAACGCCCATCACCATCCCACGGGTGGCGTGAGGGTCGACGAGCAAACTGACCCCACACCCACACCCACACCCACACCCACACCCACGCCCACGCCCACGCCCACACCCACACCCACGCCCACAAAACATGCCAGGTCATGAACCGCGCCGCACGCATCGCCGCCAAGGCCTCGTCCGGTGTCTCCCTCGTGTCCGGCAACTGCTGGGCAGAGTGCCAGGGGACGCCTAGGGGGGAGGACGTGTTTGCGAACCCGCGTGGTTCAATGGACCTCAAGGTAGGGCAAGACAGGGAAACGGGCGTCTGGGTGTGTGTGTGCATGAACACGCGTGGGGGGGGGTAGATGAACACGCCTTGCATGACCTAGCACGGGGAACATGAACACGCCTCGCACACACGTTTGGGGGGGTTACATGAACACGCCTTGCATGCTCTTGCGCCTTGACGTGAAGTCTAGAACAGGGCCTGGGAGGGAGGCTGTACAGCGAGAGCAGTGATTTCCTTTTCGGCTCTTCACAGCCATTGCGCTGTATTCCGGCTGTACTTCGACCAATTGAGAGCCTTGTGGCAAAGCGATCAATACAGTGGCTAGGCCATGTGATGCGCATGCCGGCTTTTCGTCTTCCTCGTACGGCTTTTGACTGCACAATGGATGTGGCTCCGCAGCAAGGCCGGCCTCCAGCCTCCTCCCGACACTATTTTCTTAAGCTACTGATTCAGCAGCTAGGCGAAACTAGTGGCACTCGTTCTGATTGGAAGACTTTTTCGGACACGGCGTTTGAGCGTGCTCAGGATAGGGTCGGGTGGAGAGCCGTGGTGTACGGTCCGGCTGCCCCTCAGGCGCCGGCCCCTCCACCACGGCGGTCAAGAAGATTGGCAAGCGCCACTTGACCCCCTATCCCCTAGAAGCAGTTAGGACCTATTTTGGAGGCGTCGCACAATAGCTCTCCTTTTTGCTCTGGGACTACACGTTGGCAGGCAGCCGGCTGGTGGCTACCGCCCCTCACAAGTAATTGTTAGGGCCAGAACTGGACTTGGGTCTAGGCGGTGGTACTAGGACTAGAGGTAGTCTTTGCTGGAAAGCCGATGTAACTGTAACTGTAACTGTACTTCGACCTTGCACACAGCTCGACCCATCCAGTGGATTGTAAGTCTGACAAGCCCGCCAGACAGAGCACGTCAACAGCTTTCAAAGTACCTATGTATGAGGACAAACGGTCAACGGGAGGTCAACGGTCAACGCGGTCAAAGCAAAATCCGGCTGTGGAATAATTAATTGAAAATCAGGAAAAGGAAATCACTGAGGGAGAGCCCGCTAGGCCCTGCAATCGCCCGTCTGCCTTGGGGAAGTGGACGAACCCGCATCAACTTCGCCGCACCAACAAAACGTCACCACCACGATGATGCATGTGTGATGCCTGATGCCCCGTCCCCTCAACCCCTCCGTACCCGTGGTAGTCGGAGGGTGTTTTGTAGCGGTGGTTGTGGTGTTGGCGGTGGTGGTGATGATCCCGTGCTACACGCAATGACTGACACCTGCCCCCCCTCCTGCCCCCCCCCCTTGCATGTGTGTTGCTCCGTACCTTCAGGGAATCGGCAATCTGGGGGTATTTCAGGTATGTGGGCAAGACACGTGGAGGGGGTTTGTTGAATGTGCAGTTGGGGCTCGATTAACGGAGGCGCGTTCTCGTCGCCGAGCCCTGGACCCAGCAATGCGGCGCTGCTGGTGACGAGGATCTCCGTGCCGCTGACGAGCGGGGTAAAATACGACTGGCCTGGCTCCTGCTAGACTGCCCCTCGGTGGAACACTTCAGGAGCGGCTTGCCCGGCGCTGCCATGGCTTGGCGAGTAGCCGCGGCGCTGCCGCGGCCCGTGCTGGGAGACGGCCCTTATCCTCCCCCCATGCAGGACGCCATGCGGCACCGATCTCGACGAGTTGATCGACGAGCGGAGGAGCTGGCGCCCGTCAATGCATGCTGGACATTGGTCAAGATGGCTGCCCGTGGAGGCGGGCTACCATCACGGCTTCAGCGGTGGCGACCGCCGAGGCAACACAGAGTAAATCCGCTTCACCAATCGCAGCGTTCGTCACCGCGCTCATCCTCGGGGGCGCTCGTCTGCCGGTGACTGGCGTTGGAAGGTCTTCAGGCAGCCTCCATGACAACTCTGTCGTCCATGCCCCCTGGAGGGTGGGACCTGGCCATGCATGAGGCATGGGGCGCCGGCTGAGCCCCATGCAAACGAGAGCTGGACAGCCATGCACTGCCAGGCGGGGACCGTTCCAGTCAGCGCCAGTCGGCTCTGCCGGCTTGACTGGCCACAAGGCCACTACTGTGACCCTGAGGAAGGTCCTCTCCTATATGCTCCTTGCCAGACATGTCTCTCAGAGACCGCTGTTTGGGGTAGTCTAGCCGGCGGGAGCGGTAGTCTATTGGCCGGGAGCCGGCGGTTCTCTAGTACACTCAAGTGGGCTGGAGTATCGGCGGGTGATCTCTAGTAGAAGAGTAGCCTGCTTAGCTGGAAACCCCGTGTTACTTGTTACTTGTTACTTGTTACTTGCAGTTGGGAGGCCAATGTGTGCCGCCGCTGTTGCATGCACGCGTGCAAACGCTCACCTTGTCTCTCTCTACCTGTCTCACAGACACACGCATACACACTCACACACACACACACACACACACACACACATGCACACAAATACACGCACGGTCACACTCATGCATGCGCACGCACGCACACAGTTGCACGCACACAAACACACACACACACACACGCACGCACATTCCATTCCATTCCAAAGTGTTACATGACTGCAACAGCACTACCCGCACTAAAGTACAAGCAATGTTCCAGAGGTCAAATGGCACATGTGTGTCGGTCTACAGCGGGTGACCAATCAGCGCTAAGAGGGGTACATCACATGGCGGGTGGGGTTGCCACTCTGGCCAACCAACTTCAACTTCAATCGTGGCGTATCATCTCCCCATGGGCCGATTAATTCCATGGGGCGATATTCGGGAGTAGGCAGGCCTAGAGGACGTCGGATCAGCTCCTCGATGGGGCGACAGACGAATGTAGGCGGGCCTGGGATAGGGGGCAGCGGCGGATCATCTCCATGATACACGCACGCACACACACACACGGTCACACACACGGTCACACACACGGTCACACACACGCGCGTGCACGCACACAACCACACACGCACACACACACACACACGCACGCACACACACAGTTGCATGTGCCGCTGCCCGACGCTTCCCGCACCAACGCGAACCGCCCCCGCGATGACGACGCGCTCGCGCATACCGGCATTGGTGCGGTCCTCGCGTTTGGAGCGGTGGGCAGCATGAAATACCTGGCCGCCACCACCGCAGCACCACCGGCACCGACTGTGAGCGTTGGCACGCAGTGGGAGCCCCAGTGGGAGACCATGCTCCCGCCTGCCTTGGCCGACGCCGGCGTCGTGGCGCCGGCGCCGGCGGTGCTCGACACCCATGACAGCGAGGAGGCGACCAGCGTGTGATGCCTCCCGTGCATTCACATGTCACAGTCAACATATTACGCCAGTCTTCCCGCAAGCTGCCCCGAACCGCCCCGCCGCCCCGCCGCCCTGCGACCGCTGCTTTTGTTTCCGGGGTGATTGGCCCATTGGGGAGCGCATTGCGAGGTGGCCCTACCGAAGCCCGGTTGTCTGATCCGCGCAAGTGAATGCGGTCACAACACCTGAGGCGGTCGGGGGTGCGCCTCAGGCGGTGGTGGGCGCCTGAGGCAGTTGGGGTGGCGCCTGAGGCGGCGCCTGAGGCAATCAGGGGTGCGCCTCAGGCGGTGCCTCAGGCGGCCTGCGTGCCTGAGGCACCGCCTGATCTGCAAGTAAATGCGCCGCCTGAGGCGGCGCCTCGGGCGTTGGGAATGTGGCAGGAGGGTGGGCGGCTGGCGGACCTCAACTCTTTACCTGAGTTTTACGATTATGGCATGGTTATAAATCATCGGGGAACCAACAAATGGGCCACACCACCTGGAAAGGCACACAATTGCGATACCAACAGTACGGGTAGAATACCCAAGTGATTTTCTACAAGTTTTACAGGTTTTACAGGTTTTACACGTACACCTACGCGTCCGGAGGATACCAGGCCGTGAGTTAAGGCCTAGACTGCACGTCTGGGGGAGCTCTACTCGAAGAGCCCGCAAGGCCACGCATGATACGTCAGTACATGCATCCCCATGCAAGTAATGATTAATTGTGTCAGGGTCATGTCGCACCCACATTTATGCAGCCACAGAAAGCATTGCTTACACCAAGTCCGCTTTCCAGACCCATCACTCGCCTTTTTTCGCAGAAAGCGAAACCTATCAAGAATGAAATGTGCCCCAGATTAAACGGCCCTCTGTTTAGTTCATCAAAAAGGAACGTGTTTCCAAGCTTGTTGTCGTCCCCAGATTCGAGGTTCCAATGGTCCATCTGTGGGTCTGGTTTGCTGAGATGTATGTGTGGACATCTCATAGAATCTATGCCCCCACAGGTAAACACAACCGTGGCAAGAGCTGCACCTCGCTTCTGATTAGCATTGCAGTGCAGATTGAGTTTCGCGGTCGATTCCAGACGCCCCTGCTGACACCACCCTGGGCTTTGCTGGCCCGCAGCAAAACGTGCGTGGACACACCGTCTCCTCATATGTAGTACGAAAGTAGTGCCGCCTCCCCTCCCCTGGTATCACCGCCCTGGCTTTGCTGGCCTGCAGCAATGCATGGGCGCACCGTCTCCTCATATGCAGAACGACAGCGGTGCCCCCCCCCCCCTCCCCTGGTATCACCGCCGTGGCTTTGCTGGCCCGCAGCAATGCGTGGGCACACCGTCTCCTAATATGTAGTACGAAAGCAGTGCCCCCCCCCGGTAACACACCCTGGGCTTTGCTGGCCCGCAGCAATGCGTGGGCACACCGTCTCCTAATATGTAGAACGAAAATATGGAAGCAGTGCCACTCCCCTCCCGCTGTATTGTATCTCGTCATGCATCCTGTAATCCTTTCTCATCCTTCAATGCTGCTTTGAGCGGGCCACACGAGTGACCTCACAGAACGCTGGAATCTCACTGCATCTGGACATAATCAACCAAGAGTCAGTGAAAGCCAGAGCATTACAAAACTGCACCGCGGATGTCCTTGCTTCCCGCAGCAACAGCCCCAGCTACAGTTTCTGTTGCCGGTGTGATCTCCACCTGCGACCTGCGCCTACCCCCGCACCAGGCATGCATCTGGCGCGCCTCCTGGGTTGCGCTTGAGGTCCTCACACGGGATGGATTACAACCGTAGTACAGGCGCTCCACCAATCCACGTGATTACAGTATAGCCCACGCTCTTTACAGAGTTGGGGTTCCCTACCGTCAACAGCCATCCATCTCACTCAGGTGCTCGGGCCATACGAGCCAAGCACGGTCTTATACGCCTTTAGAGGTGTCCTTGACTGTAACATCCACCATCATCAGGGGGCACTACTAGGAGAGCCCGCAAGGCCGTGCAGCGTGCCTACCAGCCCTGCTCACAGGTTGTACTCTGCAACGAGGCGCTTGCAGTCCGGGCAGGTGAGGCGGCCCTTGATGGCAGGCACGCTGGCCGTGGACGCTCCCTGCGTGTGTGTGTGTGTGTGTGTTATCCGCGCGCGTGTTTGTCTGTGTCTGTGTGTGTGTGTGCGTGTGAAGGGAGGCGCTAGTTTACAGTTAACCGTACGCTGCCTCGAGGCGTGTAATTGAGGGAGCTGCCTGACGAGGCTAGCTACCATGTGGGGAGGTGCTAGCACAGAGGTGGCGTACATGGTGGTTTTCTATTTAATCCCTAGATGCACGGGACTTGAGCAACCTTCGTGGATTGAGATGGGACCGATGCCATCTGAATTTTCTTGGAGAGCACAGCACAAAATCTCAGGAGCGTCAACCCTGAACCTGCCTGGAACGTGTGAACTGGAGGCTCAACACTTGGTGGCGGCCATCGAAGCCATGGTATGGCTGCATTTGGGGGGTAACTTAAGCTATCCTTTGGCGACTTAGACATTGCGATGGACAGCCCTTTCTGTAAGGAAGCCATGCGCCTTGGTCCCGGCTCCATGCATGTTGTATTCAGCGAGTTGGGGGGGGGGGTCAGCCCGCCCAAAAACAATAAGTACCGTGCCTGTAGGAAATAAGTTTCTTGCCCCCCCTGTGCCTAGATGGGTAGTGAACTGGAGTTTATGTCGGAAGCTGGTTTCCAAGTGTGCAGTGAGAAGTACGGAGCGCCTCCTGTTGGTGCTAGCACCCCAAGATTCATATCCGTCTTCTTGGGTCGCTAGCACCGCTCCCTTTTCGGCTTCCAGTACCGTTGTCAGACTTTGATCTACCACCCACCCGTTTGGACAGTGGTGATTTTTTGAGAGTTGGAGAAGTCAGGGAGAGTGGTGCCTAGCTGCAGAGCCCGGCTGCTAGACATTGGTCGTGGGTGGTGACTGCCATGCCTTGCGGCGGGTCACCATCTGCGGTCGGTGGAGGTCAGGCTCTGCCCCGAGCCGTGACCGTTGCCACGCGTGAATATTATTCAAATGAACACTACTGAAAGGCTGAGACAGAAATGTAAAACCAGAGGTGCTCGCGTAAAGAAGTTCCCCCAGGGCTCTTACCCTTGATCGCCCTGCACAGCACGCCTGGTTGACTCGCTCGTACAAGAACTTCTGTAGCTAGCCAAATGAACACATACAAACGAGACGCAGGGATCCTACCGTACAAACCCTAGGCACACCCTAACTACACCTTGCACCCTATCCCCTAAGCACCTTGAAAAGCGCACCTGGTTAATGAGCTCGTACGAGATGTTCTGCCAGCCGGCGATCAGCGAAACCTGCGGGGCATGGGAGATGTCAGCCCTACCACAGCCCCATCGTCTGATCCGCGCAAGTGAATGCGGTCATAACGCGTGAGGTGGTCGGGGGTGCGCCTCCGGCGGTGGTGGGCGTTAAGGCGGTCAGGGTGGCGCCTGAGGCGGTCGGGATGACGCCTGAAGGCGGTGCCTGGGGCGATCAGGGGTGCGCCTCAGGCGGCGCCTCAGGGGGTATTTCCACCGAGCGATTAATTGGTATCTGGTCGGTTCTATCTGGTCGGTTACGTGTTATCTGGTCGTCGTGTTTCCATCGTCTGGGCGTATTTCGGCCAGATAGGCTATCTGGACCTACCCAGATAATTGACTGACCCAGATAGGGGTCCGAGGCCTATCTGGCCTAACTGGTCGCGGTCATTCCTCGGCTCTGGGCCTGCAACCGAGCGCGATCGAAAGCTCTCTCCATCGCGCGTCTGTAGATGTGCTTAGTACATCGAATGGCCAAGAAACGCACGCGCTACGGCCTGGGGCGTGCTTAGAACCGCCCGACATCGGGCAACAACAGGCCCACACAAACATGCCATGCAAACTGTTGCTGCGCGAGTGCGTGCAGCACTGTAACGTGCTGGTGAGGCGACGCCCCTCGGCGATATCCGGGCATGCATGCAATGGAAACACAACGACACAGATATTGCGACGAGGCCAGATATTGCCTTTCGACCAGATAGCTTATCTGAGTGCGGGCCCAGATAAACGACACAGATATTCGTTGGAAATACCCCCTCAGGCGGCGCCTCAGGCGGTCGGCGCGCCTGAGATGCCGCCTGATCCGCGCAAGTGAAAGCGCCGCCTGAGGTGCCGCCTCAGGCGTTGGGAATCTGGTAGGGTCCTGTGTAGGGCCCTGTGGTAGGCAGTGGTGGGCGCCTAAGTTTGTCGGGGGGGGGGGGGGGGGGGAGGGGGAGGACCTTGGGCGGTCGTGCTGACGCCTGAGGCGGCGCCTACGGCGATCAGGGGTGCGCCTTTGGCAGCGCCTCGGGCGGTCGGCACCGCCCAACCCAATGTAACTGAAACTGGTACCAACTGAAAGAAACAGAAAATAACCGGAGCTGGTGCCGACTTAAAGTAACCGAAAATACCTGCACCCTGCAGCGCAGTTATGCCCTGCTTGTCAACGGCTTCCATGTTGGCACCGCCCAACCGAATGTAACCGAAAATGGTACCAACTGAAAGAAACAGAAAGTAACCAAAACTGGTATCTTGAGCCTAAAACCCAAAGTTACCGACAATACCCGCACCTGCAGCGCGGTCATGCCCTGCTTGTCAAAGGCTTCCTTGTCGGCACCGCCCAACCCAAGTAACGACACTGGTGCCAACTTAAAGTAACCGAAAATACCTGCACCCTGCAGCACAGTCATGCCCTGCTTGTCAACGGCTTCCTTGTTGGCACCGCCCAACCGAAAGTAACCGAAACTGGTACCAACTGAAAGTAACAAAAAGTAACCGAAACTGGTATCTTGAGCCTAAAACCCAAAGTAACTGACAACACCCGCACCTGCAGCGCAGTCATGCCCTGCTTGTCAACAGCTTCCTTATTGGCACCGCCCAACCGAAAGTAATCAAAACTGGTACCAACTGAAAGTAACAGAAAGTATCCGAAACTGGTGCCAACCCAAAGTAACCGACAACACCCGCACCTGCAGCGCAGTCATGCCCTGCTTATCAACGACCCCCTTGTCGGCACCGCCCAACCGAATGTAACCGAAACTGGTACCAACTGAAAGTCACATAAAGTAACCGAAACTGGTGCCTGAAGCCTTATATCCAAAGTAACCGACAACAGAGGTGGACGAGGCGCACGGGCGCCCCCCTGACCTGGCTGAGACGGAGGCGTGTGTGCGAGCGTTGCGCTCGGCCGCCGCTCCGGGCGGTGACCAGCTGGACGCCATGCTGTTGCGGTGCCCTCCTGCCATCGCATGGCTCCACCGGGTCATCATCGCCGTATGGCGGTCGGGGAGAGCCCCGAGGGAATGGAAAACTGCTATTATCACACCGTTATATAAGGGGAAGGGTCCGCGTGACTCCCCTGGTAACTACCGCGGTATAAGCCTTCTCTCTATTGCCGGGAAAGTGTACGCTGCCATACTTCTGCACCGCGTCTCCACGCAGGTTGATGGTCAGTTGCATGAGGCTCAGTGTGGTTTCAGAAAAAGCAGAGGCACTGTTGATGCGATTTTTACTCTGCGCTCGCTGAGCGCGGCACATGCCGAGTACAAACAATGCATGGCTGTGGCATTTGTCGACTTTTCTAAAGCTTACGATTGCATAAACCGTGCGGCACTGTGGAGAGTCCTTAGATTATATAGTGTTCATCCGCACATTATTGATCTGTTGGAGGATCTTCACACCAACACCGCAGCTGCCGTGCGGCTGGCTGGGAAAATCGGGCACGAATTCCCCGTGTCGTCTGGTGTGCGACAGGGGTGCGTCATTGCTCCTGTGTTGTTCAATGTTTTTATTGACCACATAGTGAAAAAGGCGCTAGACATGATGCCAGAGGGGGCTGGCGTGTCAGTCGTGACCCGAGCCGGCGGCTCTGTGTTGTCGTCGTCGGTTGAGCGCATAGTAATGCTGATGTATGCCGACGATTTATGTTTGTTCTCGCATGACCCAGCTCAGTTGGCGCTTATGCTGAAAATCCTTGACAAAGTGTCCTCTAGCTTTGGCATGCAAATCAACGCCGCCAAGACAGAAGTGATGATTTTGCCAGCAGATTTTGACGCGGATCTGCCCACATTTGCGCTGACTGGTGGTGAAGTGAAGACCGTCTCTGCATTTAAGTATCTAGGGAGTTGGATAACCCAGAGTGGTGGTGTGGAAAAGGAGATCGGTGTGCGTGTCGGTCGCGCGCTGGGCGTGTTTGCGTCTTTTGATAAGATTTGGGCCAGCAAGAAGATGCAAGTGCAGTCTAAGATGCGGGTTTACAACACTTTCGTGCTGCCCCACTTTCTGTACGGCTGCGAAACATGGGCCCCTACTAAAACACAACTGACTCGATTGGAGGTTGCCCACTCTAACTGCCTTCGTCGCATTCTGGGTGTGCGCCTGGTCGACCGGCACAGATTAACTTATATTCGGCAGGCGTGCGACACTGAGCCAATTGGGAGCCTTGTGGCAAAGCGCTCAATGCAGTGGCTAGGCCATGTGATGCGCATGCCGGCTTCTCGTCTTCCTCGTACGACTTTTGACTGCACAATGGATGTGGCTCGGCAGCAAGGCCGGCCTCCAGCCTCCTCCCGACACTATTTTCTTAAGCTACTGATTCAGCAGCTAGGCGAAACTAGTGGCACTCGTTCTGATTGGAAGACTTTTTCGGACACGGCGTTTGAGCGTGCTCAGGATAGGGTCGGGTGGAGAGCCGTGGTGTACGGTCCGGCTGCCCCTCAGGCGCCGGCCCCTCCACCACGGCGGTCAAGTAGATTGGCAAGCGCCACTTGACCCCCTATCCCCTAGAAGCAGTTAGGACCTATTTTGGAGGCGTCGCACAATAGCTCTCCTTTTTGCTCTGGGACTACACGTTGACAGGCAGCCGGCTGGTGGCTACCGCCCCTCACAAGTAATTGTTAGGGCCAGAACTGGACTTGGGTCTAGGCGGTGGTACTAGGACTAGAGGTAGTCTTTGCTGGAAAGCCGATGTAACTGTAACTGTAACCGACAACACCCGCACCTGCAGCGCAGTCATGCCCTGCTTGTAAACGGCTTCCTTGTCGGCACCGCCCAACCGAAAGTAACCA